>CM066051.1:18674958-18784566 GCA_033557465.1 Ichthyophis bannanicus | reverse complement strand
ATCTCCCTGGGACTGACTTGACAAAAACTGCATTTACCAGACGCAAATTCTCCTGGGCTTCTGGATTTCATGGGTCATATAGTGAGGGCTGCCTGCACTATTTGGATTCCACTTCCATGTTCTCGGGCGCTGACTGTGGGTGACTCTGAACTGGTAAAATGAATCCCTGCCTGCAGTGTCAGCGGTGGACTGTAGCCCCCACATGTGCTTGTCAACAGACAGAGGAACAATCTAGATAGAGTCCTTACAATAGAAAACTATACTTTTGCAACATGTTATAATAACAAATCCTAACAGAAAGAACTATAGTTCATAACATGACGACTACATAGCTGTTATGTATAACTGGAATAAAATTACTTGGCAAAAAACTAACTGCCAGCCGTAATCAGCTTGGCTTTACAAAAGAAATTACTTTCAATTTTAAAGTTTTTAGGAAGCAGAGATTCAAAAAGACATTCATTCTGGATACATTTTCCATAAAGCAGGTGGACATCTAAAATACATATACACATTTTCCTTCCTAGTTCGTAGGCTTCATAGGGCAAAGGGAAAATACAAGCATCCTTTCCTAATGAAACCTGAGCCCTACAAGAATTCTGCTCACTTGATCTGCACAGTGAATTCGAGTAGGAATGTAACCCTTTCCAGGCTAAGTACAATACTATCGAGATCCACAATTCTGACTAAACATTCTTATTAAATGATATATAATACATGACCATAGCAGAAGACACATCACTATTACAAAATATTGAATAAAAACAGGTATAATTCCCCTAAAATAAGCACCCATTAGCCCAGCAGCAGAACATTGAAAACATGCCTTCATAGGGTTAAAACATTCCTCTGCACAAACACGTCTCTTGTCAGTTTCACTCTGCGCTGCAAGACAGCTGAATGAGAGAGAGACAGCTTCGTGATTTTACAGTGACTCTAGGGGTTCGCAGTCTGCTTAACTATACTTTTACTATTACATATGCGGTAAAGTGTCACAAATTACCCAACGGAATAAAATCCTACCCTTATACTAGAAGGGAAACTCGTGGTTTCAACAGATAACAAAGACAAACTCCCAATGCTTCCTCCTTTTCACAAGCATTCTTCACACAGGACAAACATGCTAGCATTTTCCAAATTCCGAATTCCCGGGCTGACTGACAAACCAGAATTACTGAAACCGAAAGGGCTGATGGGTTCGCCCCGCGCACTACTTGCAGGGGTACTAGGATCGCCCGTGGAAGTTGATCAGACTTCCTTTACCTGTTACTGTACCAGAAGTGTCTCGAGACTTTCCAAAAGCTATCTGACTAAGAACCAGAAAAATCAATACTCACCGGATCCGGTAGCTAATGCGCTGCGCAACAAATCCCTCCTTGGGTTGAATCCTGGACCCCCCTCGGGTTCGAGGTGTTGGCCGGCCAGAAACAGCAACCTGCGGAGGCAATAAGGAGTCTCCTCCGATACAAAAGGACCAGGGGCGCCAGAGACCCTCCTGCGGTCAGTCAGGCTCAGCTCCAGCCAGACCAAACCTGTGAGGCGAGATGTCGGGGCATATTCACTTGCATACCATCCCCCACTCGCACATTCCCGGCCCAACGCACCAGAAATATGTAGTAGCTGATAAGCATGCAATAAATAATACCCGGAGTCAGGCAAAGATTCAAGCCGGTTTAATGTGCACAGGCTCAGATTGCAGTAACATTCAAAATAGTCTGAGCACAGAGCTCAGAAAAATGACAGTTTATATACTTTTCTTCTCCAGTCTAATACAGGCAAAACTCCTCATTGGCCACAGTGGCCCACTTACTCTCATCCAATAGACATCTCTGACCAGGCCCAGGACTCGCTCCCCCTGCGTGGGTCTGACTCGCCCCGGGGCAGCAATTAGACATAACACTAAACATAATACTTTTACTACAGTATATTTTGCTACTTCTGCAAGGTCAGTTAGCTTGCAAAGATAGTGGAAAGGCATATCAGAAGCATTCTTAACAAAAGCAAAACAAAGTGAGGCCAAACAAAGCAAGGTTAAGACGTATCTCTAGCCTTGGCTCAAAACACTAAACAATCTTCATAATGCTAGACAAAATATTCTTACACTGTTCGGCTTCTCTGCTATATTTTCATCCTAATTACGAGGTCAGTGCACAATCAGCAAGATACAGTGGCGCGTCATTCTACTGAAAGAGACATCTGACTTACCTAAACAATAAACAGTACCAAGGTTTAATTCTCTTATCTCCAGGAGAGCAGAACATGTTATCAAACCAGAATAGAACGGAATTCCTTTCTAACAGCTAACAGCATTCTGCAATTTTCCAAAATCAGCACTAACATTTTTCTCCAGGAGAAGGAGGGCTTCAGACCTAGCTCTGCTACATACTAGGCCATCGCCTATCACACACCTGAGCAAAATAAAAATATTAAGTATATATATTTTTTAAAACAGAAATAAAGACAGAAAAACACCGGCGGTACCGTAAAGTGTCGAGGAAGGCAGACGCGACCACAAAAAAAGAAAGTAATAAGGAAGAATTTTTTTGCGGTGACAGGAACAACGACCTGCTGGCTCCGTGGAAAAACGAAGAACTGGAGAGAGGCAGTTGGGAAAGGACGGAGAAGGCAGCACAAAGGCACTGTGGGATGCTCCCAAAAGCTTGTCCAATTGGACGCTGAGACGTTTCTTTCGTTTCTGCGCAGGCTCCGTCGGTACTGACGATACCCATATGTGAAGACTACATTCCTGCTTGTTCCTGGAGATATAAAATTACACTATCCCAAATTTTTTTTTTTTTACAGTAAGGATTTCAATTGAACCCCCCAACGGTATCAGATTAACGGTATTGTGCTCACCCACAACCTGAAAAAAAGTGTGGAAACCCCAGCCCCGCGTAAAATCGGCAGGGCCTGGTTGCCTGCGCCTTACCCGGAGTTGGGCCCCGAAGCCTCCCAACTCGATTGAGGTTTATCGGGCCGCCCCTCCAGTCCGCCGGATCTAAGCACAGTATCGACTCATTACCTTATCTCCCGCTGCCGATCTGGTGCCCTGCTATCCACCGTGCTGATCACTGCTAAATGTGATCAGCCGCGGCGGAGAGGTCTTCCCTGCTCCCGGCATCTGCCATGCGGCCTCCGACAGAGACTGAGCTGCCTGGTTCGGCATTGCTGTCGCCACACAACTTCCCCTCTGTTCCAACAAGGAGGGGAGAGCGGCTGAGTCACCCGGGACATTACTGAAAGATAATAATAAGACAATGGAAAGCAGGTTCAATTCCCATAAAATGTTTTTTTTTTAACAATAGCACCTGAAAAGAAATAGAATTAAGTAGGAAACTGAAATAAAAATCCCTAAAACTAACTACACTAAGGATTTGCTCTTTATCCGTTCCTCTAGTGAGCCCAGCACCTAGGCTCACTACATCCTCCTGCTGCATGGAGACTGGACACACTGGGGCTGATGGGAGAGACCAGCAGGCTACATCCAGTGATGTCACGATTCTGACATGCCCAATCTCCATGCTGCAGGAGGCAGTACACTACCCAGAGGTGGAGGACTGAACTGGAGGAACGATAAGGAATGGTTAGTGGTTTTCATTATAAAGCAAATGAGAACAGACTTAAGGATCTTAATATGTACACCTTAGAGGAAAGGTGGGATAGAGGGTGATATGATTGAGATGTTTAAATACCCTCCGTGGCATAAAATGTACAGGGGGGAGAACCTCTTTCAATTGAAAGCAAGTTCTGCTACGAAGGGACATGGGATGAGGGTGAAGGGAGATAGATTCAGGAGTGATATGCGGAAATATTTCTTTACGGAAAGAGTAGTGGATCCGTGGAATAGTCTCCCAGGGGAGGTGTACAGATGAGGACAGTATCTGAATTCAAAAAAGCATGGGACAAACAGAGAGGATTTCTAAAGGTAAAAAGGGGACTGTTGTAGTTGTTGATATGGAAGGACAGACTAGATAGGCCATGTTGTCTTTTTCTGTCGTCATATTTGTATCTTTCTATAACTGATAGGCATAAGATAGGTGGAAAAATACCAGAACGACAGACGAGCATAAGAAAATCGACAGTGTGTCAGACTAAGGTACAATGTGTCCTGTATCCCGGGTGCAACTGTGCCCCAAACAGGTTACAAGAACCTGCTAGGTCCCCAAAAGTGAACGCAGGGCCCACAGCATGCATCCCAGCCCAAGCAGTAAATGTCCCAGGTCTGTCTGATCAATGTTGAATGCTGACTTGCTGAATAAGTTGGACTGGGAATTTGACCCCTATTCCCTGTTTCCCCAACCCATAGGCTATACCGCCATGCATGAAGCAAGAAGCCTAGGGGAGCAGGTCAAGCCGTAGTCCAGGGTGAGGTAACTGTGGACATGTGTCAGCTCACTGGCACTGGGTCCAGCCACCACAGGAAATGGGAATGTGGGCAGGCAGCTGTAGGGTCTGACCCATGAGTGTAAAGCACATGCACTCATGAGTTCTCTAACCTTCATGTACACAGACGCTTCCACCTTAAGAGGGACACAGAGGCCTACAAGGTCCGGTACCGGACAATATGGCGCACAAGGCCTAGGCTCATACTTCGGCTCATGCAGCAGCTGCAGCAGTACCAAGGTGACTGTCCATAGAGTGTCAGGACAGTTGACATATAGTAACATAGTAAATGACGGCAGATAAAGACCAGTATAGTTCATCTAGTCTGCCCATAAGATAGTTAAGTTTATTTTGATTTTATCCTGTTGTTTTGTTTGTTCATTATTTCTCTTTAAGTATTTAAAGGTCTGAATCATATCTCCCCTATCCCTCCTCTCCTCCAGAGTGTACATATTTAGGTCTTCAAGTCTCTTCTCATAAGGCCTCTGACGCAGGCTCCAAATTATTTTTGTCGCCTTCCTCTGAACAGTTTCTAGTCTTTTTACATCTTTTGCAAGATACGGTCTCCAAAACTGAACACAGTATTCCAAGTGAGGCCTCACCAGTGACTTATACAGTGTCATTAGTACCTCTTCCTTTCTGCTGGTAATTCCTCTTTGTATGCAGTCCAACATCCTCCTGGCTTTTGCCATTACCTTGTTGCACTGTTTTGCCACCTTGAGATCCTCAGAAATATTCACACCAAGGTCCTTCTCCTGGTCCATGCACATGTCACCAGACCCACACCAGATACTTCCCCAAACATGATGCTGAGCCACAAATTCTAGTACTGCCCCCCACGGCTGAGGCACAGCAGTAGGTGGATACCATAGAGTTTGGAGACACCATGCCTATGCATCTAGTTCAGACCAAAGACACATGAACACTGATGGCGATACTATGGGAATCAACACAGGCAAGGTGGACTATTCAGATCTGGGATCAGAGTCAGCAAATTGTAGTTCAAGAGTGATAGGATAGGAACAGTGATCAGCAAATGTGCCCAGATCCCTGTGAAAGGGCAAGATGCTATAGGATGACAGGTGTGTCTCATGTTGTGGGAGATGCAGAGGGAAAAGTGCATGAGAAGTGAAATTAGAATGGAAGACACACATGAAAGTACATAGAGCCTGTGTGCATTCACCAGATGATGGTGCTGTGGTGCATGACCCTGGTGTCCTGAACAGCGCTGTAGCCAATATGTGTGTGTCCACACACCAAATCTAAATGTGTTTGAGGGTTGCATGACCACGACTATCACCACTAAACATGTGGAAAGCACTACAGGGCAGACACAATGTCCACTTGTTAAACCGCACAACCAACTCAGGACAGACAAGACCAAAGTGAGGAGTAAGGATAGGAAAGGGAAGGGTAAGGAGACACAAGGAAACCAGTGAGCATGAGCCAAAGTCTGCCTCAAAGAGGTGTGCCTCAAGCACTGATGTAAAAAGAGGCAGAGATAGAGCCAGACAGACAGACCCTGGAAGTATGTCCCAGACATAAGGAGCCACATGGTGGAGGGACCAAGGTCTGGGGTACGCATTAGAAACATAGAAACAAAGAAAAATGACGACAGAAAAAGACCACATGGCCTATCTAGTCTGTCCTTTCATATCAACAACTACAACAGTCCCCTTTTTCCCTTTAGAGATCCTCTGTGTTTGTCTCATGCTTTTTTGAATTCAGATATCCAACAGGTCTAACACACGCCGCAGCACCCTCGCAATGTTCTCTTTAATCTGTGCCGTGTCCTCCGCCGGCATTCCTGCCGGTGGGGGGAGGTGCAGAGCGTCAATCGCTCTGCACCTCCCCCCACCAGCAGGAATGTTGGCGGAGGACCCGGTGCAGTTTAGCGGGAACATTGCTTGTGATCTGGATTGGAAACAAGATAGTAGGCTTGATGGACCTTCCCTCTGACCCAGTATGGCATTTCTTATGTTTTTAAGCCAGAGATTGTGGGGTGTGAGCTCGGTCTCTCAGGTTTACTGCCAACACTCACTGTTGTACTTACAACAGGCCAAAGAGAGCCTCCTGCTGCAGTTCATAGGATGCAACATGTATATCAAGGTATGTTTGGAAATTGCATTTAATCAGACCTGTGGCACTGATCAGATGGGCAATATTTCTGTACTTTGCTGACACATTTTCTTGGTCACCGATTGCATTTCTTGGTACTTGAGGATCTTTTCCCTCTCCACATGATTCACAGACAGCATACTGGCTTGGTGGATTGCACAGAGTGCTAAAAGAAAAAACAGTCCCTGTCCCTGAGAGTTAGGAATCCAGTCTGAGCAGATCATAAGGTGCGATTTGTGGACAATCTGGCTTTAATAGAGTTAAGATTTGTTACAAGAATACAGGGGCCAATATTAAGCGGGGTTCATGCTGTTACCGGCACCTGTTAGTAGCACAAGCCCCACTGACCATGATATTCAGTAGCACAATGCGAAGAGCACTGCCAAATATCTTATCTGATCACAACGGGCGAAGCGAGGACAGTCTCAGGGGTTATCTGCTTAGCGGCGATATTCAGTCTGCTAAATGAATAACAAGGCGCACAGAAGCCGTCCTAACTTTATGCAGTTTGCTGTTCAGGAGCAGCTGCATACTAGAGCTGCTATCTGGATAGCGATGGGGGTCAGCGCTGCCACCAGATAATCAGTGCCAGAGGGGATCCGGGTTCCAGTGCTGAATATCCTCTTTCATGTTAAATGTCACGACTGAGATTGAAAAAACAAAACACCGACTGCAGAATTTAAATATTGAACCAACACTTTCTTGCAGAAAACATTCTAACATGACTTGTGCCTATGTTGAATCATTATTTTCTCACTTATTATACTCCCGTTTCTAATCTAAGAATCTGCCTGTCTGATAAATCTGTCATACAAGGTACAATTGTACCAACAAAAATTTGGTTCCTATCAACAACTTACTGTATATTTATTTGGCTTTTTATACCACTGTATTATTTCAAAGTGGTTTACAATGTCCTTGTTAATGTACATTAAACAGGAACATTGATAACTTGGATTTTTTTGAGGCAATGGAGGGTTAAATGATTGCCCAAGGCCATAAGGAGTGCTAGTGGGAATTGAATGCTGGTTGTTTGATTTCCAAGTCAGTGCTCTAACCCTTAGGCTACTCCAGTTATCTGTTTAGAGGGATTTTTATAAACCATTTTTGTACTTAAAACAGAATTTTACATGTCTACATGGGATCTTATAAAACTGGGTTAAAATAACCCAGTTAAAATAACCCATGCCTTAAAATAAACACGTTGAGGCCAGTGTGTACTTGTACATTAGGAGGCTGATTGTATAAGCGGTGTGAGGAAAGTTATGCACTATGTACGTGTCTAAGTCCTTATTTTAAAGGGCCTACGTGTGTGAATGGGCACTTATGGATGCGCATTAAATGGTCGCTATTCTATAAGCATGCATCCTTTCCCTTGGGGTATGTAGAAGGGCGGAGCTTAAGCGGAACATAGCCGGTGCCTCAGTTTAAACACATAGGGCCCAATATCCAATGCGATTAACGCTGTTAGAAGACCTGGGTTAGCTAGCTGGCTAGCATTGAGGCGTTCTGGAGATGTCGGGGATCTAGGGACACAAAAACTTTCTGTGTGACAGTCTGGGACTGTGTAATCAGGAAACCAGGCGTATCCTGTAGCACGACACCAGAAAGAGGGCCAGGCTCAATCAATCTGGCAACCTCGGATCCCGCTAACATCAAAATCAGGAACAGGACCTTCAAAGTCCGGGACTCCATCTGTAAAAGAAAACAAACAGGGCTATCCCGCCTCAAGGTTAGTATCACTCACAACATCAAGAGGGTCTTCAGGATGGAACTTACTGGGATGACACGGTCTAAGCTGATTAATGTGGACCCATTTAAGGGAGCCTTCCCTCTCAGTACTGGACTTCATTCGAATTTGATAAGCAACAGGGGAGGCTTTATCCACAATAGGAAATGGACCGTTCCAGCTAGGTAGAAATTTACAGTCTTTGACCTTATTCTTACCAAAATTGTAGTAGAATACCTTATCGCCAATCTGGTATTCTTTAGAGGTAGTCCTCAAATCATAGTAGGCCTTCCTACCCCTAGCAGCAGTGTCCAAATTCTTTTGGGCAAAGGCAAAGGCACTTTGCAAGTGTTGTCTTAAATGGGCAACATATTCATGAGCAGTTGTAGCAGCAGCGAGATTCACATCATTAGTCCTGTAAAGAAGATGAAGGGGTAAAACCATGTCCCTACCTGTCATCATCTCAAAAGGGGACACACCAGTAGCACGATGAAGCGTGGCTCTGATAGCCATCAGGACCAAGGGCAGTTTGATGTCCCAGACCTTCCCAGAGGAAGAAACATACTTTTTCAAGATACTGATGATAGTTTTGTTTGCTCTCTCCACTTGTCCAGAGGATTGTGGACGATAAGCAATGTGGACTTTGGCCTTCACACCTAGTACCTTCCACAGATGCTTAATGACTTGTCCCGTGAAGTGGGAACCCTGGTCGGATTCCACTCGCATGGGGAGGCTCCACCTGCTGAAAACATGGTTTAACAACAAGGTGGCCGTGGTCTCGGTGGTACAGTTGGGTGCTGGGATGCACTCGACCCACTTAGTAAATAAGCAGGTAACCGTCAACATATATTTGTTGCCTCGAGAGGATCGGGGCACGGGGCCGATCCAATCAATCTGGAGATCAGACCAAGGCATGGTCAGACCTCTGTTTCTCAAAGGGGCTCTATGAGAAGGAGCTGCAGGTTGAAATCTGCAACAGGTCAAACAACCTTTAGTATACAATTGTACATCTTGGTACATGTGGGGCCAGTAGGCCACTTGTTTCAACGTTTCATAGGTTATTCGGTCACCTCTATGACCGGCACAAGGTTCATCATGCGCGTGCTGTAACATAACTCCACGGAAGGCCCGAGGTACCACCCATTGCACAATACCATGCTTACTCGTCCGTATCAACAGATCTTTCTGGAGATGGAACATGTCCTTGGAGATGTAGAGGATCCTCAGTTCCTCATCGTCCTGACAATCCTCCAGAGTTAATGGGTGTTCCTGGGGGTTCTGCAGAAAAAGGTAGAAACGTCCAAGAGTAGGATCTTGTTTCTGGGCTTGCACGAGGTCGAGATCTGTGCTCTCGCCACACCATTGAACCACAGGGGGCATGATGGATAATTGAGCTTGTCGCCGGGTAACCGCCGTCACCATTTGAAGCCCATTGGTCTCGGGAGCCTCCAACTGCCAGAGCCTCCAACTGTCTCCAGAGACAGCACCCTCCTTGGCAAGCTGATCAGCTAGATCATTTCCAATCTTGTCAGGGTTATCAACACGGGAATGACCTTTCACTTTCTTCCAGTAGATGGTCATGTCATTTTCATGAGCTACCTTGTCCAAGGCCAGAATCAATCCAGCATGTTTGACAGGTTTCCCTTTTGAATTCAGCATATTGTTAGATTTCCAAATGGGTAAGTGGGAAACAAAATTCTGTCGGACGTAGTCTGAATCAGTACAGATGGTTAGGGTGTGAACCCCTCCCTGCGCAGCGGACTGGAGAGCTGCCAGGGCTGCAGCTAGCTCTGCATACTGATTAGTCTTGGTACCCAGACGGTACCTGAAGGGTTCACAAGGGTGGTTCTGGTCCCAAACTACACCTATACCTGCTACCAGTTCATGGTCAGGCTCTCGACGGTAAGCACAACCGTCCACATACACCTTGGGGTAGCCTTTACAGAGGTTCTCATCGTAAGGACGATGACGAGAAGGCTCAGGCGTACATGACTCCAGTTCGGAGTCTAAATTACCCACTAAAGGTTCTCTGGCAGTGCAATCATGCAATTCAGCCAGGCCCTGTGCGGCGGCATCCTTGCGGTTTTGAGCATACCTGACCTCCAGGGGCCAGCCCTGAAGTGCTAAGGTCCAGGAGACAATGCGACTGTTTGACACTTGTCCCGATTTAATCCGATCACTGCCTAGGAACTTGATGGGTTGGTGATGAGTCTCAACAACCAACCTCTCACCTTGGATATAACTGCGGAAATATTGGAGGGCCCAGACTGTGGACAACAAGGATTTTTCACAGTCAGAGTATTTCTTCTCCACGTCCGTTAAAGCTTTGCTGGCATAGGCAATAACTTTCCTATCTGTGTCATGCATCTGGTACAGAACAGCACTCATAGAGTGATCGGTGAAACCTAGTTCCACGAAGAATACTCTGCCACTCTCTGGATAGGCAAGACAGGGAGCTCGACTCAAAGCTGCCTTCAGCTCTTCTAGAGCTGCCTCTTGGTCGGGATTCCATACCCAAGGTTCATCTCTTTTGAGGTGTTTGACCAGGGGTCGGGAAATCTCCGCATATTGATCCACAAATTGGCGTGAATAATTGCAAATGCCCAAGAACGAGCGCAGCTCACTCACGTTGGTCGGACGTTTGAGTTGTTGCAAGGCCGCAATTCTCTTCCTTTGAGGCCGCAGTCCCTCAGCAGAAACTTCGTAACCCAAATAATTGAGGGATTTCCGGCACCATTGGCCCTTTGACAAGGACAGCTTTGCTCCCGCAGCTTTCAGTTGCTGGAAAACATGCTCTATTTCTTGCAAATGGTCAGTGAAACTGGTGCTCTTCACCAGAATGTCGTCTACATAGACGAGGGTGCCTCTAGTCTCAGCATCAGGCAAAGCCTTATGCAGGAAAATATTGAAGTCTGCTGGGGCATTCAAATAACCAAACGGTGTCCGATTCCAAGTATATTGTCGCCTACCGAAGGTAAAAGCCAGCTTATGCTGATCTTCTGGATGGACAGGTATAGTCCAAAATCCTGAGGCCAGATCCAGGCTGGTAAAGTACCTTGCACCCTTGATGGTGGCTAAGTTCTGTTCCAGATGTGCCATAGGCCATCTGGATAGAGGTACCTTTTTATTAAGCTGGCGATAGTCCAAAGCTAAGCGCCAGCTAGAGTCCTTCTTGATGACAGGCCACAGTGGGGCATTGTAAGTACTGTTGCATTGACGTATAATTCCCTTTTGTTCCAGGGAATTAATGATTTCCTGAACAGATTCATAGGAGGCCAATGGGATTTTATACTGCCTCACAAAGACAGGTTTACTGTTGGGATCCGTAGGAATACGGGTGACATGTAGGTCGGTGAGACCACAGTCATAAGTGTCAGTGGCAAACAGGTCCTTGTGACGGTACAGCAGTTCTTTTAATTGGGCCTTTTCTGACTCATCAGTGCAGGCGTCTGCTTCAGCAAGTTTTCCCGCAACCATTTCATCAAATCCCAGAACAGGTTTGTTTGAGGGTATTTCAACCTTCTCCTCAATCTTATCTTGGAGAGAGGAGACCTGGATGGCTTGGACAGCATGGGGCTCCCCCCCCCCTGGTGGGTGAGGGAACTAACAGCCTCATCAAGTTTACTTGACAAAATCAGATGGTCAGACTCGAGGTCCACCTGTGAGGTCACAGCACTATGTGGCCAGACAAACTGTAAGGTGAGGAGGCCTCGGGGTGAGGATCGAACACACGCAGGGGTCCCTCCCCCCCCCTTCACAGATGTTCCAGGAAACAGGGGCTTCCCCAATAATCTGGAGACTCAATTCCACACTTGGGAACGATTCGGCCACTAGGAATCCCAGAGGTTCGCCCTTCACAAGGTGAATGTGATCTGGGTTTGGATTGGTGAGCAATAAGTGTAAGGAGGGAGCTGTGGCCTCCATGCAGGGTACGGGACCCATGGCTAGGCCCAGCTCCTCAAAACGGGAATTTGGACTGAAGAAGACCAAGTTGTCTGAGACCACATGTCCTCGGGTCACCTGTATCGGCAGGGGACAATCCTGTACCCTCCCAGGTATGTGGGTGTCTTCTGCACAGACCACTTCACAGACTTGAGGGATAGTCTGACCAGCCCGTAGGGATGGGCGGGCACCAGAGAAATCCACCGGATCTCCTTCCATCCTACTCCAGAGGATGTTGTTCACGAAATCCACATAAGTTCCCAGTCGAACAAGGCAATCTGAGCCTAAGGAGAGGGGCACCTCAAGTCCTCTGATGATGGAGAAGGTTTGCCGAAAACCTTTGACCCCAACTTGCTAGGGGAGATTGCAGTAGCCCATTAATGTCTTGAGCCCTTCCCCAGGCACTTGGAACGAAGTCTTCGCTCCCATTACCCAATCAAGGGTAAGCTGTTGTTTGAGCCGATAGAAAAGAGTCTCACTGATGAGGGAGTGGTCACAGTGGGGTAATAGGTAGGCCCTTTCCTTTTGGGACATGCCCACCTGCACATATATAAAGGGACCTTTCTCAGCCGAGAATATGTCCGTCAGTCTCCTAGGGTGATCTAGGCAGGGATGGGATGGAGGAGGGGTTTTCACCTCACAACCTTCCACAGGTTCCCTCAGGAATATCTGCAGGCAATCAGTATCAAGGAGAATGTTAGCTACTGAACCCACTGCAATGGAAACCACGTCGCTGATGCCCTGATCCTCATCTCCAGCCCTTTCATACTGGAGCTGAAGGATTTGGGGATCAGCTGACCTCTGGAAATTAATCCTGATGGACTTGTTTGTGCGTTCCACCGAACAAGGACCACTGACTCTGCTGTCATGTTTTACCCTAGCATAAGGTATGGGATGTGTGACCTGTGTCCAGATCACTTCCTGGACGTAGTCCAGAATGGGGCGTAACCATTTCAGGAGCTCATTGCCAATCAAGAATTCTTCCCCAGGGCACTTAGTAATGATGACAGGATGTTTCACCTGTAATTTTCCAATTTGGAGGTTAAGCCAGACCTGCCCCATGGACTCTATGGGCTGATTCCCATAAGCTGCGAGTGACAAATCACTGGGTGTGACGTGTAGGGTCCTCTGACTCCCCAAGGAAGCAGTGAGTCTATCAAAGAGACTCGAGGTAATCAGGGTAGCCTCAGAGGCTGAATCTATCAGGCCCTCACAGAGAAAAGCCTGATGAATTGTAACAGGAACAGTATACCTCTGTCCTTTTGGCTTGAGTTTACCCAGAAAGTACTTGTGCTTCCTGATGGTGTCAAAGGCTGGACCCTCGCTGTCCATGGCAGGACTGTCACTCTGTGTCCCTGGGGTGGCATCTGCAGCTGGCTGCACCTGTGCAATAGTGACCTGTGGGACAGAAACAAAGTCGGTTAGTCATTCAGTCGCATTAGAAGGGGAAGAGGAGTCAACCAGTTCCTCCTCTGGCTTCTGAGGCTTTGCTCGTGGCTTAGGGGGCGCACTACTAGCAGGAGCCGCCTGTGAGGAGCTGAATGCAATGGTAGCCTTCATCATATCTGTCAGCTCGCTTATTCTCTTCTCCAGCTCCAGGTATTTGTCAAAACCGGGCTTTCTCTTCCAGTTCCGGTTCTGTGGAGTGAAACGCTGATTCCCAGAACGCTGCTTAGACCCAGATGACTGGTTATTCTGGGGTGGCCTGGGAGGATTCTGTGGAACAGAAGGAGAAGAGTTATTTTCTAACGAAAGAGTGGATTTTACAGCACTAACACACTGTTTTGGCTCTCTGGCTTTGCTTGGAGCCCGGACTGTGCTGCCAGTATTGGTTGCTCTCATGTTGGGAACAGCTTCCCAAATCCACTCAGCATGTTCTATCACATGTGACAGGGGTTCGTGACGCTTGTCAGACATATAAGGTTTAATAGATGGAAGGAGCAACTGACAGAAAAGATTACGAAACTCCTGATGGTGTTCTATCGTTTCCCAAGAAGGGTCACTCTGGAAGAAAGTCTGCCTAAGTCTGTAAGCAAACTCTCGGGGCGTTTCATTTTCCCTATGAGTCATACTAAATGCTGCCTGCTTTGCAGCAATATCATCAGGGTATGGCCCATAATGTTTCTTTAGTGCCTGTTCAAAAATGACAATGTCCTTCTTTTCATCGTCTGCCATGGCCCGAATAAATTGCTGACAAGGCACATCAAAAGACCATGGAAGATACAAAACCATGTCCTCCCCCCTGGTAATGTTCAGTGCCCGAAAGGTATCTTTGACTGCAGCTAAATGTTCATTTATGGTGGCATGACCAGTTTTCTCAAAAGGAGTGACCATGCTCCGCAAGGTCTTGATGATTTGCAATTGTGCGACAGAAGCACCTGCATTTGTGTGTTTTCCTTGCAGGACACGGGCACATAAGGGATTTTGCATCCCTTCAGCTCCCTCTGGTGGTCGCTGCTGGTACAGTTTGCCATCAGCAGGGAGACTTCTCACCCCCTCCTCCACCGCTCCCTGTATGGGGAGGGGTCGAGAGTAGGGTGTTTCACTCCACCCTGTTTCTCTCCTGTGCTCATGCACTGATGGAGAGAACTGACTCTGTTCTGGAAAAGCTGCCGTTCTACACTGGGCAGGGTTTGCAGTGGCACACTGCCGTCATCTACCCTCTGGTACTTCGAGAAGCCTAGTGGGCTGAAATTATCCCTGTACTCTGTCTCATTACTATGAGAGGTAGTCACACCGGCCAAATCAAAACAGTCAGCTCTTAACTGCTGGATTTCTAGGTTAATTCTCTGTATGTCCTGCCCACATTCCTGACGTGCAACAGCTAGCTTTCTTTGGAGACTAGCCGTGCGCTGTCATGCTGCAATCAGAGCAGTCTCTATCTCATTTAAATGAGCCATCAGAGCACTCTCTCGCTGCTCATAAAGAGAAGCGCAATCTGTTAGTCTCCTGGTGTGGGCGGCTAGTTCAGAGCTACACACTGTCAGAAATTGCAATTCCGTTTGATCCAGAGCATTCCGCTTCCTGAGAGCAGAAACCTGATCCAACCAGCCTTCTGTGTGAACCATCGTAAATCAATAGCTGAGACTGTCTATAAAAACAAACACAGGGCACTGCTAGAATTACTCTAATGCAGAGGTCCTGTAATGTGGGTTCCAAAGCCGTCTCACAGACAATGCTCTCTGGCCACAAAAACCTCAGCATAAACAGCTGCGTTGACCACAATAGGACAATGCAGAAATATTACACAAATTCTGAGAGGCATAGCACATTCAGAAAGACTCATCCCTTGGAAGAGACCCCATATGTAGGGTATATTCGTAGCACAAAAATAAGTTAGACTCTCTGTTGTTGTCTAGGGGAGATAGCTACTAATATACAGCCCAAAGTTCGGTGAGTTATTCTGGCAATGAGCCACGAAAGAATTCTGGTCTGCAGATATATATTAGACTTTATTATAGGCAACCAAATAGAAAAATATACATACACATATAGAGCTAATTAGAAACATGAGGTAAAAATTTGTTATAGTGCAGATGTACACTTGGACAACGTAATATATCACAGATTAGTAACCAGACGTCACTGATTCGCTCTGCACTGAGGAAAAGCACGAAATATATTGCTAACCCCTTTGCCCATCCAGGAGAGGAGAGATAAGCCAGTACCTTAGCTCCGTCGGCACTCAGAAGCAGCTTCTAGCTAGTGCGGGCTCTAGCCTCGTCAGGCGAGCCGCAGTAAGTCCGAACCGGAGGTATCTGTGAAAGTCTTATCTCAGACCTGTGGAGGACGGCCTAGCCCACACGTAGGGGCCGTCTGGCGGAAGGCTCAGGGTGCAGGAATCAGGTACGCAGTGCACAGCAGCAGGACCTGTGCAGAAGTCTGTATGTCCAGGTGGGGAAAAGCCCCAACTCTCTCTTACTCTCCAACTTACAACTACAACCAAAGTTTCCAGCGCAGAATGCAGAATTCTGTGTGAGAATCCTCCGTCATAGGTCCGATGATTGGTTGGCACCAGGCAGTCTGAGGTATTCTCAGCGAATCAGGAGGTAGATGATGAGCAGCTTCTTGCAAACAAAGGAGCCATGGTAAAAAGTCAGGCAGAAGCAACAGTATGTAACTTCTGGGCATGTACAAGTGTCCAAGGCCAGCCACGGATAATAGCCTCTTTATGCATGCTTAGAAACGCTGATCCAGCAGTTGCTTGAAGGACAGGCTTATAGCTGAACACAGCAAAAGTGAAGTGAAGAATCCATCTTGGCTGTGCAGTTTGGTTCATTTTGGTTCAGGCCTGAGTTGCTGAGCAGGACGGAGATTTGCATGTAGAATTGCAGGGGTACCAGCCCTACACACTTGGCGATAACCGGGCAGTAGTGATATTGTGCGCTGCACAGTTGTCGCTAAGTGGTGAAAGTTAAGCACCTTAAAGTCTGGCATAACTTTAGCCACCAGAACTAACTGAGCGGTGGCTGAATATCGCTGCGGCTTGGTTAGCTTCTCTCCTATTCGGCTAACCGGATATTCATTGCCAGTTGCCGGATATGGCCCCAGCATGAAATATCTGAGTCCTAGGTTCAGTGGCGCTGGCTAGCTGCTGCTGCTGAAAATTGAGCCCATAAGTTACAGAATGCAATGCAAAATATTACAGAATAGAATACTATAACTTCAATGTGTATTCTGGAGATCTAGTCGCGGGCGCCTACACCAGCTCTATGGCAGTATAACTGCTATGATGGGGTTAAAGCACCTCAGGATGCCCCTATTTTATGTCGTACATGAATTCTTAGCTTTATAAATCAGACCACAAATATGTGCGCGGTATTGCACGTTAACTGCGCAAAGTTGATAAGCTTATCCTCCAGGCTTGCACAGGGATGGAGTTCGGGTGGAGTCACAATTTAGATGTGTCAGGTAAGTGCTGATATGTATGACCTGCTCTCCAGCAGGTGTAATGTCTGCACCTGTAATGTAGAGGTGGTTTTGGCAGGATTCACGTTAGTACTTTCTAAAGTTACATAGGTACCTGTGGGTCTTTATAAAAGAGGCGTCTTCCTGTCCACTTAATCTAGATATCCTATTGTACAATTAGACCCTATTGAATAGAATAGTGTCAGCCTAATGGCTGCACTAACCGTATATTCAATGCTGTTACCTGTATGAACAGTGGCAATGAATTTATGACTATAAATATAAATTTGAGAGCCAGCACCATCGCTTAAATTAACACAGTCACTCTGCCAGCTGATAATTTAGCAAACAGATTCTTAACATTTTCCAGAACTTCCCTTACCCCCTTACTGCTTCCAACTCTCAGTACATCGGTGGTCTACTAGGTCTCTCCGCTCTCATTCTTTCACTGATCTGCCCATCTCTCTCTTCTTGAGCGTTCTCTTGCATGTCTCCCCAGAGTCTCAAGCAATGTTCCCTCTAATTTTCTGTAGGCTGTGTGCGCATAAAATATCAGCTGTGTGCAGCTTTTGAAGGAAGGTTAAAATTTTGTGCGCCACATAACGACACTCAGAGTTATATACTTTAAAATTTGACTACACGTCAGAATACAGTATGTACACCACATTGATTTTAATCAAATTAAATGAAAACAGATGATTACTAAATGAAGTGGGAAATTTCTAGTAATTACAATCATAACTTTTAAATTTTAAGACATCTGTGTTGTTTTCTGTCAGAATCAGAGCTGGAATTTTTGTGCGCTCTTTTGTAAAGTATGTGCGCTCGCTCGGCGAGGTGTGTGCGCGCGCACACGCGCACAGCTTAGAGGGAACAGTGGTCTCAAGGAGCCTGGAGTTCCCACTGACGCAATTTTCAGGGATTCTGTCTCCAGGTCCCCATGGGACAGGGAATATCCCTGGGCTGTTGGATGATGTCATTTTCTTCCTCCTAGCTTTAACCTGGGATTCTTGCCATTTTCTCTCTGCAGGGGAAGTATTATTAATTAGTGATGCGGCTTACATACCATCAGGGCTGGCCCGTCCACTAGGCAGCCGCGCAGGGCAGCAGACTTCTGTGGGCGGCAGGCTATGTGCTTCTGCACACATAACATACTGCCTCCCCCCACCATGGGCCCAGCCGCACTGCCGTTTGCCCATGCTGAACCACGATGCCACCCCCCACGGCAGGTGGCTAGGCTTGGCAGCAGCAGTCTCTGGCATGGCCTGCCACTACTGATGAGCCGCCCACTGTCGGAATCAGCAGCAATGGCAGCGGGGGAGGGGGAGGGACAGCACAGGAGGCTTCTCCCTAGGCCAGCAGAAACCCTTGGGCCAGCACTGAATCCCGTCATAATATATACACACCCTAACAACCCCCACTTCCCAAAGATAAACCCTGAACCCTCACCCCATCTCTAGACACACTTACATGCTATCAGCATTTCATATCCACCAAGCACATCCACACCCAAATGTACACACCTTCACATCTCTTTCCACCTCTCCCCTGCACATGCCCTAATCATGTCTAATGATTAAGGAGGGAAGGGGGATGCATGACCTCAGGACCTGTGGATCTTTGAAGGAGGCTGTTATTGGTCTGTCTTATTTTTTACTATGAGTACTGTTAGTGTATTGCAGATTTTCCAGTTGTTGACCTTTTGGAACGGCTGTCATGGTATTGACAGTAACACAATTAACACAGTCATTTACTTCGTTCTGGCATTTATTATTCCAGTGCATTTAAAACCAATTTTCAAACCGCTCAGGGGGCATGGAAAGATTGCCGGTCCTGGGACCCGTGCTGTATCTCAGCACCCCTGACCCTGATAGCCCCATCCCATCGCTGAAGTACAAACTCTGACACTCCTTCTTATCCTCACAAACATACATACACACCCTAACATCCTATGGAAATTCTTAGAGGGCTTCTGAAAATTAGGCTCTGATAATGACGCTTTGGCGGCTTTGATTACCGCTGAACATACAGGGCCGTTAAAGTATAAATCCAATGCTACTGCTTTCAATGATGCTATCTAGATGGCGTGTAGGAGTGGCCTAGTGGTTGGGGCAAGGTACTTCAGGTCAGGGGTTCAAATCTCACTAGAGGACAGCAACCTTGGGCTGGAAGGACTGGTGTTTCTAGTCCCACAGGTGCTCCTTTTGGTCTTGGGCAAGCCACTTAACCCTCCATAGCCCATGTTCCCTGTAAAATAGTTATCTCCAAGTTATAATGCCCTGTTCAATGTAATTTCAGTTTGTTCAATGTAAACCACACTGATGCAGAATAGCGCGGTATATAAGAGAATGCAAATAAATAAATAAATGCTGGCCAAAATCTCTGTATCCACTTCAGAATCATGCAGATAGCACTAGGATGGAGTAAGAGTGAAATGTGGATGGTAATATCAAGACACTCTTGGGGTCTTTCTGAGGCACTAATAGCAGGGATGGTCGTCCATCCCCGCTATTCGGGCTCTTTTCCAATCCCATCTACCTTCCCTATGCGTTGTACAGGGAAGATAGACGGGGGCAGGAAAGGGGCAGATTGGGGGCGGTGTTAGGGCAGACAGTGGGCAGTTGTTGGCCTTGGACATACAGGGCCAATTCCAATGTTGGCCCTGTACGTCCAGTGCCGGAGGCTTAAATGGGGAACTTATTACACCTTGGAGGTAGAATAAGCTCCCCTAGATGGCGGGGGATGGCAGGCCCAGGGCGCAGAAAGGGTAGGGGGAGCAGAGTGCATTCCCCACAGCTTGACCCTGGAAGGAGGCCAGATAGGGAGTCGGGCTGCAGGGAAAGCACCTTTGCAACTAGCTGCCGGGGATTGTGGCTTTTCAATGGAACCACGGGGCCATGATATCACCAAGGTCCACAGGCCATGTAAGTGTCCATTTTGAGGCTACACAGATGTTTATATACAGTGCATCCTCGGAGCAACAGACTTTGGAGCATGGGACATCAGCAACAATGGTCAGTGCAGCCCACCAAAGAGTCAGAGTCTCTCATACCCAGCCAGAGAAAGAACCTCTCCCCACCCATGCCTTAAACAAACACTGGCCTGCATACTACAGGGCTGAGTGAGAGTGACTCCAACTCCTCGTTGGCCTTGGCTCTGACACAGCAATGGCAACTTCCGCCAAGAGAGGATGCAGCAAGATGGCGGGTAGGTATTGCAGAGGCAATGTCAGTGCCTGGGCCTCTCTCCAATATCTGGGGCTTTTCGGAGTCTCCTGATGTCTTTATCTCCAGCCTGCAGGCGTGGCACAGATCTGGTGCTGGAAACCACATCCGCTAGGTCCCCACCTCTCCTCTCCATTTCATGGCCAGTGGGCGGGTCTTCGGCAGCCCTTGGCTTTTTGGCCCCCTCCTTGTCAGCCCTTTTTGGAACAGCAGAATTTCAGAGCAATGGACACTGTCTGCTTGTGAGCTGGTGGAAATCTACATGGCTGAAATACTGGATGGAGGGAGTCGGTAAGGGATGTGTTGAGGCAATTGCACTGGCTCTTCATACAAGAGCAGTTTGTGTTTAAATTATTAGTATTGATGTTTAAGGCGCTGAGAGAGAGGGAGTCCAGTTATTTGAGGGAGGTATTGAGATGGTATCAGCCTGGACTGGAGTTAAGATCTAGTTGGGGTAACTTGTTGGTAGTGTCGGCTCCCGGAAAGTGTGATTACAAAAGTGAAGATGGCAGGCATTTAAGACAGCAGTGTCACAGTGATGGAATAGATTACCCTTGGTTTGAGTCAGGAATTGGATAGGGGATCCAAAAGGCTTTGAAGACCTTCCTGTTTCCCAGTTAGTTGGGTGATGAGGGCCACAGTGAAAGCTGAGGGGAGGGGAGTTGGAATCACAGTCATTCTTGGCTTTTGTTCTGTCTTGAAGGTCGGGGGTTCAAATCCCACTAGAGGACAGCAACCTTGGGCCAGAAGGACTGGGGTTTCTAGTCCCACAGGGGCTCCTTGTGGTCTTGGGCAAGCCACTTAACCCTCCATAGCCCATATTCCCTGTAAAATAGTTAGCTCCAAGTTATAATGCCCTGTTCAATGTAATTTCAGTTTGTTCAATGTAAACCGCACTGATGCAGAATAGCACGGTATATAAGAGAATGTAAATAAATATAAAAGCTTTTTTTTTTTTTTTTTTTAAATTTTTATTTAGAGATTTTCCAACATATAAGCATACAAGTAACATAGTCAGTCTGCATGTCAACCTATTAATACAACATAACTCCTCGCTACCCCCCCCCCCCCCTTCCCCCCCCCCCCCAGGATCTCGAGGCAAGGAATAAAAGAGAGAAATAAAAGAGAGAAAAAAGAAAAATAATAAAGAAGCGAAGGAGGAGGGTCGTTCCAGCTAAGAAGGTGCATGACATCAAACAAGCCTTCCGCCAAGGGACTCCTCAGACTCAGGGTTGCCCATTCAGCCCAATAAAGGAAGCCACTGCTTCAAAGCACTACAGATCTGGCAACATATTGGTCTAATAGTGACCATCTGTCGTAGCTTAACTCCCCTCTATCGGGGTGATGGAGCTTGCTGTAGAGCTTCTCATATTTGGCATAGCGACAAACCATTCCCCACCATTCCCCCACGCGGAGGTTCACCAGATTCTTCCAATTAGAGAGAATCAACTTAAAAGCAATGGCTATCAGAAAGTTGAGCAGAAAAGCTTTCTTTTTGCGGTCAACCTGAGGTAGCTCTAAAGACCTCAGAAAGATTGCTTTCTTGGAGAGTGCACAGGTAATGTTCAGTACTACTTGTATTCTACCCCAAACCGCTACCCAAAAGTGTTGTACAAAAGGGCAATCATAAAACATGTGCAAAAATGTACCTTTCTCCTTCCGACAGGACCAACATGTCCCGGCTGAGGAACCATCCCATTTGGAAAGCTTTACAGGCGTGATATATGCCCTATGCAGCAAGAAGAACAGAGATTGTGTAATAGACGCCGAGCGGGAAGCCCGCGTTACAGGGCCCCACATTTTTGACCATGAGTTAGGGTGTAGCCCAGGAGGGAGGTCGGTCTCCCATACTTTATACAGCCCAATTGGACTTTGACTAGCATAGTCCCTAAAGAGAGCATATAGCCCTGAAATCATACCCCTCCGCTCGAGCATCGCCTTAAGATTGGTAATTAATGCACTCTCAGCAACAAGCGTGTCAATGTTAACTTTGGCCGCTAGTATGCAATGTTTAAGCTGCAACCACCGAAAATGACAGCTCTGCGGCATGGAGAACTCACTGCAGAAAGCAGAAAAGTCCTTCCAGCCGGTGCCCTCCACTAAGTGTCCTAGGGTCCAAATTCCCTTTTCTTGCCAAGCTTTCCAGGCAAATCTCTTCCCTCTGATTTTAAATATCGGATTCCACCAGAGTGGGGTCAATTGGGAAGGCAAGACATCTTTGCCAGCTAATCTTAAAAGCTGAAGAAAGGCTTCCTGGGTGGCCCGGATCACCGCCCCCAATCCCCCTTCCGCCGGGTGTAACATTCCTAGCAGGTGCCTCAAAGGGTAGGGTTCCGCCACTCGGGACTCCACTTTAAGCCAACTTGGACTTGGGGCCTCCTCCTCCTCGGTTCCCAACCACACGGCGCCCTGCTTTAAGAGAAACGCATAGTGGTACCACTGAAAGTCGGGGAAGTGCACTCCCCCCCTCTCCTTAGAGGCCTTTAATTTCTTGCTGGCAATTCGAGGTTGCTTGTCCTTCCAGAGAAATCTCAGAAGACTCCGCTCTAAACGTTGGTATTCCACAACTGGCAGGGAGAAGGGAAGCATGCCCAGTACATAGTTAATCCTAGGCACCAAAACCATTTTAATAACTTCCAATCTACCCCACCAGGTAAGGTGTAGCGGGGACCACGCCAGCGTTGTGTTACGAACTGTTTGGGCAAGCTCCCTCATATTTGTGAGAATAGTGCCCTCCACGGAGGCACCATACCAAGCTCCCAGGTACTTGATACCTCCCGGTTGCCACTTAAATGGGAATGGGGCCATCAGTTCTGCATTCGAGCAACTGTTCAGCGGAAAAGCAACAGACTTGTCCCAGTTTATCTTATAGCCCGAGATGTTTGAATAACTCTGTATTAACTCCAATATATGCGATATCTCCGACGGTTGAGTAAATAACAACAGATCATCGGCATAGGCAGATAATTTCACTCGTAGCCCCCCAAAGTCAAAGCCCTTTATATCCGCATTCTGCCGAATAGCTATGGCAAGGGGCTCAAGTGCCAGGTCAAAGAGTAGAGGAGATAAAGGGCAACCCTGTCGGGTACCCCGATGGAGGGAAAAGGCCCGATGCTGACAGCCATTGGCTGAGACCCTGGCACGGGTCCTGGCATATAACAATCTGACCTTATCAATAAAGTCCTGCCCTAAACCAAACCACTGCAATACTGAGAATAAGAAAGGCCATTCTAACCTGTCGAACGCCTTCTCGGCATCTAGCGAGAGGGCAACGAAAGGGGACGCTTCCACAGCTGCTCTATCAAGCAGATTACAAAACAGTCTAGCATTATCAGAGGTCGCCCTACCTGGGATGAAGCCGCACTGATCCGGGTGCACCAACCCTCCGATGACCTTGGCAAGCCGTTTAGCTAAGATACTCGCATATACCTTATAATCTGCATTCAGCAGAGATATAGGCCTGTAGTTTTTGACACTATTGGGATCCCTTCCGGGTTTCTCCAATACCACAATTGTGGCTTCAGAAAAATTACCAGAGCGCTCAGGTCCCTTTTCCAGCTCTCCATAGTATATCCCCAGATAGGGGATCAACTCTGCACTCAAAACTTTATACAGCTCAATTGGTATCCCATCGGGGCCTGCAGCCTTCCCCGCCGCCATGGCTTTGATGGCAGTATCTATCTCCTTACAGGAAATGGGCATGTCAAGCTGCCGAGCCTGATGAACCTCCAATATAGGATGGCTCAAGGTATCTAAGAATCTGGCGGACTCTTCAGAGTTGGCGCTCACCTCTGAGGAATACAATGCACTGTAAAATTTAGTGAATTCTTCCAAAATTTGCTCATCCTTAAACAGCTGAGTCTTCTTATCATCCACAAGGGACACAATTCTCGACCTTTCCCTATGTCCTCTCAGAGTGCTCGCCAGTAGCTTACTAGCTTTGTTTTGTTCTATATGATATC
Organism: Ichthyophis bannanicus; assembly: GCA_033557465.1. NCBI lineage: Eukaryota > Metazoa > Chordata > Amphibia > Gymnophiona > Ichthyophiidae > Ichthyophis > Ichthyophis bannanicus. Next base: position 18,760,300 of record CM066051.1, on the reverse strand, counting down.
TAGCCGATTGTCTCAGCATAAGTTGCTCTACCTCGTAACTTAACACTTCATTATACTGGAATCGTAATCTTTGCAGTCGGAGAAGGATCCCTGGGTTAGGGCACCTAATCCAGAGCCTCTCGCCCGCTTTAATCTGTTGCTCTATGACCAACAGCTGCTCCTTTCTCCGCTTTGCTTCTTTGATCTTATAACTAGTAATAGTGGCCCTTAGCGACGCCTTGAAGGCTTCCCACCAGGCCCAGCATGCTGTATCCTCGACCTTGTTGGCCAAGAAATACTCCCTAGTGGCGGTCCTCAGCTCGTTCTGAAAGGCGGGCTCCGCCAGCCAGGCCCTATTAAATGACCACTCAGGGGTCCCTCTGGCAGCCGCTGTGACCAGAACACTGATCGTGATAGCCGCATGGTCAGATATCGTTCTACCCATGATTGTCGCCTCACAGCTGCTCGAAACCAATGACCGTGAAACTAAAAAGTAATCTATCCGGGAGAGAGAGTTATGTACTGGTGAATAGAAAGTGTAGTCTTTTTCGGTCGGATGCAACAATCGCCAAATATCCATTAGGCCACAATCCGCTATCAAAGCGGAGAGGGCCCCGTCTGCTCGGGATGATCGTACCACTCTCGCTGGGCTGCGGTCCACCAAAGATTCTCTGACCAGGTTGAAATCGCCACCCATTATTATTGGGGCTGAATACTCCCTCTGCAGCATGCTATTTAAGGCGCTAAAGAAGTTAGGGTCGTCCTGATTAGGGCCGTACACATTGACCAACTGCAAATCTACATCCCCGACCCGTATCAATGATCTACACCATCGCCCAGCGTCATCGTGGCTAGTTTTAACTGTCTTGGCTCCCACCGCTTTCCGCACCAGTATGGCAACCCCATTTTTCTTATGGTCTGCTGGGGAGGCACCTGCTAGGATATATTTCTTGCCCGCTAGCTTCCCGGTTTCTTGTGAGCTTAAGTGCGTCTCTTGTAAAAAAATGACATCTGCTTGCTGCCGGGCACAATATGCTAGTAATTTTTTCCTTTTAATTGGTGTCTGAATCCCTTTCACATTCAGGGACATAAATTTAATCCGATCAGTCATTACTTCTTAGATTACAAAATATAAAAGCTTTTAAATAAAGTAAGCACATCGATGCACATTTTATAATCTATGGGCCCAATATAGAAAGGGTGCTGAAAATATGTATTTTTTTAAATGTCACGGCTAGAGATCACCACTGGCTCTGAATACTGAGATGTTTTTCTTGTGGTTCATACTGAGGAGAGAAAGGGTGTAACTGTAGCCACAGGAAGGTGGGCAGAAAGTGGACAGGCAAAAGGTCATTATGTGGCTTAACATTCTGAGTGCAGTTGTTGGGTGGACGCAGCCTGCTACCTCTTCAGCCACTATGGAAATACCTGCTAACAGGAGACACATTTTCTCTGCATGAGACTTTTCAGTGTAAAACCAATTAAAGTAACAGGAACTGCTGAGGGGGAAGAGAAAGGGCAGGGGACAAGTGAGAAGCAGGAGCAGTAGCCAGAGGCACAGGGGCAACTGAGGGAGACGATATGGGCAGGAGAGAAAAGCAAAGTCAAGGTCAATCAGTGTATTCAAAGCAGCAGAAAAAGAAAGAAAAGCACAGTGGGATTCAGGATACTACTGAAAGGCCAAAAATAAGTTAGTTGCATGACATCATGAAACTACAGCCTGAAGATTGTCAAATGGATCATTTCAGCTACAAAGGAATAGAATTAACAAAAGGTATAATTAATATGGTGTGTAATTAAAGCTAGGCTAGGCCCAAGGAATGAGAACTAATTAATTGCTTTTTCTGCCTGAGTGCACCTGGTGTCTGTTTTGTTTTATTTCTTTTTCTGTCTTTTCCTCCTGCGTCTTGTTCCCTTCTCTGCAGCTTGAGGCCAAGCTAGGCCTGGTCATTAGCCAAGAGTCACTGTCTCTCATTGTCTGCTTGCCCGCCCACTTGCATTGGCTTCTGCTGAATTACTCACAGGCCCTGTGTGCTGACAGCTAACTGTGAATGTTCGGTGTGTAGTTAGGTGAAGGGAAAGAACAGTTTTAATGTCATTTACAAAGGTACACCAGCCTGAGTGAAAATTGACCTTACTCAATGCAGCTAAACATACTTGTTAAACACTATTTTTTAGTCCAGGGAGGGAGAGAAGGTGGGAGAAGGATCTTAAAATTGCCACATAACCCAGGCCAATCAATGTTGGTTTTGTCCCATTGCATGGCTGGACTGGCATTCCTGATTTTCTTATACAGTAGAATGTTAATAAGCATGTAAGGCGATATCTTTTTATTGGACTAACAATACATTTTTGACTAACTTTCTAAGGTTAAAACGTTCTTCCTTGGGCCGGGACAGTATCACCTTACATTCTTTTTTGGTGAATTTTGCCGTAGCTTAGCACCTATTGTTGGTAAATGGCCCTTGTCTGTCTGTCTGTGCAAACAGATGCCTATGCTCTCGCCCTACACTCCCCCAACACACACAGAAGGATTCCTGCTAGCCCCAGCATGAATGGCAAGGTTGCAGCCAGAAATTGCGAGTGGCTGAGGATTCCTTACGACCGGGATTTTGACTCCTGCCCCAATAGTATGGGAGTCAGATTTTTTTGGATTTGGAGGATATATTTTTGAACCATATCCAACTTGGAAGTCCTGCGATTATAACCATTGATTTCTCTTTGGGAGAATCTCAAATCCCTCCACTCCGTTGGTCCTTACCGCATGGTTTTCTGCTAAACCAAGAGTTTGCTTCCGCAGTAAGGAAAGGCTGGCGAGAGTTCTTAGTATTTAATGATACTGCGGAGATATCTAGAGCGCTTTTGTGGGAGGCAGGGAAGGCTGTTTTATGGGGGGGGGGACAAATCATCTCACTAGCGAGTGCCTTCAAAAAGAGATCGGAGGCTAGACAGAAGGAACTGCAGGATGAAATTACTGATTTGGAAAAAGCCCACAGATGTAATGGGAGTTCAAAGGTATGGAAGGCGTTAACAGGCTGTAGGGGGAGCTGGAAGTGCTTGAGTCGGAACGGATTGCTTCGCTGCTATTGCAGACCAGACAGAGATTCTATGAACAGGGGAATAAGGCAGGGAAGATGTTATTGTGGCAATTAAAATGACAACGTCTATGTCATAAAATAGCAGCGATCAAATCCCCTCAGTCAGGTCTTGCATAGCTCCGAAGATATAGCAGCAACTTTTGCAAAGTTCTATGACCAGTTATATACGAGTGAGTCCTCAGCAGCAGCCTCAGATATTAGTGATTGGTTGCAGGAGGCTTCTCTCCCACAATTTTCTTCAGAAGGCCGGGAGCACTTGGATCATCCCTTTACCCTTCAGGAGTTATTGCAAGTTATGCAGAACCTAAAATCCGCAAAGGGGGCAGGGCCTGATTACTTACTGGCTGAGTTATATGAGGTGTTTCCAGATTTATTTGCTCCGACTTTATTGACGGTCTTTAATGAAATTCTTTCCAAGGGAACACTTCCAGCTTCCTTTTATCAGGTGACCATTGTAGCTGTCAATGAAGGGTTACCCTCGGGCGGTCATTTCAAGGGCTTACAGGAGGGCTTTGTACTCCCATCGGGAATGGTACCTAGATTGTGATATGCTTCCCCCTAATGTAAATGTGGATGGGGCTCCCTCTCGGGTGACTGGTATACTGCCATATATGAGTCATTCTGGCAAAGTGGCATCGATTTTGCGTAAACATTGGCCAGTACTTTCAGCCCCCGCTACCACCAGCAGCTCTCCCCTACCCGGGGATCGAGCCACCAGCGGCAGGAGGGGCCAGCGATCCTCAAGGCCCAATCCGGGCTCTGCAGCCAAGCCTTTAAATTTCGCGCCAGCAGGCGCCGACGCAAGGAAGCCCCCGCTACCACCAGCAGCTCTCCCCTACCCGGGGATCGAGCCACCAGCGGCAGGAGGGTCCTGCGATCCCAAAGTCCCAATCCGGGCTCTGCAGCCAAGCCTTTAAATTTCGCGCCAGCAGGCGCCGACGCCAGGAAGCCCCCGCTACCACCAGCAGCTCTCCCCTACCCGGGGATCGAGCCACCAGCGGCAGGAGGGCCAGCGATCCTCAAGGCCCAATCCGGGCTCTGCAGCCAAGCCTTTAAATTTCGCGCCAGCAGGCGCCGACGCCAGGAAGCCCCCGCTACCACCATCAGCTCTCCCCTTCCGGGTGATTGTGGTACCCGCGGGTGGTGGGGCGAGCTATCCTCAAGGCCCAATCCGGGCTCTGCAGCCATGCCTTTAAATTTCGCGCCAGCTGGCGCCGACGCCAGGAAGCCCCCGCTACCACCAGCCGCTCTCCCCTACCCGGGGATCGAGCCCCCCGCGGCAGGAGGGGCCCGCGACCCTCAAGGCCCAAGCCGGGCTCGGCCGCCAAGCCTTTAAATTTCGCGCCCGCAGGCGCCGACGCCAGGACGCCCCCGCTACCACCAGCAGCTCTCCCCTACCCGGGGATCGAGCCACCAGCGGCAGGAGGGGCCAGCGATCCTCAAGGCCCAATCCGGGCTCTGCAGCCAAGCATTTAAACTTTCACGCCAGCAGGCGCGCCCGCGTCTGGCGGGCCCGCGCCCTTTGGCGTGGCCCTTAGGCGGGGCACGATAGGCGGAAAACAGAGTCTTCACCTAACACTACAGAACCAGCGTGTGCCAACGTCGGAACCTGTCCTCCTCGTCATGCTGTTTAGGCAAGATTGCAGCTCCTCATAACAGTTTCCCTCCCAGTCGGGGTAGAGCGTGCCGGAGTCTCCGATACCACCACCCATGTGATCGCTTTGGCTGGGCATGTCTCACATCCACTCCCTGCATACTCAGGAACTGTGAAGCTACTTCTCCTTCTCATTGCCTCAAGTAAGATTAGATAGACCCCCTATGTATCTGCTATTCTGCCTTATACCTGGAGTTTCTCATGTAATGATTCACTGTTGACTAACTATCGCTCAGTAAGCTCTCATACAATATTTACCTGCTAATTTGTACCCCACTGAACAGCATTGTCTCCGAAACTCAGTAGAATTAGATAGTTTCTGAAATCCGTCATATACCCTTGTGTAATACTTAATAGCTTTACCTCTAAATTCTGTCTCATTGATATATTTGATCCATTTGTGCCTGTTGTACACTACTAGAACTTGTATATTATACATCTGTTTTTACACTCCTATATCTATTTCACCGCCAAACCACTACAAAATACTGCATTTGCTCTCTTGACAACCCAGCAGTCAGTAATACCCACTAACCACAGCATAGACTTACCACTGATACACAACAACAAGGCTGACACCAGATCTTCAACATCCAAGATCAACACTGAATGGCCCCACCCATCACGGCCATAATGAGCGGCCTCATGATCTTTCTTTTGCTGATTGTTGAGTCCCTAGCCCTTATTCCCACGCTACTAATCATATCCCATACTCCAGCACCATGCCAAAAACATGGACAAACTCTGCCTACCCTAAACACTTAAAGAACACACACACACGTCAATCATATTTGTTACACATAGCTCTCCAACATAACAAACAAACTAAACCAGAGAAATCCACTCTAGTTTCTTAATTGCGCCCTTATAAATGCAAGATCAATTCGTAATAAATGGCCAGTTGTCACTGAATTTAATTGCATCCCCACAACCTGGATATTCTCTTAATAACTGACACGTGGCTTTCCGACGTAGACAATGTAATTCTCAACCAACTATTACCCAACAACTTCACAAGCCACTCCCGGCATAGAGGAATCAAAAAAAGAGGAGGGGGGGCCCTTATATTAACCAAAACGGACTTGCACTTTCATACAACAGACTCCTCCAGTACCAACCATCTTGATATCATATCCATAGCAAATGATCAATGCGCCATCAACTGCTATATAGAGCACCCTCATCCTCAACTGACGATCTCTGCAACATCCTCGACCTAGCAGCCAACACTCGCAACCTCAACTTATCAAATGGATACTAGGAGATTTCAATCTCCCTTTCACTTCACTCCAGTCATGCCACTGCCCTACTAGAAGCAATTAATAATCTGGGCTACAAACAAATCATCAACGAACCCACCCACACCAAGGGAACATACTGGACATGATCTTTTGCCCCTCTGTCATTACAAGATCCAAATGAAAAGCTGGTAACATCACTCACTTCTGTACCATGGTCAGATCACAAGCTTATCAATTTCAGCATACCTATCAACAACAACTCTCTACACAGCAATGGAACCTAAGCAAACACCACTTCTCGAAATTTCAGAGCCTTCACAAAGATCTCATACTGGCTGAAACTCTTCCCCTATACAACAATGCAAACCCTCACCTTGACAATTTAATCTCCTCATGGAATAAGAATCTTAGCGCTATTGCCCAAAAAACCTACGAAGAACAACATCGTAAATATATAGAAAACATTCTCCTTGGTTCTCCTCCTGAACTATGTATCTCCCGCTCTCATTACGGAAACTAGAGAAAAGATGGAGGCGTTCCCACTCAGCCGGAGACCTGTCAGCTTACAGAACTCACCTTTGCAATTTACAAAGAGGCTATCCTATCAAATATGAAACAATACCATACTGACACCCTCAAAGATCTCTAAACAAACCTCGTGACCTCTCGAACTAGTTAAATCATTCTCTAAGGAACCATCTCCAAGCCATCCCAAGAGAGATCCACCCACAAGAGTTTGCCAACCATTTACAATCCAAGCTACTTCAAACTGATGAAGTTAACACTTTCATAGCACAAGGCACCACCAGTCCAACTTTACTTTATAAGTTCTCCACACCATCCAAGAAACATGTGAAGATACTATTGCAGCACTCAACACCACGACTGCACAAACTGACCCTTGCCCTGCATATTGGATTAAAAATTTTACGATCAGAACTCAGCCACTTATCACAAAATGATGAACCTATCATTCTCAAATGGATCTTTCCCTGCACCACTCAAGCAAACATCCATCAGACCTCTGTTAAAGAACCCTAAACCTGGACCCAAGCAAAGTGAATCCTATAGACCCATAGCCAGTATACCTCTATTAGCCAAAATAATCGAAAAGGAAGCACAAAGGCAACTCCAAGACCATATAGATTTAGGCCTCCCCACTAGACATCGGCAACATGCTTCAGGGAATAACCATGGCGTCGAAAACCCTACTTACCTCTCTCTTCAATAAAATCGTCACAGGTATCGACAACATCCATCAAGGTTTCGCCCTCATCTTTATAGACATTGCGGCAGCCTTTGACCTCTGTACAACCATGGTCTGCTAATAGAACGACTAAAAGAAAAGGGGCATAAGTGGCGTTCGCCCTCGATTGGTGCAGATCGATACCTTGATGGCAGATGGCAGCATGTAAAATCAGGTTCAAGATCTCCGAACCCTTCCATCAGCGACAAGGCGTCCCCCAAGGGTCTTCCCTCTCATCTCTATTATTTAATATTTACATGCAACCTATTTTCAACATTATCGAATCATTCAAGGTCGACTGTCTAATTTATGCTGATGACATCCTCCTATTTATGCCATTCTCCACAGAAAAAAATGGACCTTTCGCCACTGATTGAATGCCTTCATACAGTCTCCGAATGGCTCCTATCACAAACCTCAGATCCAACACAAAAGTCTGAGGTGCTATTCATCACCAGAGACCAGAAATTCTGCCCCCCACTCATATAAAAGTTAAAGAGCTGAGCTCCAAACCAAATCAGCAATTCGGTACTTAGGGGTCACCCTCGACCTACGACTAGATATGAAAACCCATATCCAACATAGTCAGAGCCGAAAACTTCAAAAACCGTTCACACAGACACCTGCAATCCCTTCTAAGCACTCTCTGAAGACTTCCGGACAATATACCAAGCACTTATCTTACCACACTTTGACTTTGCCAACGCTATTCTCCAAGGTCTCCCTCAATCATCTCTAAATCCGTTGCAACTTGCCATGAATGCCGCAGCCAGAATCTTAGTAGAGCAGCAAGATGCGACCATATAACGCCTATCCTAAACAACTTCTTGGGCTCCCCGTTCAAGGAAGGCTTACATTCAAATCTTTGTTACTCACCTTCAAATCTATCCATGGCATCACCTCCCCCCCTCTTTTAACCAACACATCATCCAGCCAGCTCCTCCCAACAGAACAAGGAGAACCCCATCTACAAATGTGCTTAGTAATTCCAAAGGCTTCAACCAAAGTACACAACCCGCACACATCTAACAGGCATTTAGTATCTATGCCCCAAATGTTGGAAACGCATTACCACCAGGCATCCGTGCAATTACTGACCTATCAAAATTCAGAAAGGCTCTCAAATCCCATTTATTTTACTCCATACTACCAGATTAACCCTACCACTACATAAGTGCCTCTCCCTCCCCCCTCAAGTTAATATATCAACTCCATTGTACACATGTTCACACTGAATTCCCCAATACTCGGTTCTCATTGTACATATGTAAGTAGTTTAGTTTGCATTCCCCGTTTATCCAAGTTATTACTCCTGTTCTATGTAAAGCATAACATGTTATCCAAGTTGTTTTTCTCCTGTTCTATGTGAAGCCAAACAGTTTGTTATGGTCATTTGGTTGTATGTAAACCGCGCTGACAATAGTGCGGTATATAAGAAATTGTAATAAATAAATAATAAATAAATAAATGTTCAAGTTTGAATAAACCATTGCAGATTGCATATTCGCGTGGCCGTAACCTTCGTGACCGGTTGGTGAGAACTGCGACATACACTGACCGCCCGATTGGGCCCGATACTGGACTGGGCTCTCATGAGGTTTGTGGGACTTGCAGTTACTGCACTTTAGCCCTGACAGGCACTACTTGGTCTGATGTGGCTACGGGCCGGGTTTTTCATCGTCGATGGCGAACTACATGTGCTTCGGCTTTTGTGGTCTATGCTTTTATTTGCCCTTGTGCCCAGTATTATGTAGGCAGCACTAGTCGAGTTGTGCGGGTACGACTGGGAGAACATGCATCCCGTTTGCGACATTTAGTGTTGACAGCCCCGATGGTACAGCACTGCTTGGATTTACATCACAAGTTTGAGCCACTGCATTGGACAGTGATCGATTTTGTGCCCTGTGATCCCAGGGGAGGTGATCGCCTGGCTCGTTTGAGAAACCTTGAACAACGCTGGATCTTTACCTTAAATTCCATGGCTCCTGCTGGACTGAACAAGGACGTTGATTGGTTGACCTTATAAGGCTTTTTCCAATCCGTGTAGGGGTTCCCCTGCAGTGGGGTTTCCCTGCCTTTTGTGATTGGTTTAGCTTTAAGAGGGCGGTTCTATAAATGGCCTATCTGAAACTTCCCCCTGACGTCACCCGCCAAAGTTTTTGGCGATTTTTGGAATTTGGAAGGATTGGACGCACTGCTTTGCCTTGGGAACACTTGATACAGAAGCTGGTTGCTTCGAAACGTGCACGTCGTGCTTGTGCAGATAAGTGTGAAGCCTTTCCCTGTTTTTAAGTTTTGTGAAATCAGAATTAATGAAATAAATAACAAAAAAACAAAAGGGGCATGTACTGCGTGAGGTGTCGAGGGAGTCCTCTTCACCTTGCGGTTTATGCCCGACAAAAAGTATACAGCATATGGTGATTGCGGTTGGGGTTTGGGTATTCTTTTGATTATTGATACGTGTGGGAATACCTTTTTTTGGGACTTTTTTCCTTTGGGTCTTTCATAGAGTGGCATTCTAAGTGTTGGGAAATTTATTTGTTCGAAAAAAATACAGTTTCTGTACGCGGACTTTCCTTCCATGGAGAGGATATTTGGAGATTAGTGTTGCAAGATGTTGTAGGGTAATCCATCCTTCAGGCGGCCATATAAGCACAACAAGCAATGGCCTTTGATTCCTTATTATGCTCTACTCCTTCCTTCTTTCCGGAGTTCTTGCTTTCTTTCTTTTTTCTTTCTGCTTCTTCTTCTCATAAATTCTCATTTATCATCTGGACTCAAAGAGGTCGGGGGAGGGGGGAGGGGTTAGAGGGTGAGGGTAGGGAGGGGAGGGGGGTTAGGGGTAATAATGAGCAGTGGTAGTTGAGACTTGGTCCCCCTTAAGGGTCTAAATTTTCTTGATTTAACTTCTTGAGAGTAAGGATAGAAGTTTTGGGGTTCTAACCTTACTGGGGAGGGCTTCTTATCTTACCTTATCTAATCTTATCTTAGTCTAGTTTACTGATATATTTCATCTAGCAGGATTATTGCAGTTGCCTTTGTTCCTTCCAAGATATTATAGTTGCATAACTCCAAGACTGGGTATGATATCACACTACATTGTTAGTGGTGTTCTATTACGGTGTCATGTTACCACACCAGGTACTGCAGGGTTATGGCTTTCTATATTGTTAGCAGTAAGGGATGCATAATAGGATATCGTTCTTTCTTTATCCCCTGTTCTTGTTATCCTGTCAGATATGCTTTGGGAAATATTTGTATGTGTATGTATATCTATATAAGGTGTGTGTACATATAAATATACATACAAGTATGCTGCTGGATTTAGATTTATCCATCCATAGGAGGGTATAAGAACATAAGATATGCCATACTGGGTCAGATCAAGGTCTATCAAGCCCAGTATCCTGTTTCCAACAGTGGCCAATCTAGGTCATACGTACCTAGCAGTTTCCCCAAAAGACACAGGTTCCGCAATGCTTGTACTGGGTCAAGCATCGATATCCTGGGTCCTGGGTATGTTTCTACAAGGTATGATATAGGTTTTTTCAGATGTAATTTGATGAATATGTATGTATAATTCTTGATACTGCTCAATAAAATTTGTTACACACACAAAAAAAAAAAAAAGAAATTGCGAGTAGAAGTCTTCCAGTCCCACCAACCTGAAGAGCGAGTGTGCAGCTCGATTGCTTGAGAGCAGCATCTCCCCTTCTTTTCCATTCCCTAACTTCCTCCAGAATTTCTCTTGCACTATCCCACTTTGTGGTGTCCAGCATCAGCCTCCCGCTGTGCTTCCTTTCCCCTGCTGCTGGGTTCCTCCCTCCCTCCCTCCTCCTCCTGAGTCGTACTGCATCTAAAGGAAATTCAGTGTGGAGCTGGGCCTTAGAGCACTTGCAGGAGTTCTAGGACTGCCCCGTACTGCAGTCTCTGACAGGATGTTTGTGTCGGAGGATGTGGACGCAGCAGGCCTTGGGCACACTCAAATACTCTAAGGCACAGTGCCATGCTGAGTTTACTTTCCCCGCAGTGTTGCTCAGGAGGAGAGGGAGGGGCAGGGGTGGGCAGCAATGGGAGGGGTGGGGGGAGAGGGGTGGGATGCCCAATGTTGGACACTGCAGGAGGTTGGGGGTGTGATGCTGTACACTGCAGGGGACGACAAAGGAGGAGAAATGCTGGATAAGGGAGAGGGTCAGGAAAAGCAAAGGGAGATGCTGGATTCACACACACTGCACTAACAAATACCACACAGACAGGCTGATGCAAGAAGCCAGTGCTAGACCCACACTGCATTGATTTTTTAACGTTCTTGACAATGCACACATTTTAATGTGCGATGCAGGAAGGTTAGGGTATGCAAATGCCCACTGCGGTAACCGTGCGCTTGCAAATGAACCACTGCAGTGTTAAACTGGGAAAGCAAGCCAAACACATGAACACAAGAAGTCTGTGCTAGTTTGACATGCTCTCCAGGCACCAAGTGGCTAATTTCCGTATCAGCCCCGACAGTATTTTGATATCATCAGGGATGATCGCAGCATCGGGAAGGTGAAATTAGACGTACCTGCTAATTGTTGTTCCTTAAGGAACTCCAGTCTAGTCCCGAACCTCTGGGGTTTATGCTCCTCCTCCCACAGCTTGGAGACTGAACGCGTCACTCTTTTGGAGACGCCCATATAAATAGTCCAGGGACTGCCTCCTTGCTCCAGTAACCTATTGACAAAGCAGACTCACCAGAGCAATAAGTAAGTAGATATTACTAACATGAACCTTATAACTGTATAACTATATAACTCTTACAGAACTAATCCATTATCCTGGCAATTTACCAGGTAACTAATACTGATTTTCCTGCTTAGGCTTGCCTCAACCTCTTCCTAGGACCTCCTAGTAGATGCTATTAACACTGTGAAGCCATTTTCGACCCCCACTCCCTGAACGAACCGCAGCCCTGTAAGCCACTGTCGCAGCCAAGTGATAAACCTTACCTTACTTCAGGCTACCGTTCCACACATTACAACAGGGAGGAATGCGGGACTAGACTGGAGTTCCTTAAGGAACAACAATTAGCAGGTAAGTCTAATTTCACCTTCCTTATCGTCCCTCCAGTCTAGTCCTGAATCTCTGGGGATGTAACAGAGCAGTAAATACTTTAACGGGAGGGACCTGCCAAACCAGCCTGAAACACTGCCGATCCAAACCTCGCATCCCCTTCCGCTTGAACATCAATTCTATAATGCTTGACAAAAGAATGTAACGACGACCACATTGCCACCTTAAAAAATCTCCACTGCTAGCACCAAACTAGACTCCGCCCAGGAAGCCGCTTGTGCCCTAGTCGAATGAGTTCTTAACCCTACCGGCACTGCCTTGCCCTTCAACACATATGCCGACGCAATGGCCTCCTTCAGCCACCTCGCAATGGAAGCTTTAGATGCTGGTTCGCCTTGCCTCGGCTCCCCAAACAAGACAAACAATCTGTCCGGCTTGCAAGCAGAGCCGTCCTTTGCAAATATTTGCGTAACACGCGACCGATATCCAAGCGGTGCAGTTTTCTTTCAGACTTGTCCTTGCTACTCTTCTCGAATACAGGCAAGGGCACCACCTGATTCACGTGAAAAATCGACACCACCTTCAGTAAGAAAGAAGGCACCATTCTCAAAACTACTTTATTTTCAAAAAAGGACAAAAATGGCTCCCTACAGGAAAGGCTTGTAACTCCGAAATTCATCTTGCCGAAGAAATTGCCACTAAAAACACCACCTTAAGCATAAGATCCTTCATCGTCGCTTTAGCCAACGGCTTGAATGGCTCCCGAACCAACGCTTCCAGCACTAAATTGAGATCCCAGACTGGAACCTGTGCTTGGCAAGGTGGCCTCAAAAGAGACGCTGCTCGTAAAAATCTCTTAACATCCGGATGTGACCCGAGCACAGCCCCTTGTACTTTTCCTCGATAACATGAGAGCGCCGCTAACTGAACTCTTAGAGATGCCGCCGCCAGTCCCTTCTCGAAACCATCCTGCAGGAAGGACAGAATCTGCAGGATGGAGGCCCTTAATGCCTTCAAGTGCCTCTCTACGCACCATGACTCAAAAATTTGCCACACGTGGATATACGCCATAGAGGTAAACCTACGTCTGGACTTCAATAAAGTAGAAATTACCTCTGTCGAATAACCCTTGGCCGCTGACCTTGCCCTCTCAAGAGCCAGGCCGTAAGTGAGAACCAATCCACCTGAGGCATGCTGAACGGCCCCTGCACTAGCAGATCCTTTCTGATCAGCAGCTTCCATGGACGCTCCACCAGAAGACGCATTGGGTTGGCCAATCCAGCGCAATTAAGATCACCTGTCCCTTGTGCCGCTCTATTCGCTGCAGAACTCGACCTATCAACACCCATGGTGGAAATACATAAAGAAGCTGACCCTCCGGCCACCTCTGCATCAGAGCATCCAAACCTTCTGACATTCTTTCTCTCCTCCTGCTGTAGAATCGCTCCACCTTTGCTGACGCGAACGTCGCCATAAGATCCATCACCGGTGACCCCCAGCGATGTACCAGAAAGTCGAAAACTTCCTGATGTAGAACCCACTCTCCTGGGTCCACCTTGACCCGGCTCAAAAAGTCTGCTGTCACATTGTCTACGCTGGCCACATGAGCTGCCGATAACACCTTGAGATGCAATTCGGCCCAACCTAGAAGCTCCTCTGCCTCCTCTTCAAGAGCCACACTGCTGGTGCCCCCTTGTCAGTTGATGTAGGCCACCGCCGAGGCATTGTCCAACAGTACTCGAACCGCTTTCCCTTGCAGCAGCTGCTGAAAGGACTTCAACGCCCGAGTCACTGCTTTTAATTCTAATCTGTTGATTGACCAGCTCTTTTCCAGTTCTGTCCATTGTCCTTGGGCAAACTGACTTTCGAAGTGCGCTCCCCAGCTGAACAGACTGGCATCTGTCATCAATGGCCTCCAATCCGGAGCCTCCAGAGGCATTCCCTTCTCCAGGCACCCTGGTTCTAGCCACCACTGCAGAGATTACCACACTTCCATCGGGCAGATCAGCCTTTGCGTCAACGGATCAGACTGATGCGACCATCTTCTGAGCAGAGCTCTTTGTAACGGTCTCGTGTGGGCCCTGGCCCATGGTACCACCTCGAGAGTGGCCGCCATTGTTCCCAACAGCTGCAAATAATGCCACGCCGAGGGAGCCCATCTTCCCAGGAAGGCTCAGACGAGCTGTCTTAGTCCTTGGGCCCGGAGATGTGGCAGGAACATTCTGCTGCTCTTTGTATCGAAGCGAGCCCCCAAGTACTCTAACTCCTGCAACAATGTCAACCTGCTCTTTTCTACATTGACCACCCCCTCCCCCCCAGGCTCCGCAAAAATTGAAGCACCCTGCGGGTAGCCAATTCGCTTTCGCTCTTTGACTTTGCTCGAATCAACCAATCGTTTAGGTAAGGGTGAACCAAAACCCCATCCTTGCACAACGCCGCCGCCACCACCACCATGATCTTGGTGAAGGTTTGCGGCGCCATTGACAACCCAAATGACAACGCCTGGAACTGGAAATGTCCCATGGGAACCGCAAATCTGAGGAACCGCTGATGCTCCAATCGAATTGGAATGTGCAGATATGCCTCCGACAGGTCCAAAGGCGTGAGAAATTCTCCCTGTCATACCGCCTCGATGACCGACCTCAGCGTTTCCATGCGAAAGTGTGATACTCTGAGACACGTGTTCACGCCTTTGAGATCCAGGATTGGCCTCCAGGTTCCCTCCTTTTTTGGTACCACAAAATATATGGAATATCGACCTGATCCGCACTGGTCTGCTGGAACCGGCACCACAGCATTGAGTGCCAACAACCTGTCCAACCTTTCCTGCTCTGCCAAACGTCTTGAACTCGTCCTGCAAGGAGATTGAACAAAAGCGTCCCTCACTGGCCGTTGGAACTCCAAAGCATATCCCTCTTGAATAATCTCCAACACCCAGCGATCTGATGAAATCTGGGTCCAGGCAGGATAAAACTCCCTTAGTCGACCTCCCACAGGTACCAGTCCTGCTTGGACCCTCCTCGCTTCATTGTGACTTCTTGAGGTTCGAGGATGAGGAGGCTCCAAAACCTCTACCCGCCCCTCTGAATCCTCGAAACCCCTGGGCTCTGTACTGAAAACGCCCCCTCTGAAACTGAGTGAACCTTGATGGACGAAAATGCCAAAATTCTTGCTGCTGACTTTTTGATGGCGGTAGCGGATGGGCCTGCTTCTGCTTCTCCTCCAGCAACCTGCTGCCCTTACACTCTCCGAGGTCCTCTACCAACTTCTCCAAATCCTCCCCAAACAGGAGCCTCCCTCGAAAGGGGAGCTTACTCAGCCGCACCTTAGAGGCCCCATCTGCTGCCCAACTACGCAGCCATAGATATCTTCGTGCTGCTACCACCGACGCCATACTCTTGGAAAGACCTCTGATAAGATCATACTGCAGATCCGCCAAATAAACCGCCCCTGACTCCATCCTGGATGCCTCTTTGACTGCCTCTTCTACCTGTAGTCCCTTGGCTCTTTGGGACCATCTAAGACAAGCCCTTGCCACCCATGCTCCACAAATGGAAGCCTGCATGGAAAGCGCATTAACCTCGAATACCTGCTTCAACAACGTGTCCAACTTCCTATCCTGGACATCCTTAAGTGCAGCACTTCCTTCCACCGGTATCGTCGTCGTCTTGGTAACCACAGAAACCGCTGCATCCACCTTAGGAGACTTAAAAAGATCCCTATCTGGTTCTTGCAATGGATACAGACGAGCCATCACTCTGGAGCCCTTCAGCCCCGCTTCTGGCATGTCCCATTCTTCCTGAATCATTTCCCTAAAAGCCCTATGTAAAGGGAAAGTCCTCTGGGACTTCCTAACCGCCTGAAAAAGCAGATGCTCCAAGGTGGGATCCTCCGCTTGCCCCGCTGCCAGCATATTCAACGCCTTCAGCATCTTTGAGGTGAGTGCTGACAACTCCTCTCGCCTAAATACTCTAACAGCTGTCGCCTGGTCCTCTTGTTCTGCTATCTCACCTTCTTCCAGGTCTTGCTCCATCTCTGAGTCTTCCAGATTCTCTGAGAGATCCTCGGAGACCAAGGCCTGTTCTGCTCTCTCCACCCTGTCCCTAACTACCTTAGCCTTCTTAAGTGGTGCGCTACCTGCTCCCACTTCTATAGGAGTCCCAGGGCGTTTCAACCCCAGCTCTCCCTGTGCCGTAGCTATCGCTGCCCCTCCTCCAGTCCTACCCAGGGCCTGCTGGAGCAGCGTCATGAAATCTTGTGAAAAGATAGCCGCCAACCCCCCTATAAAAGGAGCTGGGCAGCAGGGAAATCTGGTGCTGACGAAGTCCCTGGCTGTGGCTCCAGGGACCGTGCGGCTGGAGCAAGGGGTTCAGGAGAGACAGAGGACTCTGTCCTTTGGACCTCTCCAGATTGGTCTTCTGCCACTTCTGCTGCTGACTCTTGTGCACAAGACCTGCACACCCCCTCCTCAGAAACTGACCCTCTTCTGGCCCCACATAAATAACATTGAGGCCTAGAAGGCATGCTTGCTGGAGATAAAAATGCTGTCGTTTAAACAACTTCCCCCTTTTTTTTTTCCAGAAGGAAACGGCTCCGGCTCGCATTTGCAACTCTTTCCCCTTAACCAGCCAAAAAAATGCTGTAAGTACACTCAGTTTCGTTCCCGAAATCAGCGTGGCAACTTTCATGCGCTTTCCCATGCAACCGCCACGAGGCCGAGGCCTACCGGGAACCAAAAAGCCTGCCCGTTACCTTCGCGCCTCACCAGTGAACGTTCTGCGGCTCCCCACAGCGATGCTTAACTTAGCTTCATGGCTAAAAGCGCTGCTCTGAACCCATGCGCTCAGCCCTGCTTTACCAGGATACGTGCTGGGTAGCAAGCCGCTTGAGTTGTTTTCCCCACACAGCTTTCTTCGCCGTGGCAGCAGGAAACAACCCACGGTGCCCAGATTCACCGGGCCGCTTCTCCACGGCTCCTCACCCGACTACCAGGTTTGGGAGCCGGAGACCCCAGCACGCAGTCCCTCACTCCTCCCTGAAGGTACCCACCGGCTTCCAGGGAGGGGGGGGGGGGCAAGCCGTGCAGCTCTTCACCAAATTAATATAGGAAGCACTCCGTTGGCTCAAAGCCTTAAAGGAGACTCACCTTTTTAATTTCAACCCTTTAAATTACCTATGTATATAATTCTATTAATATTATTAATCTTATTTTCAATAATTAAGCTATCACTAACTACTCTAACTGCCTTAACTATTCCTCTCGTGAGGCTGAACCTCTAGGCTCACCAGTCCTCCAGCTGCTTGGAGATTGAAATACTGGAGCAAGACGGCAGTCCCTGGATTATTTATATGGGCGTCTCCAAAAGAGTGACGTGTTCAGTCTCCAAGCTGCGAGAGGAGCATAAACCCCAGAGTTTCGGGACTAGACTGAAGGGACGATAAGGAAAAGCCCCCAATGCCATCAAAATACTGTCGTGGCTGGTACAGACAAAAGAGAATCCCTGGTGGCCCAGTGGCCCCGATCCCTCCACCTGACAGTATTCTGATGGCATTGGGAACAATCATGACGAAAAGCCCTGATGCCATCAAAACCCTGCTGGGGGGTCAGTGCCCCAACAAAAAGTAATTACCTGGTGGTCTAGCAGCCCCTGTATCCCCCACCCCCCACTAAAAAAATAACCTGGTGGTCTAAAAGCCCCTGAAACCCCCCAGTCCCCCACTAAGAAAATAACATGGTGGACTAACGGCCCCTGAACCCCTCCCACCTCACTCACACCCAAAGTAAAAGTGAAATCACCCCCAAGTACAAAAAAATTAAATTTACCTGATGGTCTAGCGGCCCCTAAATGCACATAGGTGAGAGCGCTGCCTTTACTCGCCTGCTCTGGTCCGCCATCTTGTAAAATGGTGCACCTGGCCCCATGTGATGCATTCTGGTGGGGTTAAACTGCCATATAAGGCTTTTCACGATGCCACAATTGACCAGATATTATCAAAATACTGTCAAGGTGGGGAGATGGGGCCACAGGGGATTCTTTTTTTGTCAGGCATGGCCCCCGCCAGTATTTTGATGGCAGTGGGGACTGTTCCCGATGCCTAATAATCTAAGGAGAAGATTATCTAGGCATCAGGAAAAGCACCCAGTGCCATCAAAATCCTGGCGGGGGCACACGTTAGAGGTTTATTTCTACTCAGACCCTGCAGTAAAAAATTTTGGCACTATGCCAGATTGCAAAATCCTCTACGCCTGTCTCTACATTGGGCATAGTCATGATTTGCAATCCAGACCAGCTGATTAAAATACATTTAAATAATTAGGATTCATTTAAAAAGATTTAAATACATGTGGTGTTAATTGGGCGCTAGTTTTTCCGCCGGCATTTACATCTATTTCCTGTGCTTAAACGTGGCATTATGGGCTCATAAAGCCCACGCTAGCTTTCTGCATCGGTCTGTCTGGAGACTTGAAGTACCAGGAAATGCAGTCACAGTTGTGGGCGTGATTAAGAAAAATTTCCAATTACACTTTGACAAGTTGCCTATACATGTTACATTTTATGAACTCCAGAAGGAGGCTGTCTCTGGCATGATATAAGAACTACAGCGAGCACTAGCTGTAAATTTGAGAGTCTGAGATCATATTTTGATTATTGTAAACTGCCATGAAGCTCACATCACTGGCAGTATATTGAATCTAGCAAATAAATAAATATTCTAAAGACCCTGGCTTAGGAGCGAGGTTCATTTCTGTCATGGTATGTAAACTAGTTACCCCAATGCAAACCCTTGTCGCTATCTGAACCTTCCCAAAAAAACTCACAAAATTTTCAGAAAAACGTATTAAACACTCTCCCAATAATACCTTTAATCATTTTTACTTTTTACACCTGAGTTTGTCGTCTGTGAAATGAATATACCTATGATGGAGCCTTTGTAAACGATAAACGAAGATCTTTGTTGGGTATTAAACAGTATGCGATTGAAGGCAGATCTTGTTGGTGATATTTGCAGGAGCTTAGAAGAAGACTTCTGTGGATAAATTTTGCAGATAAGTAATGAGAATATTGCTTCGATGGTGATAAAGGTTGTTGTAGAGCCGTTTGGCTTTGTTTTTCAGGAATATCGTAGAAGATTAATTTGGAGTAGATGTTAAGAAGAGGAAATTAAGTTGAAAAAGGTGTAAAAAGTAAAAATGACTAAAGGTAATATTGGCAGTATTGGAAAAGTACTTTTTTAATATTGGTAAGTGATTTTGAGTTTGTAAATTAGAAGGGAGAGGCTGGACCCATGATGTTACACCTTTTGTAATCCCCTATGGTGATGAATTTTGCCGCATAGAGGGACACAAAAGTAAAACCTGAGGTCATTTTCCTCCCTATAATTGATTGTAAAAAAATGTATAATTTATTGCAGGAGAGTGTTTAATACATTTTTCTGAGAATTGTGTGAGTTTTTTTGGGAAGGTTCAGATAGAGACAAGGGTTTGCATTGGAGTAATTAGTATTTTCCCCTGGTGTAGTAGTGAATATAAATATGTGCAAAACTAGCCCATTTGGAGAAATTCCCACAACACACAGACACACACACATGTACCCCTGCCACTTGTTGCAGTTTGTGATAAGGAAGCTTATCATAGCTCAGGTAGGAGCTATAGAAAAGATGATGTGACTCTGAACAAGCAACCTGTCAGTTCTGGTAGAAGCAAGAAAACAGAGTTTTCACATAAAAGACTACCAGTCCCAGAATGCACCAGGTTTCCAGCAGCCATGAGAGGGGCTGAAGTGAGAGAATGTGTGTGCAATCAAGAGAGCTATGAGGTAATCCCTAAGCACTCATCTCAAAGGGCAGGGCCTGATTCAACACAGCTGCGCTGTGTTAGGGAGCAGCACACATTAGAACAGGATAAGAATAGAGCTTATTCTTCAGATAACAGGTACAGAGGGAGGAAGAGATACAGAGACAGCAACGGCTACAAGCTCAAGCACCAGTATCACCTGGAGAAACAGAAGCCAAGCCAAGCAGATAGAGAGAGAAGGAAACTCTCTGGAAGGAAGAGAAGAAAGGCCATTGGAAGGTCTGGGAGATTCCAAGGCAGTACCCATACTGGGAGGTATTCCAAAAGCCAGCAGAGTCCATTGGACTGGATTCAGCCAGAGGAATGGAGTGGCAGAGATAGGAATCACCAGTGGCTACCTGGAAGAGAGAAGACTGCATGTGGAAGGGACTTTCAGACCAAGGCCAGAAGGTATGTGAGAGAAGATCCAGTGTCCAGGGATCAAGATTGGAAGGCTGGACATCAGAATTGGATTACATATTGGCCAGGCTATACAGAGAGGAATAATGATAGCAGGAGAGGCTCAGGTATGAACACTGATCCAGACCCTATCTATAATAGAGAATGGCAGCAAGGGAATAAGCATTCTCATGATAGTGCCTTAATGAAAGACTCATCTGTGCCAATGTATGATATTGACCCTATGATTGTTGATGCAGGGGGAAATACAGCAGATGAAACTATTTACATGGACTGTTCTTTATCTAAATGCTATTGCTAGTTTTCTATGAGCAAACACATCAGCCATCACAAAGAAACCTAACTTTGTTCTTTATTTCCACTGCAAACAGCTCTTAAAGCAGGATTTGGGCTCACACAGTAGCAGCCAGCCAGCTAAAGGCTTTCAGCTGGTCCATTGATAGTAATTAGGGCTGCACCTGATTGTGTGTGTGAGCAAGGGAGAATCACTGCTGAGATCGGCGTGGAAAATAAGCAGAAGTTAACCTAACCAGCAAAGTTTATTCTTTACTTTGTGCCTTTGTATTTGGTAATTACTTGCTAAGAAAACATTAGCTAATTGCCTGACAAGCTGAAGGTTGTTTTCTGGTTTACTTTGTGACTTTTTGTTATCCATTTTAAACACTGCAAGCAAGTAACCTCATTTATAGTGCTATCAAGCATACATGTGCTGGGTGAATTAAACCCCATCAATAAAAGAAGTATTTTATTGATCTTACCACTTGGTTTCACAACTCAAATTATTGTCATCAGCTGTGTTTGGGAGTGAATGAACTACAATACCCACAATACCTTGCAAGAATCATATGAATATATGCATCGTCAAGATTGTGTAAGTTCTCACCCTAGGCAGCCGTCTGACAAATGGCGTAGTCGGCAGGATTGCTCTTGCACCAAGAGGATTTACTTGTTGTGGATTACAAATAAAAGTCAAGTTTAAAGCTGTAAGAAGATTTCTTTCCCTCGTCTGCACTTTGGAGGAAAAGTGGTTGTTCCAGGAAGCTGTCCCAGAGGAAAAGACCCTGTGCAAAGCTGGATTCATCACTGAGACAAGGTAATATGTACCTCGGCATGTCTAGTGGTGGATGTGTGTAAGCACAGGGGGTAATTGAAGAAAAAAAAAAAAAGTTGAAAAAAAAACCCACACCTGGTTGGAAGGTGCTGCTCTTTGGTTTTTTTTTTCTCTCTTTTCTTGCAGGGGTCAAGATGGATCCGAGGGAGATGGCTCAGTGGATGGCAGCCCAATTCAGCAAGCAGCAGGAGCTATCACAGCAGGCCCAGGACACTGCTATGAAGGCCTTAATGGAACAGCAGAAAGCAGTGCTTGATCTGGTGCAAGCTCTAGTTCAGCTGCAGAGCCAAAGTGGAACAGATGCAAGACCAGCAGTTAGTACTGGTGCACCACATGTGGACACTGTGGGACTCAATCAAGGGATTGGGGCATTTAATTTTGGGAAATTAACTCCAGAAGATAATGTTGATGATTTTCTAGAGTCTTTTGAAAGAGTGGCACAGGCTTTAGCATGGCCAGAGACCCAGTGGGCAGTAAGGCTGGCAGCCTCATTAACTGGTGAGGCACTAGCAGCTTACAGAGCAATGCCAGCAGCCCAGGCTTTGATTTATAAGGATGTAAAGGCAGCTATTAGAGATCGCCTAGGGTTGTCTATTTCAGAGTATAGGCGAATGTTTAGAGCTGTTA
Source organism: Ichthyophis bannanicus (assembly GCA_033557465.1). Lineage (NCBI taxonomy): Eukaryota > Metazoa > Chordata > Amphibia > Gymnophiona > Ichthyophiidae > Ichthyophis > Ichthyophis bannanicus. Next base: position 18,738,038 of record CM066051.1, on the reverse strand, counting down.
CATTGAAAGTGGGTGAGACACCCAGGGCTCTGAGTCAGAGAATTAGAAGTCTAGCTGTAAAATGGTTAGAGCCTGAGCAAAAGACAGTAGAAATGTTATTAGATATTATAATGCTGGAACAATTTATGCTTGGGGTACCTAAAGATTTGAATGTTTTTCTTATACAGCAAAATTGCCAAAATCTTGGAGAGGCAACCATGCTAGCAGAGAGATTCTTGGAAGCCACGCAGGCTTGCCATAGAATTGGTGGCCCTCTAAAGAAGGATGCGGAGGCTAGATGTGCTGTATCAGAAAAGAGAATAATTAAGAATGTTTCTGAAAATGAATGTACTGTATCAAACCAGATGACACAGTGGAATAGAAAGAAATGTTTCAAGTGTGGAAAAGTGGGACACTTAGAGAAGAGATGCCAGACACACACTAGTTTAATGGGTTTGGATTTAAAACAGCCCAAGGAAGGATTTCTTTTGATGGTTGATGTGCAAGGAATTACCACAAATGCATTATTAGACTCTGGGGCAGACCAGAGTATGATGTCCAAAAGGCTTTGGAAGAGGATAGAGGCCCAAGAAAGATTTGTGCCTAGAACCCCTGAAAGCCAAGTTCACATCAGATGCATTCATGGTGCTGCATCATCATATCCCACCTATAGGCTAAAGGTTAAGTGCCTAGGGAAACAAGAGGAAGTCCTATTAGCAGTGGTGCCTAGGCTACCCTTTGATTTGGTTCTAGGAAGAGACTGGCCAAGATTTAAGCAGGGTCTAGTGGAAGGACTAGGAAAAAAGGAGGGAGAAGGTTTAATGGTAGTAGCTCCCGGGCCTTTATTTGGAAGTCCTCAGACCCCAGCTAAAAAGATGGTTAAGCGTCCAGAAGACCAAGCTACCCCAAAGCAGATATTCGTCCTAAAGTACCATAAGGTCTCTGAGAAGGCCCAAGCTCCTAAGCGGGCAACCCCTCAGTCTGCTGGGTTTGACCTATGCAGCATAGAGAATGTGACTGTACCTAGCCAAGGGAGAGCCCTGGTTGACACCGGTCTCCAAGTGGAAATACCAATTGGATGTTATGGGAGAGTAGCCCCAAGGTCCGGATTAGCCCTTAAATATTTCATCGATGTGGGTGCGGGAGTAATTGATCCCGATTACAGGGGCAATATTAAAGTTCTGTTGTTTAACTTTGGACAGAATGAGTATCATGTGAAGACAGGAGACAAAATTGCCCAATTGATCTGTGAGAGGCTGGGTTTTCCACCTGTGGAGGAGGTCACATCCCTAGAGAATTCTGAACGTGGAGCCAAAGGCTTTGGTTCTACTGATGTCAAAGGGGTTAAAAGCTTAGCTGCCACCTGTGCCCGAGAGAGGGAGGTGAGTGAAGAGGAAGATTTGGGACCCCAGGTATCTGATTGTAAAGAGAAATTAGAGCCCCAAATAGGTGAGGACCTGACAATGGTACAACAGGAAGAAATTAGGAAGTTGCTTAAGGAATTCCCAGATGTGTTGACACCCATACCTGGGGAGACCCATTTGGTGGCCCATGAAATAATAACTCCACCTGGGAAATTGGTTCGTCAAAGGCCATACCGCTTGCCTGAAGCCAAAAGACAGGAGGTAGTGGCACAAGTCCAGGAGATGTTGGACATGGGGGTAATAGAGGAGTCAAAGAGTCCCTGGAATAGCCCCATAGTCCTGGTGCCGAAGCCTGATGGCTCCTTAAGATTTTGTATTGACTTCCGGCAGTTAAACGCCATATCAGTTTTTGATGCATATCCAATGCCAAGAATTGAGGAGCTGCTAGACCAGCTGGGACAGGCTCAATACTTAACCACCCTTGATATGACAAAAGGATATTGGCAAATCCCGCTCAGCAGGGAGTCGAAGCCGAAAACTGCGTTCAGCACCCCCGTTGGCCTTTTCCAGTTCAAGAGGATGCCTTTCGGACTGCATGGAGCAGCGGCTACCTGCCAAAGGTTAGTGGATCAGGTACTTCGACCCCACCAAAGTTATGCTTTTGCATACATGGATGATGTCATAATCCATAGTAACACCTGGGCGGAGCATTTGAAGAGGATCAGGGCAGTCTTGTGCTCTATGAAGCAAGCGGGAATCACTTTAAACCCGAAGAAGTGTGCCTTTGCAAATAGGGAGGTAAAATACCTAGGCCACCTAGTGGGAAGAGGAAAAATTAAACCTCTATTAAGCAAAATAGATAGCATCAGGAATTTTCCTCCTCCAACAACCAAGAAACAACTAAGAAGTTTCTTAGGACTTATTGGATACTACTGCCGGTTTATACCGCAATTCGCAGAGAAAAGTGCCATTTTCACGGATATGCTGCGAAAGAATTGTCCAAACCAGATAAAGTGGACACCAGAAGCTGAAAAAGCGTTTTCAGTATTAAAAGAAAAATTGTGTACAGGACCGGTACTGAAAGGAGTAGACTTCAAGAAACCCTTTCTGGTTCAAACCGATGCATCGGATGTAGGGCTAGGAGCAGTCCTATCCCAGTGCCATGATGGATAGGAGCATCCTGTGATGTACCTGAACAGGAAGTTGTCACTGGCTGAACAAAAGTATTCCACGATAGAAAAAGAGTGTTTGGCTATCAAGTGGTCAGTGGAGGCGTTAAGGTTTTACCTTACAGGGAGAAAGTTCCAGTTGGTCACAGACCATGCCCCACTTAAGTGGTTGCAGCAAATGAAGAATCACAATGCCAGGCTGACACGCTGGTACATGGCCTTACAGGCGTTTGATTTTCAGGTTGAACATCGTGCCAGGAAGTTACACAAGAATGCGGATGCACTTTCCCGTATTACGGACTGTAGAGAAGAAGTTTCACCAGTAAAACCAGTCCGTAATAACTTAAGCAGGGGGGTATGTGATAAGGAAGCTTATCATAGCTCAGGTAGGAGCTATAGAAAAGATGATGTGACTCTGAACAAGCAACCTGTCAGTTCTGGTAGAAGCAAGAAAACAGAGTTTTCACATAAAAGACTACCAGTCCCAGAATGCACCAGGTTTCCAGCAGCCATGAGAGGGGCTGAAGTGAGAGAATGTGTGTGCAATCAAGAGAGCTATGAGGTAATCCCTAAGCACTCATCTCAAAGGGCAGGGCCTGATTCAACACAGCTGCGCTGTGTTAGGGAGCAGCACACATTAGAACAGGATAAGAATAGAGCTTATTCTTCAGATAACAGGTACAGAGGGAGGAAGAGATACAGAGACAGCAACGGCTACAAGCTCAAGCACCAGTATCACCTGGAGAAACAGAAGCCAAGCCAAGCAGATAGAGAGAGAAGGAAACTCTCTGGAAGGAAGAGAAGAAAGGCCATTGGAAGGTCTGGGAGATTCCAAGGCAGTACCCATACTGGGAGGTATTCCAAAAGCCAGCAGAGTCCATTGGACTGGATTCAGCCAGAGGAATGGAGTGGCAGAGATAGGAATCACCAGTGGCTACCTGGAAGAGAGAAGACTGCATGTGGAAGGGACTTTCAGACCAAGGCCAGAAGGTATGTGAGAGAAGATCCAGTGTCCAGGGATCAAGATTGGAAGGCTGGACATCAGAATTGGATTACATATTGGCCAGGCTATACAGAGAGGAATAATGATAGCAGGAGAGGCTCAGGTATGAACACTGATCCAGACCCTATCTATAATAGAGAATGGCAGCAAGGGAATAAGCATTCTCATGATAGTGCCTTAATGAAAGACTCATCTGTGCCAATGTATGATATTGACTCTATGATTGTTGATGCAGGGGGAAATACAGCAGATGAAACTATTTACATGGACTGTTCTTTATCTAAATGCTATTGCTAGTTTTCTATGAGCAAACACATCAGCCATCACAAAGAAACCTAACTTTGTTCTTTATTTCCACTGCAAACAGCTCTTAAAGCAGGATTTGGGCTCACACAGTAGCAGCCAGCCAGCTAAAGGCTTTCAGCTGGTCCATTGATAGTAATTAGGGCTGCACCTGATTGTGTGTGTGAGCAAGGGAGAATCACTGCTGAGATCGGCGTGGAAAATAAGCAGAAGTTAACCTAACCAGCAAAGTTTATTCTTTACTTTGTGCCTTTGTATTTGGTAATTACTTGCTAAGAAAACATTAGCTAATTGCCTGACAAGCTGAAGGTTGTTTTCTGGTTTACTTTGTGACTTTTTGTTATCCATTTTAAACACTGCAAGCAAGTAACCTCATTTATAGTGCTATCAAGCATACATGTGCTGGGTGAATTAAACCCCATCAATAAAAGAAGTATTTTATTGATCTTACCACTTGGTTTCACAACTCAAATTATTGTCATCAGCTGTGTTTGGGAGTGAATGAACTACAATACCCACAATACCTTGCAAGAATCATATGAATATATGCATCGTCAAGATTGTGTAAGTTCTCACCCTAGGCAGCCGTCTGACAAGTTCCATACACCAGATACACACTCTCACTGTATCGGTCTCTCACACACAGACACACACACACACGTACCCCTATGACTTAATACACTATTTATATACTCGGCCCGCATCCACTCAGCACAATGCACCACTATGTAATAGTTCTAGAATTTACTCTCCAACTTATTTCATTTTATTTTTATGTATTAATCATTAAAGTGGACTAACATTGCAACCACAGGACTTATCATGGCAAAGGTGGAACTACGTGCCCATGAACTTGCTTTAGGTAGATGTGAGTAAGTTGACAGATTTTGGCAGATCTGGTCGAGTGGTTCTCTGAGAACTTTGGGCCAGTATGATTTTTCAGGATAGCCACAACGGAATGGACAAGGCTGCTGCTATCACCTTCATTGTTTCCATTTCAGGTCATTTATGAATATGTTAAAAAGCAAAGGGCCCAGCAGAGATCTCTGGGTTACTCTACTAGTCACCTTTCTCCATTGAAAAAATTTGCCATTTACTGTGTCCCTACTCTCTGTTTTTATTTTTATCTTTTAACCAGTTTCCAATCCACAATAGTACTCTGCCTGCTATCCCATGACTTTTTAATTTCCTCTTGTGGCATTTTGCCAAGTCTTTCTGAAAATCCAGACACACCATATGTGCTTGTAAAAGTTTTTAGCGTGAGTTTTTCCTTCCATAGCAAGTTGCTTTTCATATTTTTTCTTTGCCTGTCTTTATCAATGTCTTGCATCTAATTTGCCAGTACATATGTTGTTTCATAATTTGGATACTTTTCCATTTTCTGACAAATGATTTTATGGCTCTAACAGCCTCTAAGAGCTCACCTCTAAATCATGCCACAAGTTGTTTGACTTTTCTTAAACTGTGGAATATATCTGGTCTGGGCTTCCAAGATAATATTTTTTTTTATAACTTAATCTTTATTATTAATTTTGTTATTTGTTTACATACAATATCTTAGCAGTGCACATCAACAACTGGTCATCAATAATACAGAGAATCAAGAAACCAATAAACTACACAGTGAAGTTGACCTCTTTCCAATAAGAACCTCCCCCTTCCCACTTGTTTCCCCCCTCCCCTCCCAGCATTATTGCAGGCAATTCAAATCCTACGCCATCCCCTATCCTACCCCCCCCCCTTATATTTACTATCTATTCTCTAAGAGGTGCAAATGCAACAATAAAGGCTTCCAATGCTTATCAAATTTCTCTCCCTGATTTCTCTTAATGGCCGTTAAGCGTTCCATATTCAACACCTTGTATAATCTTAGGACCCAATGAGACAATTCAGGCATCCCGCTTTGTTTCCATTTCCAAGCTATTTCACATCTAGCTGCAATAATACATGCCTGTATGGGTTTAATCCATTTCTTGGGGAGGTTATCTGGCCACCTCCCCAACAAAAACAGCTGGGGTCATAATTCAGGTGTCATCCCAAAAATTATCCCCATTTGATCCTGAATCTTTGTCCAATACAGTTTTATCGGGGGGCAGTCCCACCACATATGTAGATACTTTCCCCGGGCTCCACAACCTCTCCAACATTGATCTGAAACCGCCGGGAACATCTGATGAAACCGTACCTGGGTGTAATACCATCTCATTAAGATTTTATATGCATTCTCCTGAATCATAGTACATATAGATGATTTTGCAGCTATTGCATATATCTCTTTCCAGCTATCCCCATCCCACTCCACCTCCAAATCATTTTCCCATTCCTTCATATAATTAAACTTTTCCTCCGTTCCCCTGGCGGAGCATAAACTGATATATAGCCCACGGATCAGTCCCCGGGATTGAGAATGTCCCATCCAGAGGGCCTCCATATCATTAAGTCCCTCCTCTAGCCTTGCCCTAGTAACTTTCTGACGTAAGTAATGGATTACTTGCAAATAAGCAAAGAAGTCTCTATTCTCTAAATCATATTCCCCCTTTAACTGCTCAAAGGTTTTAATATTGCCTGCCTCCGTCAATTTCACGAAGGCATCTAGGCCCCGCGCCTCCCAATCCCGAAATATTCCTTCTCTACCTGGTCCAAAAGCAGGAGTGGCCCTAAATGGAGCCAGCAAGGATATCCCCGGCCTCTTATTTACCCTACGCCATCCTCTCTGCCATTCACACCATAGGTGGCGTATATAGGGATTCTCTGTCCATTCCCTTTGAAGGAATCCCTTTTGCAACCACGGTATATAGTGTAACCCGTACCCTTGCACCCCCTGTTGTTCAATAGAAAGAAAGCACTTAGAGGTCACAGGTTCCCTCCATTCCATAACTTATCGCATTTGTGCAGCCAAGTAATAGTCTGCAATCTCTGGCATCCCCAGGCCTCCCTTTTCCTTTGCGCTATATAGAACCCTTCTAGCTATGGGTGGGGGATGATATCTCCACACAAAAAGAAATAACTTCCTTTGCAGCTTTTGTAGTACAATTCGAGGGATTTTAAGTGGCAATACTTGAAAAAAGTATAACAGCCGAGGCAAGACCGACATCTTGATCACTGCTATCCGACCCAACCAGGAGATTTCCTCCCTATTCCATTTTCCCAAATCCCTTTCTATCTGTCCGATCAGTGAGGGGTAGTTAGCCCCATATAATCTGTCCGGATCACTGGTCAGGTGCACCCCAAGATATTTGACCGATCTGGAAGCCCAACGAAATTTATAACACTCTTGCAAATGCCTCACCAAATCTTCTTGTAAATTTATATTCAAGGCCTCAGTTTTGTCCCAATTTATTTTGAAACCTGCAACTTTCACAAATCGTTTCAATTCTGTCATAAAGATCAGTAATGATATCAACGGATGTGTGATAAAGAGTAACATATCATCCGCAAATAATGGCAATTTATGCTCAGTATCTCCTATCTTCAGTCCCCTGGCATCACAGTTTCGTCTTAATTTCCCTGCCAACGGTTCCATAGTTAACGCAAATAGTAAGGGGGAAAGCGGGCATCCCTGTCGGGTACCTCGTTTTAATTGGAAAAATTCAGAATATTTCCCATTGATTTTAACTGTTGCTACGGGATTAGCATATAGCGCTTTTATCCATTTCATCATATTAACCCCGATACCAATTTTGTTCAACACTTCAAACATAAAACTCCACTCTACTCGGTCAAAAGCTTTTTCAGCGTTGACAGCTAACACTAATAAGCCTTGTTTTTGCTGCCTTGCAACCCATATCACCTGTAGTGCTCTCCAAATATTGTCCCCCGTGCTCCGTCCTTGAATAAACCCGGTCTGATCCGGGTGTATAATATTTGTTAGGACACTCCTCAATCTGTTTGCTAAAATTTTTGCTAAGATCTTCCCATCCATGTTCAGCAAAGATATCGGTCGATATGAACCACACAGTGTTGGATCCCGACCTGGTTTTGCCAGGACCGATATCCCTGCCTGTTGCATCGATGGACCAAAAAATAGAAAAATTACTCTATTAACAGCAGCACCTATTAAAAGGAGACAAATAATTGTGGGAGTAATTCAAAAAAATTTTTTAAGAAATTCAAAAAAATGCAAAAAAATGGCTCGGGGATGTCTCAGACCAACCGGCTTAAAACAAAGACACAAAAGTATCTAAGAGTGCCGCAAGAACATCAATGACTGTCCACCGGCCACAAGATAGCATTTTCAATACACTCACAAAATATAGCGAAACAGTGAAAAAACAATAGTACTTAACTTCAGATACCCCAACGCCAGTTATCTCAGCGCCATTTAATGCGTTTCACTCACTAAGACTGAGTTTCTTCAGGGGGATTTGTAACTGAAATAGTAAACTGTTGCTGCCCACATTTTAAAACAAAGAGTATAGCTCGTAAAGTTCCAGTGCTCAAAAAAACGCCGCACTGGAACTTTACGAGCTATACTCTTTGTTTTAAAACGTGGGCAGCAACAGTTTACTATTTCAGTTACAAATCCCCCTGAAGAAACTCAGTCTTATTGAGTGAAACGCATTAAATGGCACTGAGATAACTGGCGTTGGGGTATCTGAAGTTAAGTACTATTGTTTTTTCACTGTTTCGCTATATTTTGTGGGTGTATTGAAAATGCTATCTTGTGGCCGGTGGACAGTCATTGATGTTCTTGCGGCACTCTTAGATACTTTTGTGTCTTTGTTTTAAGCCGGTTGGTCTGAGACATCCCCGAGCCATTTTTTTGCATTTTTTTGAATTTCTTAAAAAAAAATTTTGAATTACTCCCACAATTATTTGTCTCTTTTTAATAGGTGCTGTTGTTAATAGAGTAATTTTTCTATTTTTTGGTCACTTTCATTACTCTGTGAATTGACCTGGTGCTATTCTGTTGCATCGATGGAGCCAGAGGGAATCCCTGCAACACATCATTGTATATCCGTTGCAAAACCGGTGCCAATTGTGCACCAAATTTTTTATAAAACACTGCTGAGAACCCATCCAACCCTGGGGATTTGTTTAAAGCCATCCCTTTAATTACTTGAAGTATTTCCTCCAACCCCACAGTCCGATTGAACCTTTCCCGATCCGAATTAGATATTTCCGGGAGCTCCCCTCCCCCCGTCAGATATTCTCCTGCTTTTTCTGCTGTACATTCCACTGCACTAGAATACAAAGTTGTGTAATACTGTACAAATTGCTCTCTGATTTCTTTAGTTTGAAATTGTAATTTATCCCCAGACCCTTTAATTTTAATTATAGTGGATCGCCTCTCCCTATCCCGAAGCTTTCTAGCTAATAATGTACTTGCTTTATTATTAAATTCATAATAATGTTGATTAACCCTTCGTAATTGGTAATTGATGGATTCCATCTGTAAAGAGATTAATTTTGTTGGCGCCTTTTCCAATTTTTCCCTAACCCGTACTCCTCCCCCTCGTTTATGGCGTTGTTCCAAATCTGTAATATCGCTCTCTAATTGATTTATCCTACTTTCCCGCTCCTTTTTTTTTCGGGATGCCCATTGTATTAGTTTCCCCCTTAACACAGCCTTTAATCCATCCCATTGCATCCCATACGCTATCTCCTCTGTATCATTTATTATAAGATATTCACGAATTTCCTCTTCCAGGCTCTGTATCACTTCCTTATCCTGTAAAAGGCTTTCATTAAGTCGCCAAAAGGATCTGCCTTCTTTATCCCTTTCCCCACCAAATTCCACCCAAATCGGGCCATGATCCGTCCAAATTATTGGTTCTATTTCTGCCCGAAGAAGCCATTGAATCCAATAATTATCCCCCCCAAAAAGATAGATTCTACTATAACTGTGATGTACATGGGAATAATAAGTATAATCTATATCTTGAGGATGCACCTGACGCCAAAGATCATATAGCCGATAGTGCTTCACCAGATCCTGCAGTTGTACCCTCCCTGTAGTGCCCCCTTTCTGTCCTGACAGTGATCTATCCCTTCGTGGGTTCAATACCTCATTAAAGTCTCCCCCCAATAACAGTGCCCCATGTGTTTTATCTTTCATCCACTGTGATAGCGTACTCCAGAATTTAGACTGGGAATCATTCGGCCCATACACATTAAGAAAAGTAACTTCCTGCCCATTTAACTCCCCCCAAACTAATAGTACCCACCCTTTCACCCCTTTTACCACTCCCCCTAATTGAAAAGAGACATCCTGCCGAATCATAAGTGCCACTCCTGCCTTTTTATGCGTTCCCTCTGCATTGAACCAGACTTGATTATAAGCCCCATGCCGTAACAAATATTCATCCTTTGGCAATAAATGAGTCTCTTGTAAAAAGACTACTTGCCATCTCCCCCGTTGCACCTCTCTAAACATTGCTTTCCTCTTTTGTGGTGTATTTAACCCTCTCACATTCAAGGATCCCACTTATAAGTCCCGCCATCAAAAGGGAACCGAGTAACAAGCTCCATAGCTAGCCCTTAGCGTGGTATCTCTACTCCCACCCTCCCCCATCCCCAACCCATTCCCTTCCCGCCCCTCCAGATACTGGTCTCCCTTATCCCCCCCCCTTTCCCCTTCTCTACCCCTCCTCTCTCCCACAGGTCACCCCCTGTGACTCCTGTCTTGAGGAAGAAACGCACCTCTCGGGACCCCCACTAATAAGGCCACCCCCCCGAGATCTCCCCCCATTCTCTATCTTTACCCCTAATGATACCTCCTTCTTTCCACCCATAGTATACCATCCCCCTTTTAACCCCTCTGTTGTCCTTCCCCCACCCCCATACCAAACTCCTCCTCCTTACTTCCCTTTCTAAACTGAGAACTACTACTTCATAATACTTCAGCTAACACTGCTAACTTTTACATTAAAGCCCACAAGATTACTTATCAAAACTATAACACACATGCATAAAATAATATGCAAGGAATGAATGAGTGAGAGGGAGAACGGAATGTCCACCAAGCTAGCATCTCCACTTCCTTCCCCAATCGAAACCAGGAGTCTTCTTCCGCCTCCACATATATCGAGACCTCTGGTAATTCCCAACTCAAAGCTCAACATTCAGAATTCAAAATGTAAGTCAGAGTCTATCTTTCGTTCCTTCCTCACTCCGATGGGAGAGTTCCAGATAAACGATGCAGGCGGCGACCTCCAGTCGGGATCCGTTGCGACTTCAACCTTTCTAGCAGCGTTGACTGATCGCTCTCTTGCTCTAGTGCCTCCGGTTGTGCTCGGGTCCGAGGTAAATTCAGAGCCTTGGCCTTCTCCAAACCCAACCATGCTTCCGATAGGATTTTCACTCATTTGATCTCTCCGCCCATCTCAAACTGGAGCCCAAAAGGAAACAGACATTTATATTTAATGCCTTCCTGACGCAAATACTCTGTCACTGGGCGCATCCCCTTCCTACGTTGTAAGGTTGAGGGGGCCAAGTCCTGAAATATTTCAATAGTTTCACCGTGCCATTGCCATTTGCCTTTCTTTGCCGCCTTCCTCATAATCTCCTCCTTCAATGGAAAACTAGTCTGGCAGGCGATTATATCTCTGGGACGGTTCCCCACGGGAGACCTTAGGGCCCTGTGAGCTTGTTCAAGTCCAATCTCTCGTTTTGCTGCCAGCTCCTCCTGATTTCCTTCGTCCAACAGGGCCTCACATATCTCTCGAACTACTTGGTTCGCTTGCTTGTATTGATCACCTTCTGGGACCCCCCGTATTCGAATGTTACAGCACCTTGATCGATTTTCAAGATCTTCTATTTTATCTCTCAAATCCCCACTCTCAGTCTGCCACGTGCTATACATACGATGGGTAGTCTGCGCCGCCACGATCACTTCATCCACGTGCTCCTCCAAATGATCCACTCGCTGCCCCAGTGCAAGCAAATCCTGCTTAAATTCGGATAGTAAGCCTTTCATCTCATTCTTTACCCCGACCACCTCTGTTTTTATTTCCCGGCACCAGTGCCACAGGTCTCCCTGCGTGCACTGTTCTGCAGCATTCTCCAGCTCCTCCGCCATCTCCACCTTGTCTCTCTCACTGCACTCTGCTGAAGGTATCAAGGCAGCATAGGAGGATCGATATTTCTCCAGCTTTTTTTGAGCCGACATTGTAGAGATTATTATTTCCGCCTCTCCAGATATGTTGCACTCGGAGGGGGCGCCCAGTGCTCGTTCTTTTTGCTAAATTTCTCTTCGTCCCGAAGAGAGCTCCGTGTTCAAGAGTCCATCTCAGTTGATGATGTCACTTCCTCATCCAAGATAATATTTTTAAACAACACCCATGCTTGATGTAAATCTTTAACCTTTGCAGCTGGTCCTTTTAGTTTTTTTAAACTATTTCCTTCCATTTTATCATAGTCTCCCTTTGAAAAGTTAAACGATAATTCTGTAGATTTCCTTGCTGTCCTCTCTCCATTTATTAAATCAAATGTGATCATGCTATAATCACTATTTCCAAGTGGCCCCAACACCCTTATCTCTTGCATCAGATCATGTGTGTGAGTCAGTGCCCTCTCTAACATACAGAGCAACCACTCCACCAATTTGATCTCCACAATCATTAGGGGTTAAATGTACCTAGGTATCATGGTGTCCCATTGGTTGTCCTCCTTCCACCATTTCTCCGATATGCAAAATTATATCTAAGCCTTCATCTAGTGCTATATAGTCTAGCTCTCACAACTTAATTTCTAGACATCTGGAGTTTGCATAAAGGAAATTCAAAATCAGTTTATTGCTATAATAGCAATCTGTTTATCAGCTGACAGGGGAAATTTGGAATATTTCAACTCCGTTGTTACTTTACTTAAAGGCATCAGGATTACTTTTATTGGAAAGTATAAATTGGGATTCCTAAATTTCCCTGCATTGCTAGTATCTGTCAAAGATACATCAATCCGAACCATGCACTCTTGGGTGACGGTCAGCTTTCCCATATTTTCTAGTTTAAAGGCTGCTCTTTCTCCCTTTTAAAGGTTAATGCCAGCAGTGAGGTTCTAACCTAGCACACAGAGCATAAGATCAGAGCATGCAATGTAGCATAGTGTGCGCTGAGTAAGGTCAGCATGTTCTCTGAAGGACACGTGCACGCTAAGTGCACACAAATGTCAAATTAGCGTGGGCGGTCTATCTGGGGAAACTGTGCGCCAATGAGGAGCAGTGCACTCTGAGTCAGAATGATGCAGGCTACAGAGAAATAACTAGGCACTAAGTAGGATTAGCCAGCGCTTTGTAGGGATAATGCATGCTAATTTAGATTTGTGTGGGCAGTGCGGCAGTAAGATGCACTAGTAAGAACTGTGACAGAGTAGTGGACACAACGCAAACTCAGCCTTGGCCACGTTGAAGTAGGGCACACTAAATAAGAATAATGTGCGCTGCATTGCAACAGCAGGGACTCAGTAAGATTAGCACATGCAAATTAAGGTTTGCGTATGCTATGTAGGTTGATTGCTTGGAGTCGTTTCCTGTGGCCGTTCTTACTGAGTAGATGGATGCCATGTTTAGTTTAGTGGGTAAGCAGCCATGTAGTAGTGATAGCTGAACCATTTTTAGGATTGTAAGGGACAACTCTTTTTGAGTGGCTTGAATCCAACTAACTGGGCAGGAATCAAGGGGGGATGTGGTGGTGTTGTTGCCTGTGATAATCTGTTCCAGTTGCCTGTCTGACTACTTTTCCCAGATGACTACTGTTTCTGTGAAATTGTGGATGGTGGAGCTGTTTCCATGTGAGCGAGGTTGTTTGATGGGAGGTTAAGGGACTGGAAGTGGGTTGCCATCAATTGAGGAGTTATTTATAGTTCTTTCTTCTGCCACCCAGCTTAGATGGTCATCCTTTATCGGTAGCTCCTATGCTTAAGATCTTAGGCGTTACATTTGATAGATTGCTTTTTTTTTAAATCAAATCTCAGACACACGGTAAAGTCCTGTTGCTATTCTCTTTTGACTATTAGAGCCCTTTGACCCTGTTTGTATCAGTCTATGCTTTTGACTTTGGTCTTTTCTTTGGTGATTCAAAAAATACACTCTTGTAGCTTGACACAGAGGTACGTTTATCTTTCTCAGATCAAGAGAAATTTAGTATGGAAGATCCAGATTAAAATTTGTTAAGTGTTTGCAATTTTGTACCAATTCAAACCAAAATTAGTGTTCTTGCTTTAGTTGTAATCCCCCAGACGAAATTTCAGACAAATCTGTTCAGTATTTCTAAATACCACCATGCACTGGGATGGAACCAGGATGCTGGCATTGACCTTTAAAAATGAGATAGAGCAGCTTTTAAACTAGATAATAGGGGAAAGCCGACAGTTGTCCAAGAGCACATGGTTTGGAAAGATGTATCCTTGAAGAAAACTGCTAAAAGGCTGAAGTTAGGGCATATTAACAGAGAGGTTCCAATAAAGACAAAAGTAACCCAAATGCCCTTAAGTACAGAGCAGACAGAGTTTAAAGATTCCAAATTACCCCTGTATACCGATAACCAGATTAATATGAATAAAATACAACCTCTAAAATGCTTGTATACAAATGCAAGAAGTCTAAAAGATGGGACAGTTAGAATATATAGCACTAAATAAGAGGTGCTATATATATATATATATATATAAATATATATATAAATATATATATATATATATAAATAATATGATTGGTATCTCAGAGACTTGGTGGAAGGAGGACAACCAATGGGACACTGTGATACCTGGCTACAAATTATATCACAATGATGGAGTAGATCAAATTGGTGGAGGGGTTGCACTCTGTGTTAGAGAGGGCATTGAGTCACACAGGATTAAAGTTTTGCAGGAAACAAAATACACTGTAGAATCTCTATGGATTGAAATTCCATGTAAAAAGGGGAAGGCAATGACAGTGGGGGTGTACTACCAACCACATGGCTATAATGAGCAAATGGATGATGAAATACTCAAAGAAATCAGGTAAATTAACAAAAGTTACAACACGGTAATAATGGGTGATTTCAATTATCCTGGTATCGACTGGGTCAGTGTCACAGCAGGACATGCTAGGGAGATATAGATTCTAGATTTCATTTCATTTTATTAAAACTTGATATACCCCTTGTCGTGGCAACAGCAAAGCAGTTCACAATAAAATACAATAAAACCCCAAGATGGAAAGGAACGCCAGTTGGTGTATAGATGAAAAAAATGACTGCTTCTTGGAGCAGCTTGTTCATGAACTGACAAGAGGGGAAGCCATTTTGGATCTAGTCCTTAGTGGAACACAAGATCTGGTGCAAGAGATAAGGGTGTTGGGGCTACTTGGCAATAGTGATCATAGCATGATCAAATTTGATTTAATAAATGGAGGAAGGAGCAAAGAAATCCACAGTACTACCTTTTAACTTTCAAAAGGGAGACTATGATGAAAAAAATAGTTAAGAAAAGCTAAAAGGAACAGCTTCCAAGCTTAAAGATTATATCAAGAATGGGCATTGTTTAAAAATACTATCTTGGAAGCCCAGACCAGCTGTGTTCCATGCTCTAAGAAAAGTGGAAGGAAGTTCAAAAAAGTGCCAGCATGATTTAGGGGCATGTTTACTAAACCGACTTAACGTGCGCTCTGCTACGTTATCGCGTGATAAGGTACCTTATAGCGCAATAATGGCGCCTTATCGGGCTCAGAGGTACCTTAGCGTGCGATAACACGCGCAGCGGTGCAAACGAGCACTGAAGGCGGAGAAAGGCTCCCAGAGGGCGGAGGAAGGCTCCCCAGGGGCGGAGAGAAGGGGTCAATGGGTGTAGAGTGGGAGGGGAGAGGCTCCCCGCACACTAACGCTGTGAAATCCGAGGCTCAAAACTAACGCCAGTGAAACCCTGGCATTAGAGCTGATTTAAAGGGAAAAGAAACCATTTACGTCAGCAATGTACAGCAAAACCAGGGAAACCTACAAAAAGTGAGAAGTGTGATACATGTGCACGGAACAAAAGGGCAAATAAACAGTGAAAATGAACAGAAGAAAATGTAAGAATAAAATAACCAAGCTGGGCAATAGTGATATCAATGGGAAACATCAAAACACGCTCCAAAAAAAGCCCCCCAAAAAAGATATGAATTTTGGAAGGGTCTATGCTCCGTCCCCATACAAGGAGAATGAGCCCACAGTGAAATTGCGCTGAGCAGGGTTTCCTTCTCCATTGGACAGGTTTACTATGGCGTGCACATGTTCTGCAACAGCAGGGCGGGCATGCCAGAATGGGCAACTGGACAGATGCTGGAAAAGGGGACACGGAGGGCTGCAGGTGGCACATGCTGTGGTGCAGCTGGGCCACAGTGCGGACTAGGGTGATGCCTAGCTGGCCCATAGGAATGCTGGACAGTAGAGCAGCCAGACAGCAACTGCTGAGGGCCCAACATGGGCACGAGTGTGCTTCCCACGGTGTCACAGGGGATAGTACCCAGCAGGTACCCCCAATGGCACGGAACATTGGCAGGTGGTGCTGGGGGGAAGTGTGGACAACTATGCAGGCACCCCTAACCCAGAACCCGTACCATAGGCAGCTGCCTACCCGCGCACTGGATGGCCTGATATTGCACACCACCAGCACCACCAGCAGAAGGGCATGTCAGCATGGTGGCAGAGGGGTACTGGTGGTGGAGGGGGCAGTGGCAGCTGCCCAGAGCAGACCATGGCCTAGCCCTGTGTAGGTGGGTGCCATACACTGCAACAGACAGGCCCTGTCTGACAGCAGTCATGGTATCATCAGGGAATGCACTGTCTCTGTGGCAACAAGGTGGTGCAGTGCACACAGCCAGTGTGCTCAGAAGGTCACAGGTTCAAGTCCCAGCTGTGGTTCCTGCCAACCCAGTCCTCATATTTTACCCACTACTACAACGTGCTAATACAGAAAGAACCTGTAGTGCAGATAAGGTGAACATGCCCAAAACGCCTACATCTTACCCTACAGAGCACAGACACCATAAACATGTGCAATACCTAGAGCAGACCTTCCCAAATGCAGTCCTGGAAGGGCAAACACCATTCAGGTTTCATGCTATCTCTAATATAAGGGCATGTTAGCATGGTGGCAGAGGGGTATTGGTGGTGGAGGGGGCAGTGGCTGCTGCCCAAAGCAGACCACGGCCCAGCCCTGTTTAGGTGGGTGCCGTGCACTGCAACAGACAGGCTCTGTCTGACAAACAGTCATGGTATCTCCAGGGAATGCACTGTCTCTGTGGCAACATGTTGGTGCAGTGCACACAGCCAGTGTGTTCAGAAGCCGAAAGTCACAGGTTCAAGTCCCAGCTGTGGTTCCTGCCAACCCAGTCCCCATATTTTACCCACTATTACAATGTGCTAATACAGACAGAACCTTTATTGCAGATGACGTAAACATGCCCAAAACACCTACATTTCACCCTACGGAGCACAGACACCATAAACATGCACAGTGTTCGGCCCACCAGGACTGGAGTTGGGAACCTCTGCCCTAGAGCAGCGGCCAACAGGGGCAGAAACACCCGCACCCACAGGCTCCATTATCCAAAGCCACCTGGAGAAGCAGGATTTTGGGCCCTGCGTGCATCTCCCAATCCTAGCACTTGCATACCTTAGCAATGCCACCCTAAACCTGGGAATACGGTGCACATCTATCAAAAGGTTGCTATGATTAAAGGCAGATAGCAATACCTAAGTTAAGCACAAGTTTCTGTTTGAGCTGCATCATAGCAACCTTCCTGATGTCTGTGGAGTGTGCTACAGGTCTTGTGTCTGACAGTGTTTACCACCCTGGTGAGTGACTCCAACAGTAATGCGTACCATAGCCATGCCTGCACTGTGCCCAAGACTGGTGCGGTAGCCAGGGCTGCCAAACACCTCTATAGTTGCACAATGCTGGCATAGGTGTGGGGAATGTGTGTCTGTCTATCCAGTGTGTGGTGGCTGCCAACACCTTCCTCAGCCCACACTGCTAGCACTGTTGCCAGTATTGCCCTGCCAATGTGCATAATGAGGAGCAAGGTACTGTGGGAATAGCCTGGACAGGGTGGCCTGGCCTGAATGCATCAGCACAGGGCATAGGGCAATGGCTCGAACATTGTAGTGCCCGGTCACAACCTGCACCGACAGGGTGGCCACAGCATGTCCTGCTAGGAGGTCACTCTCACGTTGACTGAGCAGTGACCATGGCATGGCTAGGTTCCCCCATAGTGCTATATTGTATTTCTCTTAAGTGATATATATAGGTTCCCTTCTCTGGGGCCTAATCACTGACTTATCTGCTTGGTGGGTGTGCTCACATCCCAGCTTTGGGTGCACATATCTCCTCCAGGATCATGCACTGTGGACTAACTAGAAGACTGTCTGCAGTTATATATGTATGGCTGGAACACCTTGCAGGGTGAAGTGGCTGGTGATTCACTGTGCCTGCTGCTTGAGAATGTCAGATGGTGGTGGGGCAGCTGAGCATTTTCAGGTCTACTGTCTTTCTGCCATTGCCTCAGGGATATATACAGCTCTGTATTGGCTGCCCTGTAGGGTGTCTGTTCCCCAGAAAGATTGGGGTTGATGGCCCCCCTCTACTGCCACCATTGTGGTAGAATGTGGATCTGTTGGTGGGGGAATCCTGTCTCCCACCTTGAGCCACAGAGGGTGGGTTGGGTGGTGGTACTTAACTGCCTATGGGTCCAAACACCCCCCTTCACTTACATTATGTTACCATGGCACCAACACAGAATATGCACTATTCTGGGTGCATCATAGTCCATAAGGGCTAGACCTGATTGACAACTGCAGATGGACACTAATGTATCCTAGGTGTGTCTGCAGGACCTACCCATCACACACACTGGCACTGATGGGCACCTGAAATATGACCTCTTTCAGTCATTGGAAGGTGCTGTGGACCTGGTGCTGGCCGCCCCACCTCACCATCAGGGTGAGCACAATACCCACACAATGTGATGGTCTGTAACTACTCTGTGCCACTAACACACACCGTCGGCACCCCCTATCAGGCTTAGGTGCTGTGGGGGTGCAGTCGGTCAGTTCCCCCTACCAGGCTGAGGTGCTGTGGGGTGCATACCCCATCTTGTGATAATCTGTAGACTGATGATTTGCATGTGCTGTGCATCATGAGTATGGGTGGGTTGACCCTATCCTGGTAACCACAGCAGAATGGTTGTGTGGTGACATGCAGTCCTTCTTTAACCAGCCAGGGGTTTGTCAGTAGCCATAGAGCTATAGCCCACTGGTTACTTCACTGCCTGTGGAGCCAGAGGTCATGGGTTCAAACCCACAGTGGGGCTACCTGCTAAAGCTGTCTGAGACATGGCATTTTTTTTAATGCACATTAGTGCTGCCTGCAAAAACACCCTCAGTACTGTGACCATACTGTGCCTCATAAGGTGCCCCATAAGGCGCCTTACAGGGTGCCCTATAATGCGCCTTATAAGGTGCCTTATAAAGTGTCCTATAGGGGACATCATAGGGTGCCTTGGCGGACAGTGCACTTTATAATGTGCCCTATGGATTCCTTCTGGGGTGCCTTATGTGGCACCTTAGGTATGCCACTGTGAGGGTGTGTTTGCTGGCAGCACTAATTAAAACAAAAATAAAATGCCTCCAAAAGCAATACATACACATAACAGGTAATGCCTCAGCCAGCCTCACTCATCAGGCACACTGGGGGATGAAACCCATGACCCCTGTACCATGACTCAGTACATTAACCATTGTGCCACACCTCTGCTGCCATATTTGCAGGTGAGTGCACCTACCAAAGACCAACGTGTGTTAACGTGGCACACCCCCTCTAACGTGTGATAATGTGTGCCATGCACATTACGGTGCAATTGCCATGTGCACACCAGAACGGCCCCCTCTGTATGGCACCCTGCACATTATTGCAGGGTGCACATTAAGATGGCTTAGTAAACATACCCCCTGGTGTAACTGTTTAGCCAGCCATTGCTATGTGAATAGGCATAACACACTGGGTAATGCAATGCCCAAATGCCAGTGGTGATGGGTTCGAGACTAAGGTATGCCAACAACTGTAGAAATGTATAATGACCAAATTTTGTTTAAATAGGTCAGACACATCACTGCAATGTGTGTCAGCAGCATAGACCGTCATAGATAGTGTTTGCGGCACCATATCCTGTGTACCAGCTGTGGCATAGGCAAGGGTCCATTGCAAGTGTGCCTCAATGATGCGTTACGGTGCGTGTGTGTGTGATGCGTGGCACATTGCGTCCTTGCGTGCATGGGAAAGGCATTCCTCAAAATGGCTACCCGTTCCCGTAAGCCAGCATTTACTCGCAGGGAGCTGAGGCACCTGGCAGGGCTCATTTGCACCAGGCAAAGCAAACTTTTTCCTGGCTCCTTGAGGCGACAGGACCTGGAGCATGTACGCAGGGCCTGGGATTGCGTCACAAGGCACTACAATCGTGTTGCAGACTACCCACGAGAGGTAGATGTATGGGGACAGGCCAGTGTATGCACATACAGATCCAGTGTTGATTGTAGCTGTGCATGCCGCTGTACGTAGGTAGTCTAACTAGTTCATGTCTAGTAGTTAAACACACGTGATATACTGTCTATGTATTACATCAGAATTCTGTGCCCTAACCCCAGGAGGCTAAGGACCTGCTCAGAGAGTCCCAGATGTCATCCTGGTGTGATGGCATCTGCTGCTGATGATGTGTGAAAACACACCATAACACAAGGAGCCCATACATCTCCCTAAAGAGGTGTGGCAAACATCATGCTGATATGGTAGGATCCGCATTTGCAGGGTCACACATATGCCCTACACTTAAGGGTCCCAGTACGTGCTCCAAATGGTCTGTCAGTCCCCTCCCTGGTGATATGGGGTTGTGTGCCTTTGCCTTTTAGAACATCCTCCTTATCCCCAGGAGTCCTGAGGGCCCATCAAAGTGGGCTGTCAGTCACCCTGGTGATATGGCTGTGTGTGCCTTTGCATTTTAGAATATCCTCCCTATCCCCAGGAGTCCTGAGGGCCCATCAAAGTGGGCTGTCAGTCACCCTGGTGATATGGGGTTGTGTGCCTTTGCATTTTAGAACATCCTCCCTATCCCCAGGAGTCCTGAGGGCCCATAAAAGTGGGCTGTCAGTCACCCTGGTGATATGACTGTGTGTGCCTTTGCATTTTAGAATATCCGCCCTATTCCCAGGAGTCCTGAGGGCCCATCAAAGTGGGCTGGTGATATGGGGTTGTGTGTGCCTTTGCAGTTTAAAACATTCCCCCTATTCGCAGGAGTCCTGAGGGCCCATCAAAGTGGGCTGTCAGTCACCCTGGCACCATGGTGTATGCTGCTGATGATGTGTGCCAGGACATCCCTCCCCCAGGAGGCCTGAGACCTGATTGCAACAGTGGGTATGTCATCCAGATATTGTGTTAGGTTATGCTGGGTAGGTTGCCTAGTATGTGGGGGCCACACCTCATTACACACGTTTGTGATGTGTCCAGATGGCATGGTAGGTGCAGCTGTGGATGTGTCTAACAGCACCCCACCCCCATGAGCTATGAGATTTGATTATGAAGGCCTGTAACACTGACATATATCCAGAACTGTACGCAAATTCAGGTCACACATCTACCCAATCACCAGGATGTCCGCACATGATTGCAGAGGAACATTGCAAATGCTGTTGTACAGATACATGCACCTGTCTGGGTTTGCATAGCACTGCCTGGAGCCCGGACAGGAGCACAGATGTCAATAGGCTATTCCGGTGTGCTGGCCCCGGCCCCTGTGGTTGCAAGCCACAACTGCCCTACCTACACAGGGCCCTAGTCATGGCCATAGAGGTATAGTAGAGAGGCAAATGGCATGGTAGTGGCCCCTGGCAAGGTGCATAGGGCCACCCACCCTCCACTCCATGTATGGACACATCACCCATGTGTGTTATGATATCCCGTTGCCATTGGGGTTGCGTTGGATGATGTGTGTAGGTCAGGAGAAAACAAATGTGGCTGCAGACCACATAAGGGGTTAGGGGGGTTCCCTGGACACCAGCATGGCAAAACCACAAGTGGCATGGTGCTGCTATGTCATGCAGGGAGGGCATAGGAACACTGAATGGTGTGTCCAGGGTGCTATGCACAGGACACATAGGTGCCACTGCACACATGCCCAGACCCACAGCCACACATGCAGGTGGCACTCGCAACAGTTAGTACATGACACACAGAGCAGTGGAGCAGGAGCAACTGCCCACAGAGATGTTTGATTTGTGTTGGCCACCCACCAGAGATATATGGTCACTAATGATCCCACCAATTGCTCTCCCCCCCCCCCAGGTAGAGGACCTATGGAAGAAGGGCTGTGAGCTAAGGCTGCACCACCTGGACTACCTCGCCCGCCTCCAGAGGGGGGCAATGGCCCAAGGTAGAGGTGAGTTGCGACACCTTTGCAGCTCTGTAAGGGATGTCACAGTGGCCCACTAGCCTGTGTGGTGCCTCAATATGTAAATGTGCCAGGTGACTCACATGATAGTGTGCTAATGACTGTCATCCTCTACAGAGGGCGATGCTGCCAGTGAGGGCCCCTCCATGGTTGAACAGTCCCTGTTGTGCCCCACTGCCTGCTGCCCTATCGTGGAGGAGGAGGAGGTGCAAGGGTCAGAGGTGGAGGAGGCAGAGGCGGAGGAGGTGGTGGCAGAGGAGGAGACGGCTGTCGCAGCGGGGGGCGATGATGTGGACATGGAGGGGGTGGAGGGTGGGGCAGAAGGGGAGGGAGTGAGTGTTGGTGATGTGTGGGAGGGGGGTGTAGGGGGAGCGTGGCAGGGGTGGAGGGTGGGTGGGAGGTGGCAGGAAGGGGAAGAACGGGGTTTTGGGAGGGGGAGGGTGCCAGGGAACACAGGACAGCACAGGACAGTGTGGGTCCCTGCCAGCCACCGCATGTACTTGTCCAGGATGGATGGCTAGGTGCAGAAGCGCCATCCATGGCCACACATGGGCTGCATGCACATGCCACCATGCAGACACCTGGCACCATGTGTGTGTGTGGTGGCAGGTGCGTGCATGACCTGCATGTGGCCCTGGATGGCGTGGAGCAATGCCTCCATTTCCTGGAACACAGCAACCGGTGGCTGGCAGGGGCCATTCAGTGGATGGCCTCCGAGATGGAGCGGCTGCTCGTTCGGCGGCCATCCCCTGATGGGCATCCCAGGAGCATGTGATGGCTCCTGTGATGTCCACACAAGTGCCCTGTGCTGTCCTGTGCTCTGTGACCCCACACAACAGCTGGTGTGTCCCATGTTTGACACAGTATGGCACCGTATGTTTACACAGAAATATATTGTACAGTGCATGATGTGTTCTGCGTTATATTTGTTGGTGTGCACATATATGTAAATACAGTTTTGTTTAAAAAAACAATGGTCCTGTGTCATCCTTACAGACAGGCTATGGACATAATCATGGAATGTGTGTAGAGAGGTATGTGTATGCAAGGTAGACATGGGTATCAGACATGTCCCGTCTCCACACGCAGTTGTGGGGGCTGGCCATGTGTGTTGGCATGTGTGTCCACAGTTGACCCTGTGGTGTGCCAATGTGGAGCATGTCCTAAAGTACCTCGTCATGTGCATGCTGTGTGCAATGTGTAGGAACCATATCTGATGCACTATGCATGTGTGCCAATAGCGGAACCTGTAAATAGCTATGGCTGTGCTCGGAGGTGAAGGTGTGCTGCTGAACCCAGGAGCTGCTCAGGGGGATGGCTTATGAGGGTGGCCCAGGACAATGCATGTCACAGGGATGGGTGGTGGGTGACTATAAGTGCATGCACGAATGCGCAGCCGACCTACGTAAGCGATCCCTGTCTGTCAGTGCCACATGCAAGTCTATGTGGGAGGCCAGCCACATAGGCCGTGATGCAGCCAGGGAGACTGTTCACACATGTGTGCACAATGTTGGGGGGTATCAGGGGTGTGTGACGGTGATGGATCCCAGCACAAGACATGTAGCACCATGACATTAGCCATGTGCAACTGGAGAGGGTGGCTATCCCCCTATGCTGAGTCCCTGGGGCTGGGACGTGACACTGTCCATGCCACACAGGGCATGTCATGACCACTGTGCACAGAGAACTGGCAGTACAGCCACCCCCCCCCCCACTGAGGGGCATGAGTGCGGGTCACGTGGCCAAGGAGACAACATGTGGTGTAGGCTACGTAGGGCATCACAGCCCCACAGATTGGAAACAAACACACAGGATGTACAGGTACAAGATCGTTTACTTTGCACCCTCACATCCTTCGTGGACGACCATGCCACCCACCCCACCCACAGTCCAACCCACCCCCCTGTGGTGGCTCTGGTGCTGCAGCCTCTGGTGGCGGTGCTGGCGTAGGCTGCTGCATCCGGGCCGGTCTGTTCTCCAGGGCGCCCGCAATTCTGAGGAGCGCCCCCGCAATTATTTCGTCTGTGGCCCGGATCGCCTGGAGCTCCTGGTGTATCTGCAGGAGAGCCCGCCGAGTGCCTGTGGGTGGGACACAGGGAGATATGTGAGATACCCTCCAGACCCAAAAGTCACACATACACAAGTCACACATATTCCACCAGATCAGTCTGCTGAACATCCATGCATGCCACAGCCAGCAATGCATGTCCAGGGTTAGACCTGTGTGTCCCATGAGCCATCCGCATGCCTGAGAGGGGTCATGATGAGTGGTCATGGGAATCACAGAGCTCACACATGGCAGTGTGGTAGGTTGATCTATTGAAGCCAGTTCTGCACACAGGTTGTCTGAGATAGGTCGTGTGACGTGAGGGGTCATTGCACACACATACATATCTATATCAGGGGTTCACTGCCCCCTACAATGCTGGTGCTCAGGGCACATCATGTGGACATACTATGCTCCATAACGATACCCATGGAGGGGTGTTTGTTGGGCAGTGTGTCTGGGCGGCCTGTCAACAGTGGTTACCGCTGTCTGATCACCCGGGGTATATGGCCTTTCACAGTATGGGTGGGTCTGTGCCCCTAAAACATGCTGCCACTGGACAGACTGTCCGATAGGAGGGGGAATGCACCTGGCACAAGACACCCCTCCCCCAACCCTAAAAACAATCAGCAATGTTGTCATCATCCATTCCCCCTGTGGATGTTGCCTACACAACCATGGGGATCAATGCGTATGGAGTTACCCACCTTCAGCACTGCGCTGTATGGAGGCACTGTGGTCCCTCAGCTCAGCGAGTATGGTGGCCATGGTCGTAGGAGCTGCGCCTGCTGAGGATGGGGCCTGCATGGGGTGGTGGCTGGCATCTGGTTCATTGGCCGGCCCAGCTTGTTCGGGGCTTGCACCACCCCCCATTGTGGGACCGGCATGGGTGGCCCCATCCTGAACCTCTGGCACCTCAGAGTTGGCTGGTGGCTGTTCCCCAGCACTCGAGTCGCCAGACACTGCGGCCTCTGGTTCCTCCTCACCCAGAGACCCGGCCACATCCTCCTCCGCAGGCGCCTCCATGGTACTGTAGTCACCTGGGTTGGGTTAAAGCATACACATCACATATTGTAATTCACAGTTGACCTATGTACACGTGTGTACTACATCCCCCCCCACAATCAATTTGTGCTCGGGGGTGCCCTGTACGTGGGCTGCTTAGATACTACTACACCGCAAACTAATACTATTATACAACTATAGGGCACTGCCAAGCACATGCATCACTGTGAATATGGTATGACAAACAGACATTCCCTGATCAGCAGACATTAGGATGTTAACAGAGATTGCAATAACAGGTGTGGGAGGCGTTTCTAAGCATGCCTGAGGAGACATGTCCGGAGCAGATAGGAACAGGGATAGCGTTTGAAACACATGTGAGATTAGGGCAGGAACATCGCAGTTGAAGGGGTGTGCTGCAGTACAGCGCACCCATGTGTCCCTGGCATAGGCAAATGGTTAGGATGCAGGAACAGGTGGGAGAGGTGCAGGCAGATGCATAGACAAAGGGTATTGCAGACATGGGTTGAGAGCAGTAAGGTGCACGTT
Organism: Ichthyophis bannanicus; assembly: GCA_033557465.1. Classification (NCBI taxonomy): domain Eukaryota; kingdom Metazoa; phylum Chordata; class Amphibia; order Gymnophiona; family Ichthyophiidae; genus Ichthyophis; species Ichthyophis bannanicus. The sequence continues at coordinate 18,712,222 of CM066051.1, read as the reverse complement.
GCATATAATGATTATTGTTATTACCAAGCATTTATAAAGCGCTGCAACATAGGAAGCGCTGTACAAACATAAAAAGAGAAAGTCCCTGCCCATTAAATCCCACAATCTAGTCAGGACACAATATGAAGTACATTAGATAAGACAAGTAACACCCAGCAAGAAAAGAATATGTCTATGGAGAGAACACGAAAGGACGTGTTCGGAACAAGAGGCAATAGAGAAGGAATGGGATTTCAATCAGGATTCTAAGATGGCCAGGGAGGAGGTGTGGTGGACAGAAACAGCTAGAGAATACCAGGAAAAGGGTGCAGCCAGTTGAAAGGAGTGAAGTCTAGCATTTGCAGTGCAAGTAAAAGGCATAGATAAACGACGACAATTCGATAGGTGGAGTAGGCGAGAGGGGGTGTAGGTGGAGATGAGGAATGAAAGGTAAAGAGGGGCAGATGAATGAATACATTTATAGGTTAGACGGGGGAGTTTGAACTGGATATGGAAGCGGATGGGGGGCCAGTGAGGTGACATGGGAAGAGGAGTAATGTGTACAAAATGAGACTGACGGGAAGTCTGACGGGCAGCAGAGTGTTGAATAGACTGGAGAGGAATGAGGTGGTTTGCAGGGAGGCCAGCAAGGGGAAGATTACAGTAATCATGGCGGGAGGTGCTTCGAGAGTGTACAATCAGTTTAGTAGTGTCATCAGAGAGAAAAGGGCGGATCCTGAAGATATTGCAAAGAAAGAAACGGGATGTGTTAGCAATGTTGTGGATATGTAGAGAGAAGGAGAGAGATGAGTGACGGATGACACTGAGGGTCTGTGCCAAAGAGACAGGAAGGATAACAGAGTCATTCACAGAGACTGCAAAAAGGGATGGGGGAGGAGAGGCATCAGGGGGAAGGGCAAGGAGTTTGGTTTTGGCCATGTGCAGCTACAAGCGGCGGTAGGACATCCAGGTAGCAATGTCAGAGAGGCAGGCTGAGATCCGAGCTTGACTCTCAGGAGAGATAACATGCGTAGAGAGGTAGATCTGAGAGCAGTCAACATAGAGATGACAGTGAAAGCCATGGGAAGAGATAAGGGCACCAAGGGATTGGGTATAGAGAGAGAGGAGGAGCGGACCTAAGACAGAACTGTGAGGTACACCCACAGGTGAAGGGTTAGAGGAAGAGGAGGATCCATAGAAACATAGAAACATAGAAATATGACGACAGAAAAAGACCACATGGCCTATCTAGTCTGTCCTTCCATAACAACTACAACAGTCCACTTTTTGCCTTTAGAGATCCTCTGTGTTGGTCCCATGCTTTCTTGAATTCAGTTACTGTCCTCATCTCTACCACCTCCACTGGGAGACTATTCCACGGATCCACTACTCTTTCCGTAAAGAAATATTTCCGCATATCACTCCTGAATCTATCTCCCTTCACCCTCATCCCATGTCCCCTCGTAGCAGAACTTGCTTTCAATTGAAAGAGGCTCTCTCCCTGAACATTTATGCCACGGAGGTATTTAAACATCTCAATCATATCACCTCTATCCCGCCTTTCCTCTAAGGTGTACATATTAAGATCCTTAAGTCTGTCCTCATATGCTTTATAATGAAGCCCATTAATCATTTTGGTAGCAACCCTCTGCACCGACTCCATCCTGTTCAAATCCTTTTGAAGGTGCGGTCTCCAGAATTGCACACCATATTCCAAATGAGGTCGCACCAAAGACTTATACAGAGGCATTATCACCTCCTTTTTTCTGCTAGCCATTCCTCTCCGTATGCACCCAAGCATCCTTCTAGCTTTTGCTGTCGCCTTTTCCACCTGTTTAGCTACTTTAAGATCATCAGACACAACCACGCCTAGGTCCCGCTCTTCTTTAGTGGACAAAAGTACTTCACCTCCTATACTGTATTGCTCCCTTGGATTGCTGCAGCCCAAATGCATGACCTTACATTTTTTAACATTAAATCCCAGCTGCCAAATTCTAGACCATTCTTCAAGCTTAGCTAGATCCCTCCTCATGTTATCTACCCCTTCCTGGGTGTCTACTCTATTGCAGATTTTGGTATCATCCGCAAAGAGGCAAACCTTACCCGACAGCCCTTCCGCTATATCACTAACAAAGATGTTAAAAAGAATCGGACCAAGGACAGATCCCTGGGGCACACCACTGGTAACATCCTTCTCCTCAGAGTGAGCTCCATTTACTTATACTCTTTGTCGCCTCCCACCCAACCAATTTCTAACCCAAGCAGTAACTTTAGGGTCCATCCCTAGGGTGCTCAGTTTGTTTATAAGTCGCCTGTGAGGAACAGTGTCAAAGGCTTTACGGAAATCTAAATACACCACATCTAGAGCTCTCCCTCGGTCCAACTCCCTGGTCACCCAGTCAAAAAAATCAATCAGATTTGTCTGACAAGACCTGCCTCTGGTGAATCCATGCTGCCTCGGATCCTGTAATCCGCTGGACTCCAGAAACCTCACTATTTTCTCTTTCAGCAGCGTTTCCAATAATTTACTCCCCACCGAAGTTAAACTAACCGGCCTGTAGTTTTCAACCACATCCTTACTTCCGCTTTTGTGTAAAGGCACCACATGAGCCTCTCTCCAGTCCTTTGGCACCACTCCTGACTCCAACGAGGCATTGAAAAGGTCAGTCAGTGGAGCTGCCAGAACGTCCCCAAGTTCCCTCAGTATTCTAGGGTGTATCCCATCCGGTCCCATCGCTTTGTCTACTTTAAGTTGAGCTAGTTTCTCACGAACACAGTCTTCTGAAAATAGTTCAAGATGTCCCTCGCTTCTGTTCTTATTTGTGGGTGTTTTCTGAGGTCCTGCTCCTGGTTCTTCATCTGTGAACACAGAACAAAAATATTTGTTAAGCAATTCCGCTTTATCCTTATCAGCTTCTACATATTCCCCCCCTGCACCCTTGAGTCTGACAATACCACTTTTGCTCTTCCTCTTCTCACTAATATATCTGAAAAATGTCTTATCCCCCCATTTTATTGCATTGGCTATTTCCTCCTCCTTTTGAATCTTTGCCTTCTTGACTACTTTGCTAGCTTCTCTAAGTTTTTCCAAATACAGATGCCTGTCTTCTGCTCTCTGTGATCTCTTGTATTTCATGAAGGCCTCCCTCTTTTTCTTCACTTTTTCAGCTACTTCCTTCGAAAACCATAGCGGTCTCCTGTTCCTTTTGCCTTTATTTACCGTTTTAACAAAAAGGTTGGTTGCCCTTAAAATACTACATGCCTTCTCTCTGATGTACACACTGAAAGAGTGGTGGGAGAGATAGGAGGAGGACCAGGAAGGTACAGAGCCTTTGTAAACCGAGTGGAGACAGGGTGATAGGACGAAGATTGTCGTCAACGGTGTCAAAAGCAGCAGAGAGCAAGAAGAATGAGGATAAAATAAAAGCCTTTGGACTTAGCCAGAAACATATCATATGCGACTTTGGTATGGGTAGTTGCGGTGGAATGTAGGGGATGGATACCGGAATGTGTACGATCTAGGAGAGCATGAGAGGAGAGGAAGTCAAGACAGCGGTGGCGGACAGCATGTTCAAGTACTTTAGAAATGAAGGGAAGGGGAGAGATGGCACAATAGTTAGAGGCACAGGAGGGATCAAGTGCGGGTTTCTTTTGGAAGGGTGTGACATTAGTATGCTTGAAGTCAGATGGGAAGGTAGCGGTGGGGAGCGATAGGTTGAGAATATGAGTGATGGAGGGGACGATAGTGGAGGAAATGGAGCTAAGGAGGTGGGTGGGCATAGGATCAGAAGGGCAGGTAGTCAGCCTAGAGGATGAAAAGAGGAGTGTTGTTTCCTCATCAGAGACTAGAGGGAAGGAGGAAAGGGAAGCAGAGGTAAGGGGGGAGGGTTGGGAATACAGGGGGAGGAGGAGGAGGTAGGGGAACGGAGGGTGATGTTATGGATCTGGTCATGGAAGCATTGTGCCAAGGTTTGCGCAGGAAGGGAGGTAGGAGCCAGAGGTGGGGGCACACTGAGGAGAGAATTGAGTGTATAAAACAGACGACGGGGATGAGAGTCAAGAGAGTTAGTCTGATGGGCGAGGTAGATATGTTTGGCAAGTGCAATGGCTGATGGTACAGGGAGGAGCTTGAATCTAAAGTGGAGAAAGTCAGCATGGAAGTGAGATGTGTGTCAGGCATGCTCAGCAGAATGGGCACAGGTGCACGAATAGCGCGCAAAAGGAGAGAGCCAAGGCTGTGGGGAGAACGCCTAACAGGACACGAGATGAGGGGAGCGGGAAGATCCAAAGCAGAGGAGAATACAGCAGTATAGGGGGCCACAGCCTCATCAATAGAATTAGAAGAACATATGGATGAAAGGGTGTGGAAATAGTGGAGGAGAGAGATGAGGGTACGATAGCAAGAGGGTTTCTAAATAGATTTGTGGAAGCAGGACAAGGCTGAGGTGGGGGATGATGAATGATAAGGCTTAACAGGTGGTGGTCAGATAAAGGGGGGACAGAGTCAGAGTATTTGGAGGGTGAGCAGTTAGAGACGAAATATAGGTCAAGGCAATGATCATGCAGGTGAGTAGGAGCAATGGAAGAGAGTAGAGGGTTATACGAGGAGGTAGGAGAGAGGGGTTTAGAACATGGGGAGTGGAGGGGTCATCAACATGAATATTAACGTCGCCGAGAATAAGGGTGGGGGAGGAGGGGTGTAGAAAGGTAGACAGGCAGGAATTAAAATCAGAGTGAAAGGTGGAGATTGAGGTATCAGGAGGACGATAGAGAACAGCTACTCGGAGTGGGTGTGGAGCGAAGAGGCAGATCGAGTGGAATTCAAAGGAGAGAGAGGAAAGAGGTTGAGTTAGGATGAGAGACTGGACGTGACAAGAGGGAGACAGAGGAAGCCCACTACCCCCACCACGGCCAGTAGGCCGAGGAGTGTGGGGGAAATGGAGGCCCCCATGAAAAGGTGTGGCAATGGAGGCATTGTCTCAGGAAGAGGCCAGGTCTCAGTTGCGGCAAAGAGGTGAAAGGAGCGGGAAACATAAAGATCATGTACAAAGGCATGTTTATTAGTGATAGAGCTAATATTCCAGAAGGCACAGGAGAGGGGGGGAGCAGACAGGGAGGGGAATGGAATGTGAATAAGGTTAGATGGAATGTGTAAAGGCCCAGTTCCAATATGAGAGAGCCGTTTAGGGAGGGTAGAAGACCTCACAGAGTGAGAGATAGATTTAGGGAGACCAGGACTGGGGGAGACATAGATCATGTTAGCCAGGTAAAGAGGTGGCCTCATCATGAGATAGGAGGGAGGAAGGGACTTACCAGAGGAGAGCAGCAGCAGATGAGGTGAGGAGAAGAGAGGGAAGGAGCAGAGGCTGACATACATACCTGCCCGGGGATGGGCGGTGTCCAGGGCCTCTGGAAGCCCCAGCAGGTATATTGGCCCAAGTCTCTTGGACAGCTCCTGCTCCAGGGGAGTGAGGGTTAGGGTGAAGGGGCCACCCCCACCGATGCCCATGGCATGTTGCCTCTCAGCTGCCATGTGCGCTCGCACACCACACTTGATGTCATTGAAGCACTTACGGAGGCTGTCCAGGTCCCTAGGTGGCTCCCCTGCCTCTGCCACGGCCACCTGCACCTCCTCCCACACCTCTGTCCGTGTGGCCACTGTGGTGCTGCTGCTGAGCCACCCATAGAGAACCTCGTAGTTATCCAGAACACAGGCCAGCAGTATGTGGTTCTCCTGGGGGATGAACCGCAAAGCCCTTCTCCGCTCAGCAGCAGGCACAGGTACCCACCTTCTCTTGGCAGTGGGGGGCCCCTGTGTGTGCTGGGACCACCCAATGTGCCTGCTTCCACCCCTCCAGGCCCACCACTCCCTTCCAGCTGAGCAGGTGGCCGCCCCTTCTCCACCCCAGCCATGTGCTGCTGCTCCAGCACCCTACGCTGCTCCCCCTCTCCCTCCCTATCAGTCATTCTGCTCCCGCCCCCCGGGGCTCCCCCTCACACCTACTCACCGCCCCCCTCCCTGCTGTCTGCCTCTCACCTCTCGTGTCTCTCTCACCTGCTGCTTGCCTCCCCTCCTCTCTCTCTCCTCTGCTCTCTCACGAACCTCTCCACCTGCCTCTGCCCTCTCCAACACCTTTCCAACTGCCACTAACTCTTTCCACCAAGACTACTTCTCCAAACACTATCAAATACTACATGCCTTCTCTCTCTCTCTCTCTCTCTCTCCTAAACAAAACCCTCGACATGACCCAGGTGTTCAGATGTATTTATAGGTTAATTTCAGGTAATGCGCGTTGTACATGCGCATGTGAGCGCGCGCATGCTTCTGCGTGTGTTGTGCATGCGCAGCACAGACGCAGAGGGTGCGTGTGCAGGACGCTAATGCATCAACTGGTGTCATGCATACGTGCCTTCTACACCCCTGTGGCGCATGCGCAATGCACGCAACTGGTGCGCCCGCGTGGCAGCGCATGTGCAATGCGCACAACTGCCACGCCCATGTGTCTGCACATGCGCATCACGCAACGTACATACACCCTTTAAATACACCTGCGCATCTGGGACACATTGAGGGGTTTGTGTAGGAGAGTGCGAGAGTCGGTGACGTGTTCGTGGAGGTTGAGGAGAGTCAGAGGAAGGTTCTTTGTGTGTAGTGACTGTGTTTGTGGGTGTTTGGATTGTGTGTCTGGCTGTTTGTGTGTGTGTGTGTGTGTGTGCTGTGTGTCTTGGTCAGTGAGGTGGTGTCAGTGTTTCAGTGTCCTTGAGAGTTTGGATGGGTTGTGTGTATGGCAGCCTTTGTGGTTGCTGCGGTTGTAGTGGGAGCTGAGGAGGGGCTGCGGTTGCCTGATGGGGGAGATGGTGCCGATGGGACTGCGGCACAGGGCATGGGTGTAGACCCACCGCAACACCGACCTGCAGCTGTGGGGGCAGGCCAGGCAGGGGCTGTACCCGCACGGGGCAGGAGATGTGCAGAGGTGCAGGCTCGCCAGCCTCACCTCTACAGGCCCAGGGCCCAGCTCCGGGGCATGCGTGAGGACCAGGTCATCTCCCTCTACCGCCTGAGCATGGGAGCTTTACGAGGATCTAAGACCTGACCTCAAGCCCCTGACTGGCCGGTCACATGCCATACCGGGTTTGGTCAAGCTCCTTGGTGCCCTACATTTCTTTGCCTCTGGCTGTTTCCAGTCATCTGTGGCCGCAGTGGGTGGCCTGAGCTGCCCCACCTTCTCACACTGTCTCCACCAGGTACTGCGTGCCATGGTCAGCCGGATGGGGAATTACATAGCCATTCCACACACTAGGCAACAGTGGGGGTCCCTGAACCAGGCCTTTGAGGCGGTAGCTGGAATACCACACGTGATGGGAGCTATTGATTGCACACATGTTGCCCTGGTCCGCCTAGAGACAGGGAAATAGTGTTCTGCAACTGCAAACACTATCATTCCCTGAATGTTCAGGTTGTATGTGATGCAAATATGCATATTCTGAATGTGGTACCCAGGTTTGCAGGGTCCACCCATGACTCCTATATCCTGCAGCACTCGGTGCTTTTCACTCAATTTGAGGCTGGACAGTGTGGGGACTGTCTATTGCTGGGTGTGTATTTATCATTTCTGACATGCACATGCTGTTCATGTTACTAACAGTATGTGCAAATGTCTGTCTTGGAGGTGTATCCCTCGTGTGGGTATGTCATCTGTCTGTGTGTGTTGTCAGGTGGGGGGGGGGGCTCCACCTCCACCTTGCTATGGAGCATTGTGGTGATAGTTAAATGGATGCTAGCATTTGTGTCGTGGTTACTGATCATGTTGTTTCCAATCTGTACACCTAACCCTTGTCGTGTGCATCTGACCTTCACACCCTGATGCATAGTTGTGATGCCCCATCATGTGATGTCACATGTTTATGTCAGAATGTGTTATGCATTTGTTTAGCACATATGTACCTGTGTCCATTTGGGTGGACATGGGCTCATGCTCCAACATCGCACATGTCTCTTTTTGCAGGCGATGCAGGATATGGGTGTCGCTCCTGGTTGCTGACTCCTGTGCGTCAACCATGGACACGTGCAGAGCGGAGGTACAATGAGGCCCATGCCACCAGCCGCTCCATCATAGAGTGCACCTTTGGTGTATTAAAAAGTCACTTCATGTATCTGGATAGGACAGGTGGGGCCTTACAATACCAACCACAGACCATGGTAGAGATGATTTTAGCCTGTTGCATCCTGCACAGCATTGGTCTCAGGCACCGTATCCCTGTCGATATTAATGAGGATCTAGAGGATGACCCTGTGTGCCCCCCCTGTGCATGCCCATGGTGACACACGTGAGGGCACAGCAGTCAGGTGGCAGCTGATTGCGGAGTTCTTCTCATGTACATACTGCATATGTTCCCACCTGCATTTGTTTGAATATGTGTGTACAGCTAATACTAGTTACCATTTGTACTACGATATCAGTGGATGCAGCAATGCACTGACATGTAACTGAGACTGGCTAGCCATACCAGTGTCATATCTACTCATGCCTGATACACATTAGATGTGGGCAGGGCACAGCAGCAGGTGGAGGTGATATATGTGTGTGTGTGTGGTGTTAGGCTTGTGGGAGGTGTTGGGCTGACATACCTGGTTTGTGGCTGCATGTGATGGGGGCTAATGTGCAGCCACACGTTGTTAGTTTCATTACTGTGGGTGTAGTGGTGTGAACGGCATGTGGTATGGTGTTCACAGTGGGGGAGCAGGCCATGGATGGGGCCAGTTCGCTAGATGTGTGTGTTCATCAGTGAGTGTTCTGAGCTGATTGTGAGGTTGGTATGCTCTGATGTGCAGGGTCTGTGTGTGTTAGTTGTGTTTGTCTGGCACTCCATGTGCTACGTAGTAATATCTACGTTATCTGGGGTATGTGGATTACTGGTATGTGGGGTCCATGAGGGAGAGTACTGCGACACCACAGTGTTCCCGAATGTAAAGGTCATCACGTGGCCCGCACATGGCTACGGGACAGGGTAGGGAACCTGTGAGGTGTCCAGCCAGGTGGAGTAGTGCTGTCCCCATTGTGTGGGGTGTGGAATAGCCATGCAGTACAATGTTGCATTTTTAGAAACCGATAGAGATTATTCAGCCCAGATCAGCAAAGGTGCAGGTTACAGTAGGCAAGCTGGGGGCTACATATGAGGGTGGATTTAGGTCTTGGTGGTGATTTCAGGGGGAACATGGCAAATCTGGCTGCTGACATCTAGACATATACCACTGCACTCACATACCAGCTGATTAGGTGTGTAGGGGAGGGGAGTGCGACCCAATGCAACTACCTTGCGGACCCTAGAGAGGGGGAGTTATGTCCACACACACATGGGGGCTCTGGGGGGGTGGACATATAGGCTATCCATGCTTTGTCATTATGGGTTTCACACAGTAGGGTGACATGCAGCCATCATGTTACGGTCACATACCCACATCAGGGTGTGGTTTGGCAGACATACCTCGGGCATTGAGACATACATATAATTGCAACTCATCATCACACAGCTGTTAACATAGGTAAAGGTTTGTAATATACACACAATGGAAATGTCTTTGGTCACAGGATGGAGAGGTGCCCCTACATAGTTCCATGTGTTACTGACATTGACAGCGGGGTATCAGACGACATTGTGACACCGTGATACACAGTGAGGGGCATTGGGGGTGATATGGGGTACACAGGATATTACTGCAGCCTTGGTGTGATGCAGGGACATGGTAGTGGTCAAACACTTTTGTTCATCAGTTTGTACACCAACGCAGAGGTGTGGGAGGGGACGGTCACAGTACTGACCCTTGTAGTTTTGCAAAGGGACCTCAGAGATAACTCTCACATGACTCGGATCTCTACAGTGTGATGTGGACACTCAGTCTATAAGGGATCTTGGGGTTCTGGGAGCTGTGGACAGGAAGGTGTAGTGTGTGTTGCACAGCTGGAACATGACATATGTATGTTTCCTTGTGTTCCCCAATCCACAGGACATAACTCCTGATGCTGTGGTGCATTGGCAGATGACTGTAGGTCATCCAACATGCAGTGGTCTGGGGTAGGTGTTCCTACAGCTACATTGTCTGCGACGACATTGTTTGGAAACACATGTCCTCAGTGATGTGTCATCTTCTACATATGTTGTTGTTCGCCTCTTTTCCCTACAGCACCACATCCTCTATCTTGCTGTTGGCACACATATCCCCATGCGTTCCTGTGCAGTTTTCTTCTGCAACACTGTCTCCGTGTTTCTTCAGCTGCATGTGTGTGGGGGTCCTAGGTGTTTTGGTGGTGGTCTACACGTACACCCTTTCCCGACAGGTAAAAAGGGGACTGTTGTAGTTGTTGATATGGAAGGACAGACTAGATAGGCCATGTGGTCTTTTTCTGTCATCATATTTCTATGTTTCTATGTTCTATGACACTGTAACATCAGCCAACGCCAGGGTATCATTGACTTTAACAGCGCCTTTAGGTGCCCCAATCTCCAATTATGCACATACCAGCCGTATGCTTCTGCTAACACGCTCACCTTAGCATACTGTGTGGTGTGTTTCCCTGGGTTGGCTGTATGCTTGTACAGTGTGCAGTCATTTTACATTATCATGTGGTTTGAGGGGTCTGTAAACCTGGGGGGCAGTGGTGCGTGTCCTCTGTCTACCTTACTGGTGTTTACCGTGTGACCATTGTGGACATGTGTTAGGTGTGGTGAGCAGAACTGTGTCATGTGTTGTGACATACGACTGGTGACCAGCATTTTTGTATCCCAGATATCGCCATAATGTGGACATGCATCAACAGAGGCTTGGCATGGTGACATGCTGATTCTACACATGGTGACATGCTGATTCTACACATTTTGATGGCATCGTCTCCCTTCATTGTGACGTGTTGTGGCCTTTAAGTGACTCAGGGGATCCAAGACATACACTTGCTGAACGCACACGGTAGGTTGCACCTTTTTATTTGGAAATGACATCAGCCTTTACATGTTCATGGTCTACAGTTTGTTACATAGGCTTTTATGTTGGCTCTGTGTTCACAAAAAACAGTGCACATGGGGTGGAGCTGTGAAACGCCTGTGTAACATGGGCATGGGCATGGACATGGACATTAACATATCCATGTGACAGGCGCATCTACAGTTCCAATTCCAAATTTGACCAACATGCAGTGTGTTCTGTGTTGTGCTCATGTCATGCTTGCCTGTGTGACGTTTCATTATGCGCATAGTCATGTTTGACTCTCTGCAATTTGTGCTGATGTTGCATGCAGCATACCAATATATTATTTATCCTCTTCTGACACAGGGCAGTGGACAAACCGGCCACATCTTCCACAGTGCATCTGGCATCACCATCATCCACCTGTTGGGGGACACACCACCACGGAACTATCCCTGCGAGATGGTGCCATAGGATATTTGACCTCTGCGAGTGGGACACATGCCTAGGATGGACAGTGTTATTGTTGGAGTGCGACTTTGGCCCTGGCAGTCCTACCCAGTGTTGGTGCCATGCTCTGGCGGGGTGTCGTGTTCATCGCAGTGGATACACATGACCTTCCCATAACTCTGGGTACCAAAGGAGAGCAACTGGTACCTGCACACTAGATAAGGAACTAACCAAGCAGGTACACAAAGACTGATGACAATTCAATAGGTGGGGCATTATAATTAAAGAGATTCTTCACCTATTGAATTGTCGTCAGTCCTTGTGTACCTACTTGGTTAGTTCCTTCCCATAACTCTGCCATGTTGGGATGTGACACTTGACTATGCATGCTGTCAGACGGCTGCCTGGGTGAGAATCTTCACACTCTTGGCAAGTGCATATTTCTATATGATTTGCAAGGTATTGTGGGCAATGTAGTTCATTCACACCAGACACAGCTGCTGACAATAATTTAGTTGTGCTCTTGGGTAAAGCCAATAAGATATTTATTTATGGGGTTATTTCTCCCAACACAGATATGCTTGGTAGCACATAAATTAGGTAACTTGCTTTCAGTGTTAACTTGGAAAAACAAAGTCAAAATCAGGAAAACAACAAATGAAAAGCCACAAAGCAAGAAACAAACTGTTCTTTTCAGGTTAACTTCTGATTACTTCCCACATAGATACAGGAGTGATTCTCTCCTAGCTCACAAGCAATTAGGTAAGGCTTAATTGCTAGCAGTCACCAGCTGAAACCCCTTAGCTGGCTTGCCTTCCACTGTGTGGGTCAAATCCTGCTTCAGGAGCTTTTCTGAATAGATTAAAGAACAAATTTGTATTTCTTTGTGATGGTTGCTGTACTTTATAACAGAAAGTTACCAACGGAGTTTAGATAGAGAGCAGTCCATATAAACAGGATCCTCATCTGCTATTATTCCCCCTTGTTCAACAAGCATGGGTTCAATATCATGGATTGGCACAGATGAATCTCTCAATGGAGCATTTTCAGGAGAATACTTGTTTCCCTGCTGTCTTTCAAGGTTATAGCTAGGGCATAGATCAGTGTTCATACCTGAGCTTCCATTGCTGCTAGAGTTCCTCTCTATATAGCCTGGCCAGTATGTAGTCCAGTTCTTATGTCCAGCCTTCCAATCCAGATCCCTGGATACTGGATCTCTCTTCACATACCTTCTGGCACAGGTCTTAGGGTCCCTTCCATGTGCAGCCGTCTCCCTCACAGGTAGCCTCTGGTGATTCCTAGCTCTGCAGCACCATTCCTCTGGCTTTCCCCAGTCCAATGGTGTATGCTGGCCCTTGGAATACCTCCCAGTATACGTACTGCTTTGGACTCTTCTAGACCTCTCAAAGGCTTTTCTCTTCCTTCTTCCAAAGGCTCTCTTTCCCTCTCTGTCCGTCCGGTTTGGCTTCTGCTTTTGATGATCCTTCAGATGAAACTGATGATCAAACTCAAGCTGATTCTCAGGATACTGAGGACAATTCTCTGGATATCCAAGGTGATCATGAAGATGGTCATCTGTAGAATAAACTCTACTCTTATTCTGCTTAGATGAGTGCTCCCCCCTAATACAGCGCAGCTGTGCTGAATCAGACCCTGCCCTTTGAGATGAGTGCTTAGGGATTACCTCATAGCCCTCCTGATTGAACACACGTTTCCCCACTTCAGCTCCTCTAATGGCTGTTGGAAACCTGGTGCATTCTGGGACTGGTAGTCTTTTATGGCAAAATTCTGTTTTCATATTTCTACCAGAACTGACAGGTTGCTTGTTCAGAGTCACTTCACCTTTTCTATAGCTCCTTCCTGAGCTATGATAAGCTTCCTTATCACAATGCCCAGGGTTTCAAGGACAGTTCTGACCTGACTTATTGGATTGCAGACACACTTTGCACTTTGGACACTGTGTATTGGTCCCCACATGCGCAACAGGGTCTTACATTGTTGCTGTGTGTTGCACATTCCTCATATGTTGTGTTTTGGCCATGTGTGTGACATGGACCACTGGAAACGCTCATCTGTTTGGTTTCTCTCAAGCATACGGACATGCATGTGGCATAGGGGGAGCAATGGAGAGGTTCTGTTGTCTATGTCCACTTACTCTCCGCTTTGACATGGTATAGTTTTTGCCATTACAACACTTTGCTGCACACCAACAGCTTAGATTGCTGTTGTCACTCACCAAGGGTGTTTCAGTGCATGTGTGGCATCACTGTATCATGTCGATACGTACACGCTGCACGTGCATATGACTGACCTTGTTGGGGAGACACAGCATGTGGCAATATGGCTTCTGTGTGGTTTACTGTACAATGTTTGGCGTCACTTACCATCTCTGTATGCTGGTTTTGGGTTTGCTTACTGTACAGACGTGATGCTAAACATGTATTGGGGAACCTTGCATTGCATGTCTGCACACTCCTATGACTACATGATGCAAGGTTCCACATTAGAAACCACAACCCAGGAAAAAGATTTAGGTGTCATTGTGGATAACATTTATTTATTTACATTCTCTTATATACTGTGCTATTCTGCATCAGTGTGGCTTACATTGAACAAGGCATTATAACTATTTTACAGGGAACATGGGCTATGGAGGGTTAAGTGGCTTGCCCAAGACCACAAGGAGCACCTGTGGGAGTAGAAACCCCAGTCCTTCTGGCCCAAGGTTGCTTGCCTTCTAGTGGGGTTTGAACCCCTGACCTTTGGGCCTGGAGTACCTTGCCCCAACCACTAGACCACTCCTCCACTCCATGTTGACACCCTTTGCCCAGTGTGCAGCGGCAGCCAAGAAGGCAAATAGAATGCTAGGAATCATAAGGAAAGGAATGGAGAATAAAACAAAGGATATTATAATGCCTCTTTATCGCTCCATGGTAAGACCGCACCTTGAATATTGTATGCAGTTCTGGTCACTATATCTTAAAGGATATAGCAGAATTAGAAAAAGGTACAGAGAAGAGCCCCAAAATGGTAAAGGGAATGGAAGGATAACCCCATGAGGAGAAGGTTAAAGGTTAGGGCTCTTCAACCTGGAAAAGAGATGGCTGAGGGGAGATATGATAGAGGTCTATATATTAATGAATAGAGTGGAACAGATAAATGTAGATTGATTGTTTATGTCATCAAAAAGTGGAAAGACTAGGCGACATGAAATGAAGCTACATTGTAACCCGTTTTAAGACTAATAAGAGAAAATATCTTTCACTCAATGCATAATCAAAAGATTTGGACAAGTTCCTGGAGGAAAGGTCCATAAGCCAATATTAAAAAGAACCCAGAAAATCCACCACTTGCTCCAATACAAGCATTGTGGAACCTGTGTATCTTTTGGGGAATCTGATAGGTACTTGTGACCTGGATTGGCAACTGTTGGAAACTGGATACTGGGCTTGATGGACCTTTGTCTGACCCAGTATGGCATATCTTATGTTCTCTGAAGGCTAGAATACTTCTTCATCAACATCAAACATCTGATTCCAAGCCACTAACCAGATCTTGGACAGATCCCAGCTGATTTGCATCTCCAGGGGCCACCCTTTACTTGGTACGCTTAGCCATAGGCAATCAAACAGGCCTTCCACTCTCAGCCTGCCCCTCATGAGACTGTGCTTGGGGGAACTCAGAGGCCGCAGGGTCTGAATTTCCATGCCAGAATGATCAGGCCTGTTGTAAAAAGGAAAGGAATTCCAGGGAGGATAATCCTGACTATGGAAATTTTCCTTGTGGAAATGGCCCCCCTATACCAGGGGAACCAGTTGCTGTCGATCCCCTAGAGCAGTGGTTCTCAACCTTTTTTGTACCATAACCCCTTTTATTTATTATTTATTTATTTATTTAACGTTCTTATATACCGCACTTTTACCATCAGCGCGGTTTACAGTAAACATAAAGTACTCACAGATAGCAACAGGCTGTCGTGAGTTTACATGTAACAGGAAGTCTAACATGATACATCATAGGGGAAAAACTTTGTACATATAAATTATTTAACTATATACAGTGATATTCTTCTTGTTATACAGGAGTGAATAAAGCATTTTCAACATTGGTTTGTCTTGTTATACAGGAGTGAATAAAGCATTTTACCATTGGTCAACTTGTGGTGACCCCCAATGATAAAATCAAATGTGTCTCTCTTCCTTTACCGTTAACACATTGTTGCTGTAATCATTTGTTCAATTATTAATATATTATAGGCCTTTGCAATATGTTTTTATTTATAAAATTTAATTATTTAAACCACAAATTAATCACAATAAGTAACAATATTTGATTTCAAAATTATGATGATTTTGTAGTCAAATCACTAATATGAAATAAAATTATTTTTTCTACCTTTGTTGTCTGACCAATTTATTCTCTGATCATGCTGGTCCCGATCTGAGGCTTCTGCTTTCCTGTCTTCTCTTAGCTCTCTTTCTGTGGTCTATGGCCAATCTGCCATTTCTTATCTCTTCTTTCATTTTCTTCACTTCTTTCCATCAGCCTATTTCCAGTCCCAGTAACCCTCCCAGTATCAGCCCCTTTCCAGTCCTCACTCTCAGTACCTTCCAATGTCAATTTGCATTGCCATGACTGCCACTGGTGTCCATTCCCTTCCAGTCCCTCTCCTTCCCCACTGACCAGTCCCTTCTAGTCCAAATACCATGGCAGCCCCTCTCAGATCCACTCCTTTCCAGTTCCATTCTCCCATCCCCTCGTATCAGCCCATTTGTAGCCTTAGCCCCCAGTTTTCTTCCAGGGCCAGCATCTCTATCCTCCCCTCCCCACAATCAGCCCATTCCCAGTCAAAGCCCCCCCCCCAATCAGCTCGCCTCCAGTGCTAGTCCCCCCTCAACCCCATTACCAGTGCTAGCCTCCCCTAATCAGCCCAATACCAGTACTACCCCCCATCAGCCCATTACCAGTCCTAGCCTCCTCTAATCAGCTCATTTCCAGTGCTAGTTCCTCCTCAACCCCATTATCAGTGCTAGGCTTCCCTAATCAGCCCTTTTCCAGTCCTAACCTCCCCGATCAGCTCATTTCCAATGCTAGCCCCCCATCAGTCCATTACCAGTCCCAACCCCCCCTTGATCAGTCCATTCCCAGTCCTAGCCTTCCCTAATCAACCCATTACCAGTCCTAGCCCCCCATCTGCCCATTATAATCCTAACGTGCACTGTCTCTGCCCCCTATCAAGCATTTATCCCCTGTCTGTCCAGTATGTCCCCCTGTCTCTTCCCTTTGTCCATGTCAGTCCCCCCTCCATCCCTCCCTCCCAGCCCCCTCTGTCCATGTCAGCCCCCTCCCTCCCTCCCTCCATCCATCCATCCATGTCAGTTCCCCCTCTGTCCATGTCAGCCCCCTCCCTGTCAGCCCCCCTCTGTCCATGTCAGCCCCCTCCCTCCCTCCATGTCAGCCCCCCTGTCTATGTCAGCCCCCTCCCTCCCTCCCTCCATCCATCCATCCATCCCTCCATGTCTGTCCCACCTCTGTCCATGTCATCCCTCCATCCAGGTCAGCTCCCATGTCCATGTCAGCCCCAATCCCTCCATCCATCCCTCCATGTCAGTCAGTCCCCTCCCTCCCTCCCTCCCTCATGTCAGCCCCGTTGCAGGTTCTCTGCCCCCTCCTCCCCTCTTCCTGTCTGCCTGCTACTGTGCCCTGCTGTTCTTCTACAGCCATCGCTCCCTGTCTCTCAGCCTGTAAAATCATTGCGGAGCCTTTCTGTCTCTCGATGGGCGGTCTCCGTGCAGCATTGTCCCGCCTCCAAAGGAAGTGGTAAACAACTTCCGTGGCTGTAGAAGAACAGCAGGGAAGTAGCAGGCAGACAGGGAGAGGGGAGGAGGGGCAGGCAACAGTTTCGCAGGTACAGCCGTGGTTTCCTAAGAGACAGGGAGTCGTGGCTGCATTAGAAGTGAGGCGGTGAGTTTGCCACTGCTGAGAAGCGGACTCGGCAGCGACAGCAACTTGAGCGCTTTTTTTTTTTAACGGTGGAGCGAGGCGACCCCCGCTAAATCCTGTGGCGACCCCCGTGGGCTGGAGAGCAGTGCATAGCTTGGTCGCCAGTACCTCCAGCCAGCTGGTTATCCTTATCCACAGCGCCATCCATCACCTATTGCCCTTAGGCAGGCAAGGTCGGACTAACTGCATCATCCAGCTGAAATTGGCCATGATAGAAGAGCAGCGTCCAGAACCCGGAGATGAGGCACCTTGATTGCCACAGGCTAAACAATGATTCCTGGAAAAGACATAGCGAATTAAGGTAAGTATCACAGCATCGTGCTAAGGCTACAGCGGCCCAAAGGTGCGTGTTACTGTAACTGCACTTTTACTGTGGCGTGCATTAACTGTGTTTTTACTGCAATACGTTACAGGCACTAGGGTTGGAACACACATTTGAGCCACTTGGGCAGAATGCGCATACAGACCACATGTCCACCAGGAGCATAATAGGAGAGAACACTACTAACACATGAAGAAAATGGCAAGATACCCTCACACCTTGCCAGGGGTCATCAGCGATCTACCCCAAATTGCATCCCACATATTTATTTATTTATTTATTTATTTATTTTGACAGATTTGTATACCACCTTATCCTACAATCAAAGTGGTTACATGACATCACAGTTGGGGTTACATTTAACATGAGGGTGTTTAACAACATTTAGACAGCACAATTGGAGGGTTACATTTAGCATGAGGGTACCTTCGTGAGTCTAGATGGGCTGATTGGGCATTGAGTTGGCAGGGGTAGTTGTAATACTGCTCAGGTGGGTACTGTTGTCTATCTGCTCATAGGTTTCTGTGAAGAGCAGAGTTTTCAGGTTCTTGCGGAAATCTGTGATGTCTTCTAATTCCCTTAGGCTCATTGGTAGGGAGTTCCATAGTGTGGATGCCAGTAATGATGGAGCTCTTCTTGAAGTATTTTGTTTAGTCTTGTGGTATCCTGCAGGTGTGCCGATCATGTTGTCATTATTGTTCCTTCTTGGTCTATTACTGATATCTCTCATTATGATCTCTTGTAGTGCATCTGCCGATAGATGGTGGATGATTTTGAAGATAATCAGGATGGTGTTAAATTTCGCTCTGGCCACCACTGGGAGCCAATGTAGTTGTTGTAAGACTGGGGTGATGTGCTCAGATCTTGGAGTGTCAGTAATGATGCGTGCTGTAGTGTTTTGCACCATTTGGAGTGGGTGTAGGGTATGCTGGGGGAGGCCTTGATATAACGAGTTTCCATAATCAAGCAGAGGAGTGATGAGTGCTTGGCACACAGTGCGGAAGTGGTCTTGGCAGAGTAGTGGTTTGATCTTTCTTATAGTCCTCAAATGTTGATATGCCTTGTTTGCAGTTTTGGTGATACGGGATTTCAGGTTCAGGGCTCTGTCCATTGTAATGCCCAGGTACTTAACTTCATCTTTGACTGCTATGTGTTTGTTTAGAATGCTGATAGTCTGTGGTGGAATGAAGGAAGGATTTGGGGTGATGAACATTGCCTCAGTTTTATCGTAGTTGACCGGCAGGTTATTGGCTGTGAGCCAGGCATTCATGTCTTCAAGGCAATTGGTTAGTGTTGAGGTGTTAGGTGCTAATAGGTTGATTGGAGCATACACCATAATGTCGTCAGCATAGATGTGATAGTAGAGTTTGTGTTGTTTGATGATGTTGCATATGGATTGGATGTAAATATTGAAAAGCATCGATGACAGGGCTGATCCCTAAGGTATTCCCTGCATTACAGGGAACTGCAATGATTTCTTTTGGGTGCATTTGACTTGTTGCATTCGATCTTCGAGGTATGAGGTGAACCATTTCAGAGTATTCTTGCGTAGTCATATATGTTGAAGGCGCTGCAATAATCTGGCATGGGACACTGTGTCAAAAGCTGCTGAGATGTCCATGAACACTAGCAGGTATCCATTTTTTATATTATCTATACCTCTTATGAAGTTGTCAAAGAGGGAAGTTAGTAGCGTTTCCACACCATGCTGGGATTTAAAGCCATGCTGATGGATGTCCAGAGGAGCATTCAAGTCAATATTTTTATTTTATTTTTTTTATTTATTTACATTCTCTTATATACCGCGCTATTCTGCATCAGTGCGGTTTACATGGTCTTGAAGTTGTCTTTGCACTGTTTTTTCAATGATTTTTGCAAGGCATGGTAAGCTGGAGATAGGACAGTATGATTTTGGTTCAGATGGACTTAGGTTGTTGCCTTTAAGTATTGGTCATATCATGGCGTGCTTGAGGAATTGCGGCATATGTCCTTGTTGGAGTGAATCTTTGATGATTTTGTGAATGTGCTGGGAGAGATAGCTTCTTGTGGCTTTGATCCAAGCCACTGGGCAAGGATCTGATGGTGAGGTTGTTGTGTTGAGTCCATGTATTCTGTCCTCTACTTGCTGTTTTGATGGTATGCTGAAGTCTTCCCAGGTTTGAAGATGCTCTATCATTTCATGGTTGTCTATTTGTAGTGTGATGGAGCATGTCTGAGTGGTATTTTTCATTCTTATATAGTCCGCAAATTCCTGCGGGTCAAGGTGGTTGGTACAGTGCTGTGTGGTATCCCCAGTGAGCTTTTGGACAATGCTAAAGAGTTCTCTTGGTTTGTTGACTTAATTCATGATTAGAGTGGTGTGGTGATGCTGTTTGCGCTCATTTATCAGATTGTTATATTCCAGAAGCTTTGCTCTGTATAGATTCAGGGAGTTATGCGACTTGTTGCTCCTCCATTTTCTTTCCAGTCTTCGTAGAGTGCACTTTGCATTTCTGATATCGTTTGAGTACCAGGGGGCATTGGTTCTCCTTCATGCTTGTGGTTTTGAACTCGTAGGGGCTGATGCTGCATTGGATATTATGGAGTTCCATCTCTCTATATTTAAGTCAAGGGTGTTGCATTCTTGCTGTAATTGTGGGTTGATTTCTTCTATGAATGAGTCTTTGTTGAAGGCTCTTTATCTCCTGGTTATATTTTCTTCTTTCATGTGCTGGGTAGAGTTTTTCAGGGTCAGGGCAAATTCTATCACGTGATGATCTGACCATGGGACTGGTGTGATTGTAGGTGTTGTGACCATGCCCTGTTCCACCAAGTGTATTGGCATAAAGACCATATCCAGAGTTGTGCCATGCTGGTGCATTGGGGTGTTGATTGGCTATATTTTAGTGACTCCATGGCTTTTAAGAATGTTGTGGCTTCCTTGGTGGATGCGGAGGTCAGGTTGTAGTCTCCTAATAGAATGAGGGGTTTATGCTTTGTGCTATGTGCACATATTGCTTCAAGTACCGTGGAGAGATGTTCAGTTGTGGCTCCAGGACGTCTGTATGTGAGGGAGATGCTTAAATACTTGTTGGATATGGTAATTGTGTTGGATTTGATCGTATTAGTGGTGGAGATTGTTTTAAATCTGTATTCCTTTCTAGCCAGTATTAGCACACCTCCTCCTCTCTTTTGTTCTCTGATGCAATTGAATACTGACTAGTCTATAGGAGTTACTTGCTTTAATATTACCTGGTCTGAGTCATCTAGCCAAGTTTCAGTGATGCAGATTATATCCAGTTTTTTATCAAGGATAAGGTCTAGGATAGTGTTTGGTTTGTTCCTGATTGATCTTGCATTTATTAAAGCACACCTAATTTTGGTTGTTATGATTGGGTTGATATGTACACTATTTGTGGGATTAGTGGGTGTGGTGTGTGGTGATTTGTGATTTGTGCTTTGTAGGCTTTTATTTATTTATTTATTTATTTTATTAACAATTCTTATATACCGCACTATTAGACATCAGCGCGGTTTACATTGAACAAAAAACATCCGACAATTTACATATGTCTGGTCAATTACATTTAACAGGAGATATAAACTTGGGAAATAGGGGAAACTATATACAAAGGTGTGTTATCTGACAAGAGATATCATGGTTAACTATATACAAAGGTGGTGCAATAGTATATGGAACTGTTTGTATTTACATTGTGTAGTTGGCCTGTTGCGATGGTCTGTCTGTTTGGCCACTCCTGCTATTCACCTGGAGGTTATGTTCTGAGCTGTCATTGAGATATTTAAGGAAGAGGAAATGTTTCAGTGACTTTCTGAACTGACTCAAATTTGGTACTGATCTGATTTGTGCTGGTAAGGTGTTCCATAAAGTGGGGGCACAGAGTCGGAATGCTCTGTTGGCTGTTGATCTGGCACATCTTGTGGTGTCGTTTGGGATAGTTAGTGTGTTCATTTCTGCTGTTCTTCTTGGCCTGTTTGGTGCGAGTGGTAGTATGAGGTTGGAGAGAGAAGAAGAGGTGAGCCCCTTGGTTGCTTTAAATGTTAGCAGTACAGTCTTGAAACTGATCCTTGCTTGAATGGGAAGCCAGTGTAGCTGTTTTAGGAGTGGTGTCACGTGGTCTCTCCTAGATGCCCCGAGGAGTACCCTCGCTGCACTATTCATGGCCAGTTGCAGGGGGTTCAGGGTGGACCGGGGGAGCCCCTGTAGAATAGAGTTTGCAAAGTCGAAATGGGGAAGTATAAGGGCTTGATAAATGGTACGGAAATCATCTGGTTCAAGTAGTGTGCGTAGGTGTCTGAGGGATCTAATTTTAAAGTAGATTGCCTTGACTGTGTTGGCTATGTGACTCTTCATGTCAAGGTTTTGGTCCAGTGTTACTCCAAGGTAACGTATTGCAGGTTTCACTTGGAGCTGGGCATCCTTTACATTAATACAACTAGGAGGAGTGAAGTTGGTGTTCCTTGAGACGAAAAGGACTTCAGTCTTTTTGTGTTGTATTCTCAGGTTTTGGGATAGGAGCCACTCTGCTACGGCGTCAAAACAGTTAGTCAGCGGTGTGAGATCCAGGCAATCCAATGATATTGGCATATATAGTAGCACATCGTCTGCATATATCATGTAACTGACATTAAAGGATCTGATGATGTTGCAGAGGGGTTGAATATATATATTAAACATCAATGCAGATAAGGAGGATCCTTGGGGTACACCTTGACTTTGTTGGAATGGTTCAGATGTATCCCCGTCAATTCGGATGTGCTGCCATCTGTCGGACAGGTAAGATTTGCACCATTCAAGTGCTGTTCCGCAGATGCCTTTTTCCCTTAACCGGCAGATGAGAATTTCATGGCATACCGAGTCAAAGGCCGCTGCTATATATATATTATATATATTATTATGCTTGTGTTCTTTAGGGAAGGATGAGGCTGGTGTCCTTACCGGCTGGATGGTATGTAGGTGGGGTAAGGGGATTTGTTGGTTGGGACCGATGCCAGGTGAGCAGGGTGCGAATGCATGGAGGAGTGTAAGGTAGGCAGTGAGGTAGTAGTGTGTGTAGTGCATTTTTGTATATTACTGATATGGGGTTTGATTGAATTGTATGTCAGCTGTGGTAGTTGTTTGATCTTTCTCTTGTATCTCTATACTTGCCTGTTCTCTTTGGTCGGTGTCTTCTCCTCTCTTGTGGATCTAGACTGGTAATAGATTCTGTACACTGTGCAGTATGTTATTTTATAAGCAGTGAGGTAGTAACCAAGTGAACAAGCAAAGGGATATTGCAGCAATGGAGTCAATAGGCTATGCAGCATATGTTATACACAGAGTGGTGAGTTATTAGTGAGGTGTCAAAGATGTGTAATTGGGATACACACTCTAAGAACATAAGAACATAAGATATGCCATTCTGGGTCAGACCAAGGTCCATCAAGCCCAGTATTCTGTTTCCAACAGTGGCTAATCTAGGTCATATGTACCTAGCAGTTTCACCAAGGGACACAGGTTCCACAATGCTTGTATTGGTTCAAGCATTGATATCCTGGGTCCCTTCTTAATAATGGCTTATGGATCTTTCCTCCAGGAACTTGTCCAAACCTTTTTTAAATCCAGCTACACTAACAGCCTTTACTACATCCTCCGGTAACAAATTCCAGAGTTTGATTACCCGTTGAGTGAAAAAATATTTTCTTTTATTAGTCTTAAATAGTTTACCCTGTAGCTTCATTGCATGTCCCCTAGTCTTTCTATATTCTGATAAGGTAAACAATCGATTTACGTTTACCCGTTCCACTCCGCTCATTAATTTATAGACTTCTATCATATCTCCCCTCAGCCGTCTCTTTTCCAGGTTAAAGAGCCCTAACCTTTTTAGCCTTTCTTCATAGGAGTATCCTTCCATCCCCTTTACCATTTTGGTGGCTCTTCTCTGAACCTTTTCTAATAACCCTATATCCTTTTTAAGATACGGCGACAAGAATTGCACACAATATTCAAGGTGTGGTCTCACCATGGAACGATATAGAGGCATTATAATATCCTTTGTTTTATTTTCCATTCCTTTCCTTATCATACCTAGCATTCTATTTGCTCTCTTGGCCGCCGCTGCACACTGGGCCGAGGGTTTTAACATGGTATCCACAATGACGCCTAAATCTTTTTCCTGGGTGGTGGTTCCTAATGTGGAACCTTGCATCGTGTAACCGTAGTTTGGGTTGTTCTTCCCTAGGTGCATAACCTTGCACTTGTCCACATTAAATTTCATCTGCCATTTTGATTCCCAGTCTTCCAATTTATCAAGATCCTCTTGCAATTTTCCACAATCCTCTTGGGTTTTAACAACTTTAAATAGTTTTGTGTCATCTGCAAATTTGATAACCTCACTCGTTATTCCACTTTCCAGGTCATTTATGAATATGTCAAAAAGCAGCGGACCCAGCACAGATCCCTGGGGTACACCACTATTCACCTTTCTCCATTGGGAAAATTGGCCATTTAGCCCTACCCTCTGCTTTCTATCTTTTAACCAGTTCCTGATCCACAATAGTACACTGCCTCCTATCCCATGACTCTTTAGTTTTGCCAAAAGTCTCTCATGAGGGACCTTGTCAAAGGCTTTCTGAAAGTCCAGATACACAATATCAACCGACTCACCTTTGTCCACCTGATTATTCACTCCTTCAAAAAAACATAACAGATTAGTAAGACAAGATCTTCCTTGTCTAAAGCCATGTTGGCTGTCTCTCATTAGTTCATGACTATCTACATGCTGAGTAATTTTATTCTTTATGATGGTTTCTATCATTTTTCCCGGTATTGACGTCAGGCTCACCGGTCTGTAGTTTCCCGGATCACCCCTGGAACCCTTTTTAAAAATTGGTGTTACATTGGCGATCCTCCATTCTTCAGGTATTAGAGATGATTTTAATGATAGTTCACAGATTACTAATAGCAGGTCTGCAATCTGATATTTCAGTTCTTTCAATACCCTTGGATGTATACCATCCGGCCCAGGTGATTTGCTACTCTTCAGCTTATCTAATAGTTGTAATACATCTTCTCGATGTATCGATATTTCCTTCAATTCTTCTGCACCTTTAAATACCACTTCAGTCATGGGTTAACATCCCTACATCTTCCTCAGTAAGTATCTTCCTCTAAGCAGTATATATAATCTACAGCGTTTGAGCGGTATTTGTTATCTACAACACATGTTATTTACAGCGCAAATCTACAGCAGGTTAAACAGTATATATTGTTTACATATACAAACATCTATAGCAGGCTATGCATTACATATTATCTTTATAGCTAAGGGTATTAGTGAGTCTACAGTCTATAGGCTGTGCAGCAAGCAATGAGGCAGCAGAGTAGTCCATAGGTTAGGTAGGAGATGCAGATTCGCAAGCAGCGGTGCAGTAGAGGAGGTGGTAGTATTTTAGCAGCGGGATCCTAATGGGTTTGCCATGCATTACGTGCTCCACCTACCAGCAATGCATCGGTGCAGGAGTCGTTGACTCCCCGACTTGGGATCCCCTTCCATTGCTGCAAGCTTTACCTGCTGCAACTGGATTGCCCCCGCGAGAGGGCTCCCGCCGAAGGGCCATGCCAAAGGGCCCTCTGGCGAGGCCCTCCGGTGTGGGCCCGCCCAGCGTGGGCGCGCCTCCAGCGGCATCCTTTTGAGGCTCCTTCCTCTGTCTTACACAGCCCCGATTGAGCTGGAGCCTCTGAGCGGGAAGGTTTAAAGCTCCTGCTCAGGCGCTCGACCACATAGAGGAAGGACAATGACGAGATCAAGCCTTGGTACATACCCCCTGAAAGCCCCAGGCAGAGAATCCGTACCAGGCTCAACTCTACTCTCCTGATACTGTTTCACTGGCTTTTGCAGCACTGTGTTTAAGGTGACTGGCAGTCAGATCTCTCTGCAATATTCAGGAGAGAGCAGGGGGAAACAGAAGAGGAGGGAGGGGGCATTGAGGTTGAATGAGGCTGCTGCAGTCTTTCAGATCCTTCCAATTTCTGGCTGTTCAATAGGCTCTTATCATAAATGTGTGAAACTGAACCAATTTTCCCTTCTCCTTTGGCTACTGAAAAGACAGCAGTCTAGTGGAATCTCCCATATCATGCTCATGTGAGTGAATCACTCTCAAGGTGGTTGTTTAATCACTCTTTTCCTCTCAAATCTTCAGAATTTTCTTTCGAAAATCCGTCCACCATTTGCTGGAAACAAAGAAATACTGATGATTGAGACGTATAGAAGAATGGGAGTGATGTCACTGAAACCTGGGCTTTTATTGGTTCTTTGTCTCCACCAATCTGCTTGTAGTGGAATACAACTCACTTGTCTGGACTGGTCTAGCAGGACGCTATGGAACGGTTTAATGGTTAAAAATGTTTTATAGCCTTGTTCCTGGATCATGGGAAGATTTTCCAAGGGCTGCTGAGCATAGCTGGTTTCCACCTGTTCAAGAAGGTGTGTGCATGAAAGCTTGCATGCATGTGACTATGTATGTGTATACATGTTATTTATATGTCATACGTACACACATAGCAACACTCCCCATGACACACATACATACATGCACCCCTGACACTTCCATGGCGTGCGCACACACACACACATACACACACACACACACACATGCCCTCACATTCTCCATCACACACACACACATATGCTTGCATACATCCCCAACATTCCACATCACACACACTCACACACATCCCCATGGCACACACACCTATATGCACACAGCAACACTCCACATGATACATACACTCATGTACCCCTGACACTCCCCTGGCACACACACACACACACACACATGCTTCCATGCACCACCCAACACTCCCGATGACAGATACACTTGCACACTCCCCAGCACTCGCCATGATATGCACAACCAGCGATACTCCCCATGGCACACACAAGCACACATGCATGCACCACCAAACCCTCCCCATCTCATACATACACATACACATATGCTCACACACTCCAGTACTCCCTATGACAAATGCTCACGTGTACCCCCAGACACTCCCCATGACACACATACACATAATGCATGTGTGTGCATGTATGCAACCCCTGACACTCCCCATGCAATACAAACACATGTACACCCCTAAACAAAGGAATGAGGAGGAGTGACCTGCTCGGAGCGGCAGGTGCACCTATCCTTGCCGCCTTGCTGGGCAGACTAGATGGACCATACTGGTCTTTATCTGCCGTCATATACTATGTTACTAAGTATCCTCAACATGCCTGATTCTGAAAATGGAGGAAACAAGCCATTGTGTCACACTGCAAGTATACCCTTTTCAATTTTTTCGCTTGTTCAGTTTGGTTTTGTGTGAGTTTTATTTCATTAGCAATGTAGGCCAATCCTTGAAGAAAGCCTTTTCCTAAACATTGCAAGGGGATGAGAAAAAAAGCCAATTTAAAGAAGTCTAAATGCAATCTAGCAATGCTTTTGATTTAACAATAATTAAAATGCTGTATTGCTGAAGAAGACTGAAGAAATGTTTCTATGGGTAGTGACTTCTGCCGGGTCTACTAGCTTCTGAACTTGTAAATATCTTTTTTTAACTTTTCCTTTTTTTTTCTGTCGAATATAGATAAAATGCACAAAGCATTCCTGTCAAATTAATACGAGTATTTGTCTCTCAGATAATGAAGACACAGCTTCTCTAAGGTCATATTTTAAAACACAACCTATCTTTAACATAAAATGCACCTCTCAGGAAAGAGATATCCCTTGAGACTGAAACTTTGAGAAGTCAGTGTCTATAAAAACCACACGGTGCCCTCAATTACTTCTGAATCCCAAATAGTCAGAGTCTTCCTCAACATGCCTTGGCTTTTGAATTGTCAGTGGGCAATTTGAAAATGTTTGCTTCATAAATCATCTTTTCTACTTTAAAAAAACAGCTACAATTTGTTAGAATCATGAAGATATGTAGAACATCCTCTACCATGCCAAAGAAATAATCACAGTCACAGAATCAGAAGAGCAGGTATTTCATAGGTTCATCTTTTTCACAATCTGAAGATGGGAGCTTATCTGGTTCTAATTTTATTGATGCTTTTTGACATCCTTGGGAAGAACGCTGAGTGCCAATATGTACCATATCGCCACTGGAAGTCAGACCCAGGATACCACAGGGATGGAGACATCATAATTGGGGGAATCGTAATTCTGCAAAATGTCTATCTAACTAAACCATTTTCCTTTACAACCTTACCCAGACATGAAGGGCGTACGGAGTAAGTACCATTGTGACTTAGTTCCTATCAGTGATATGCTTGAAAGTTATATTTTGGATGGTAACTGGCATGAACTGTAGATATGACTTTGAACCTGCAAGAGGGGTAGTAGATGTTGGACACCTTATTGGGATTTTGTATTTCCCTTTCACTACTCTGAGTTAATGATCTAAGGGTTAATTGTTCCATATCATTTTCACTCATCATTAAAAGACATAGCCTGCCCAGTTAAAGAGAGGAGTCATTCTCCAAGATGAATTTGTGTAATCTGTATGATAATATCTGTCAAGCTGCTAAAATTTATTTAGAGCTTAAACATTATTTTGGTAAAAGCCATAATCTCTAACTTAAAGTAAAATAGATGTTTTCCAATAGCAACCACATGGTCTATTCAATCTGCTCATTTGTGCAAGGTTACTGTGATGTAATCCAGGCTACAATATAATATAATCCAGGCTACAATAACCCCGCACTTTGATTTCGCTAACCTAATTCTTCTAGGAATAACAAAACAAAATATCAAAAGAATCCAACTAGCACAAAATGCAGCAGCTAGAATTATAATGAAAGCACACTCATTCCAGCACATAACACCAATACTAGCTTTCCTTCATTGGTTGCCAATTCAAAGCAGGATAATATATAAAACTACAATAACTACTTTTAAAGCATTAAATCACATGGCCCCAATCCCACTAAACAACCTAATCAGTATGGAACCTCAAAAAACTACACACAGAAAAGGACACTCAAATAAACTAAACTCTCCTCATGATTTCATAAAAGCAAATAAATTAACTAACAACAGAGCTTTCTCTCATGCAGCCCCATCCACCTGGAATTCCCTTCCAGAGGACCTACGATCTATAAACGAAATTATGGAACTCCGTAAAAAACTAAAAACCTATCTATTCTCCATGCACTACGGCAACATAGATAATCCCTCGATATACTCAGATAACGGCTAAAATCACCTGACTGAGTAATACTAAATCCTACAATTTAACAGAAAAACCACTGAACTAAAAACGCTATGATTAAACCCTAAAGTACCACTACTTGTATCTGTATATAGTTTATCTGTATATAGTTTATTGTACATAGTTTAAAAGCAAGTTTTATGCTGTTATGTATTAGCCTATGCTGTTAACCAATATATTGTTTATTGTTACATAATGTTCGATGTAAAACCGAGCTCATGCTTTGTGGATTTTGTTTTATTGTAAACCGCAACTGAACTCTGGAAGATGCGGGATATAAATGATTGTTAAATAAAATAAATAAAAACTGATCCCACTTGGTCCAAGGGCTTCTCATTCTCTTCCCAAACACAAAATCCCCCTGTATAGATCCAAAACCTGTTTGAATTCTGCCATTTTTTATATATCCGAGGATCTCAGGCATCTGTAAGATTCTGAAAGAAAACATATTCTCAAATTACTTTTCTATAGCTTCTCATATTCCTTCCTGCAGAATCAGATGATAATTCTTATCCCTCATTCAGACAAAAATGCTACCTATCATTTCCATAAGAACATAAGATATGCCATACTGGGTCAGGCCAAGGATCCATCAAGCCCAATATCCTGTTTCCAGCAGCGGCTAATCCAGGTCACAAGTACCTGTCCGGTTCCCAAAAAAGTACACAGATTCTATGTTGCCTATTCCAGGGGGAGCAGTGGATTTCCCTGGTCCTCTTTAATAATGGTTTATGGACTTTTCCTCAAGGAACTTGTCCAAACCTCTTTTAAATCCAGCTACACTAACAACATTTACTATATCCTCTGATAACAAATTCCAGAGTTTGATTACATGTTGAGTGAAAAAATATTTTCTCTGATTAGTCTTAAATGGGCTACATTGTAGCTTCATTGCATGTCCTAGTCTTTCTACGTTTTGAAGGAGTAAACAACCAATATATGTTTACTTGTTCCACTCCATTCATTATGTCATAGACCTCTATCATATCTCCCCTCAGTTTTCTTTTTGCCAAGTTGAAGAGCCCTAACTTTTTAAGCCTTTCTCCGGAGACAGACAAGGGGTCTGCAGCCACACTGTAAGTGACTCTCTAATTGTGCACAGTGCACTGCTGTCCCCAAAATCAGAGAGTCTTTTGGACCTCTCTGAGCATATGCCTGATCTTCCGCCTTGTCAGCCCATGTTCCTGCACCCCCATCTTTTCTTACCATAGCTATCATGTGCCACAACTCTCCCCTCCTTCCGTGCATTATTGGGGTTCGGCAATCAGCAACATTCTCGCTTCACCTCCCATTTAGACTATTACAATCTCCTTGCTGATTACCTTTTTCTCTTCCAATCCATTCAAAACTCAGCTGCACAGCTAATCTTCCGCTGGTGTTGCTACGCTCATATAACTTCTCTTTTCAAGTCACTTCATTGGCTCCCTATCCATTTCTGCATACAGTTCAAACTTCTCCTACTGACCTCTAAGTGCATTCACTCTGCTGCTCCTCAGTAGCTTTCCTCTCCTTTCTCTCTGTACATCCCACCTCAGGAACTCTGCTCATCAAGCAAATGGCTTTTATCTGTGCCCTTCTCTTCTATTGCCAGCTCCAGTCTACTACTACTACTATTTAGCACTTCTAGAGTGCCACACACGCAGCGCTGCACAGCTAATCTAACCTACAAGAGGTAGTCAGCATACATGAGACAGTCCCTGCCCATCAGAGTCATGCTCATCGGAGCTTACAATCTAGTTAGAATAGTACATTAGTTAAAAACAGAGCAGAGCATTAATCTACGCAAGGTACGGTGTGGTACAGTTTGGTCTGAAGTTGGTCATAAACGTTGACGGAGGTTAGGGTGGGATGAGGAAGAAGTCAGGATCTGAATGCAACGGTAAAGAGGTGGGTCTTCAGTCTGGACTTGAAGAGGGCCAGGGAGGGTGCCTGGCACACAGACATAGGTAGGCTGTTCCAGGCGTGAGGTGCAGCAAAGTGAAAGGAGCACAGACAGGAGTTTGCGGTGCAGGTGAAAGGCATTGATAGAAGTAATTTGTTAGCGGAAACGCAAATTTCGAGAGGGGACATAGGGAGAGATAAGAGATAAGAGGTATTGAGGGGCCATAGAGTGAATGCATTTATAGGTCAGCAGGAGGAGCTTGAATTGGATGCGGATCTGGACAGGGAGCCAGTGAAGTGATTTGAAAAGAGGAGTAATATGGGCATGGCGAGGCTGGCAGAAGATTAGTCGAGCAGCATGATTTTGTATAGATTGAAGGGGAAGAAGGTGGCTCACGGGAAGACCAGCAAGGAGTAAGTTGCAGTAATCGAGGTGGGAGGAGATTAAGGAGTGGATAAGCGTTTTGGTAGTGTGTTCAGAGAGGAAGGGGTGGATTTTTCTGATGTTGTAGAGAAAAGAAGCGGCAGGTCTTGGCTACAAGTTGGATATGAGCGGAGAAGGAGAGAGAGGTGTCAAAGATAACCCCTAGATTACGGGCCGAGGGAACAGGAAGGATAGTAGATCCATCCATATGGATTGAGAGAGGAAGAAGTGGGGGTAAGGAGTTAGGTGGAAAGACAAGGAGTTCAGTCTTGGACATGTTCAATTTCTGTTGTTGATGAGACATCCAGGCAGCAATGTCCGAAAGACAGGCAGATATCTTGGACTGGGTTGCCGGGGAAATATTAGGTGTAGAGAGGTAGATTTGTGAGTCATTGGCATAGAGATGGTACTGAAAGCCATGGGAGGAGATAAGCGCACCAAGGTCTTGGGTATAGAGAGAGAAGAGGAGGGGGCCTAAGACAGATCCCTGGGGTACACCTACATGGAGCGGGGTAGGGAAGGAGGAGGAGCCACCAGAGCATACACTGAATGAGCAATGGGAGAGGTAGGAGGAGAACCAGGATAGTACAGAGTCCTTGAAGCCAAGCGAGGAGAGAGTGATGAAGAGAAGATCGTGGCCAACGGTGTTAAAGGCAGCAGAAAGGTCAAGAAGGATGAGGATAGAATAGAGGCCCTTGGATTTAGCCAGGAACAGGTCGTTTGTGACTTTTGTGAGTGCTGTTTCAGTGGAGTGTAGAGGACGGAAGCCGGATTGAAGTGGGTCAAGGAGGGTCTGGGAGGTGAGGAAGTCGAGGCAGCGACGGTGGACTGCTCATTCTAGTAGTTTGGATATGAAGGAAAGGAGGGAGATGGGTCGATAGTTAGAAGGGCATGTTGGATCAAGTGAGGGTTTTTTGAGGAGGGGTGTGACAACAGCATTTTTGAAGTCAACGGGGACAGTTGCAGTGGGGAGTGAGAGGTTGAGGATATGAGTGATGGAGGGGCAATGATGAGGGGGTGATGAGGAGGTGATGAGGAGATGGGTGGGGATAGGGTCTGATGAACGGTAGTGGGTTTGGAGGAGGACAGAAGGAGTGCAGTTTCTTCTTCAGAGATCGGAGGGAAGGAGGAGAGGGTGGCAGAGGGAGTATGGATGGGGGAGGAGAATTGGGGAGGAGGGGAGATAGATGGGGGGTAGGGAATTGGAGGGTAATCTTGTGGATTTTGTGGTGGAAGTAGTCGGCTAGGGTTTGGGCGGAAAGGGAGGGTGGAATCGGGGGAGGGGAACCTTGAGGAGAGAATTGAGGGTATTAAAGAGATGGCGAGGATCAGAGGCAAGGGAGTTGGTCAGATGGATGTAGTAATCTTGTTTGTCAAGTGCTAAGGCTGACTGGAAGGAGCCAAGCATGAATTTGAACTATAGAAGGTCTTCTGGGGAGCGGGATTTGGACCAAGCTCGTTCAGCAGAACGGGCGCAGATGCATAGGTAATGGATTGTGGGTGAAAGCCAGGGTTGGGGAGTAGATCGTTTGACAGGACGTGGGGTGGGAGGGGCAAGAGTGTCAAGGGCTGAGGATAATGTTGCATTGTATAAAGATAATGCCTCGTCGATGGACTTGGAGGATAAAATGGCAGAAAGAGATGGAGAGATGGTGGAGGAGAGAGTCAGGGGATCAATATTATGAAGGTTTCTAAATAGGACGGAGGAGACAGGACGAGGTTGGGACGGTGGAAGTTGAAGAGTGAATGTTAAGAGGTGATGGTCAGATTAGGGAAGGATTGATTTGCGGAAGTTTGAAGGAGAGGAGTTTGAGAATAGTATTAGGTCAAGTCAGTGGCCGTGTAGATGTGTGGGGGCAGTGGAGCAAAGTTGGAGGTCAAACAAGGAGGTAAGAGCGAGGAACTTGAGGCAGGGGGGTCGGAGGGGTTGTTGATGTGAATGTTGAAATCGCCAAATATCCTTGCTGGGCCTCCTCTGAAAGCCACTGACAACCCCCTACATATATACAAACATACACCCACAAAGGCTATTGATGTGTGGCTTGTGTGCAAGGCCCATC
This sequence comes from Ichthyophis bannanicus, assembly GCA_033557465.1. Lineage (NCBI taxonomy): Eukaryota > Metazoa > Chordata > Amphibia > Gymnophiona > Ichthyophiidae > Ichthyophis > Ichthyophis bannanicus. The sequence goes on along the minus strand of CM066051.1, from coordinate 18,678,901 downwards.
TGATTGTGAAACAGTGTATTTTGATGAATTGGGTTAGTGGTAAGTCTCCTACATGAATTTTGGAACTCCAGATGCACATTTTGGTGCTTATGCACTGTCTGACTGTCCAGAGGGGAGCTTTCTGAAGCAAAAACGATACTTGGACATATTGCATCCCTTTTTGATGACACTGACTCGTAAGTGTGGACATGATCTTACTCATCTTAGCAATGGTTAAGAAGTTGGAATGGTGTGGAGAAGACAAGGGGGATCTCTGTTGTCGCTTTAGGTTTGATGTATATAGCATCATCTCTTGTTTATGCTTTCTAAAATCAATAAAAAGATTGAAAAATAAAAAGTGAAGTGAGAGTGCAAGGATAAATCATCCCCCAGCATAACTTTGTTGTTGTTGTTGTTAAGTGCTGTCGAGTTGGTGTTGACTCATGACAATCTTCTTGATAGTTGACCTAAACTTTGTTTGGTTGTCAGTCAGGCGGCTCATTGTTGATAGAGTGGCTCCCATAGCTGCTGTTATTGTATCAGTCCATCTCATCTCATAACTTAGGAGCTCTTTTACTAAGTACTCTAAGGAATTAGCCCACGTTTTGGTGCATAGTAATGGCATGCTGAGGCCCACAGTAACTTAGCGCAGGGCTTTGACAGTTACTACTCACTGATGTGCGTACTAACTGCCAGTCTTATGTTAAAACGCTGAGTGGTCAGGGTACGGGTGAAAAATGGGCAGGGAGTAGGGTTGCCAACTTTATGAAAAAGTGGTTCTTCGTGCCCCTCCCCCTTCTGCTCCACCTCTGCGCCACCCCCTGCCCCAACAAATAACTGAAGAGAGGGTAGCAGTGCAGGTTTTAGTATCTGCAGGTCATATCGAAATGGGGGAGGGGGATCCCTAAGGTTGCTAACTTTTTGAAAGAGAAAAACCGGCCAACGTGCTTCTCCCCTTGAGCCTCCCTTGCCCTGCCCCAGTTCAGCCCCCTTGACCACCTCTTCAGTAAGCGGCAAATAAGCCATACATTGGTGAGCACGCATATGTTTAACTGTAGATACGCTGGGACTTTCAGGCTATATTGAAACCCTGATATCTGCTGGTAAAATGCCATTTTGCCAATGGAAAGGGATTTGCTTATTGCCTTCTAAAGGCCAGATGCAGTTGCCTTGCATTAAGCTCAGAGCATGGTTCTCTAAGCAAGCTTTACATAGAAAGTTTGCTCCCCAATGCTGTAAACAAAGAGTATGCAAATGGATTGCGCACAAACATGGGAGAACATGCGCAGACCCATGAATGCAAACCAGATGCCATGCACAGGTGGATCTGTGCTGGTGGCATCCCTATCAGCACTGTCAACAGATAATGGTAGATTGTTGTGCATGTAGCAGTTTTTGCAATATTATTCTTCATCTGCAGAATTGCTTTCCAGCATATATGTGGATATAATGCTCATGTTACTCTAAAGTACCCATACAGGATTCAGCACTTTGGAGTAACATGGGCACATGTGCTCGAATGCTATTCTGCACATAAAAAATAATATTGCAAAAACCGCTATATACTAAATAACATTCCATCACTGGTGCTGACCACAGAAACAACGAGCTACCCTGCAATCCTCCTCTGACCAGCATTGCGCTCAGTCTTCTGGTCTTCTAAGCGCTTCTCTGCGTCTGTGCTGCATAACTAATTGCTTCACTGCCATCAGTTTAAATGTACCGTACACTGCTATCTGCTCAAGGCTTTGAACACAGCTCATATGCAAAACCAGATCTTGCACTGGAAAAACAAAATCGTGTGCACTGGCTTGTCACTTTGTACATAATAAAAAATTAACTAGTTCACAATTTGTGAATATTAACATACATAAAATCTTTTATTCCAGTTAAGCTGGATTAAGATGTGTAGGATTGTTAATAGATCACCAGAACTCCAGTACAGATGATCCATCCCCTAGCTCTCCTCCATACATATGATCCCCCAAACCTGGGGTCTAGAACCTTTTTATATTGTGCAAAATACCTGAAGAGCCACAAACCATCCTTATCATGAAATGGGACATTCATATTATTTTTTTATTTATTTATTTTTATTTAAGTGAAGTTAAGTGCACTTGCCGTTATAGCGCTGTGTGTTAGGGTACATATCCACGCATTAACTGCTAGGAATTTGCTACCCATACTCCCAGCAGTTGCCACGGAGGCTTTGCACTTAAGAAATTAAGCACAGTGGCATGGCACAGTGCTTACTTTTTACTGTAGTACATTGCTGGGAACATGATCTGAGCTATGTGCAGAGTTGTGAACCATATTGTTCAAATTTATAAAATACCTCTAATCTATGTGTATAATTCACATTCTCGTACACTATTGGTACATTTCCGTGAAGGCGGAAAAAGTCCCACAGCCTCAATGCAGCCATGAATGCTTACTGGATTTTGCTGCTACGTAATTTATAAAGGACACAAGAAAACATGTTTTCCATTTTTTTTACCCATTTTTGTATTTACTGAATTTTTTGTAACTACCCCTACAAGCAATCCACTTGTCTTAGCCGAAAAGATAAGACAAGCCTCCAGAATACAAATGCGAAGAATACCCCAACAAAAAATGCATTAGAAAAAATTATCCGGACATGACTCAAAACAGCAGAGGAGGCCTATCTTCGAAACCCGAGCACGAACATTCAAATAAACTAGAGAATACATGACATAAACCTAAGCAAGCAGCACACCATAATATTCATTGTCGAGCTTTGTGTAGGATGGAACAGGAGAAGAAGCAACCACTATTTGCCTAGCATTAATAAAGACTGCTTATTCAGCAGGTTTGAAACAAAACATAACTAACTGAATTATACTTTACTAGACATTTGGCAGTGGATATTTACATAGTAACATAGTACGTGACTCTGCATATAAGGAGACCAGCAAGGTCCCATCTAGTCTGCCCCAGCACGATGTCACGCGATAGGGGGCACCTGCCACTCCGTTGCAGGCAACCCCTCCCCACGTTCCTGTTTAGGGGTGAACCCACCATTCCATGCAGGACACCCGCCTATTTGTTAAGAAATTAGATGGTTCAGTGTTTACTTTGATTTTATCCTCTTGCTATAAAGGGATCCACTGTGTCTGTCCCATGCCATTTTGAATTCCGTCACCATATTTGCCCCCACCACTTTCCAGCTCCATCGGGAGGGCTTCCCCAGCATCCCACCGCCCTTTCTGTGAAAAAGTATTTCCTGACATTTTGCCTTTCAATGTACCTCCTTGCAGCTTTCCTGGTATGCCCTCTAGTTTTACAGCTTCCCCGTCTTTGGAAGAGGATTGTTTGTTCATTATTTCCCTTTAAGTATAGAAAAGGTCTGAATCATTTCTCCCCTGTCCCTCCTCTCCTCCAACAGTTTACATGTTTAGGTCTTCACGTCTCTTCTCATAAGGCTTCTGACGCAGGCTCCCAATCATTTTGGTCGCCTGTCCTCTGAACAGTTTCCAGTCTTTTTAACATCCTCTGCAAGAGACGGTCTCCAAAACAGAACACAGTACTCCAAGTGAGGCCTCACCAGTGACTTGTACAGTGGCATAAGTTCCCTCTTCCTTTCTGCTGGTGATTCCTCTTTGTATGTAGCCCAACATCCTCCTGGCTTTTGCCACTCGCCTTGTCGTATACTGTTTTTTGCTCACCTTGAGATCTTCAGAAAAAATCACAACAAGGTCTTTCTCCTGATCCTTGCACAAGCCCCAACCTCTCGATCGCCCCTATTGCGTACATTTCCCTTGAATTTCTGCTACCCAAGTGCATGACTCTGCACTTCTTTGCATAAAATCTTAATTGTGCCAAGCATGATACCATTCTTCTTCCAGCTTTTTGTAGATCTTTCCTCATGTTTACCACTCCCTCGGGGGAGTCCACTTTGTTGCAAATTTTGATGTCGTTCTGCAAAAAGACAGACTTTTCCATT
>CM066051.1:18413732-18674458 GCA_033557465.1 Ichthyophis bannanicus | reverse complement strand
TGCTGATTCTACACATGGTTGGACATGTGTGATTCGACACATTTTGATGGCATCGGGCCCTTCTATTGTGACGGTTGTTTTTGTTGGCCTTGTATAGTGAATCAGGGGATCAAAAAGACATTACACTTGCTGACGCACACGGTAGGTTGCCACCTTTTTATTTGTAAAATGACATTCTAGCCTTTACATGTTCCATGGTCTTACAGGGTTGTTACATAGATTTGAGTGTTGTCTCTGTGTTCACAAAAAAAAACAGTGGCACCATGGGGTGGCGCTGTTGTGGAGCTGTGAAACGACTGTGTAACATGGGCAATTGAAATGGGCATGGACCAATGGACATTAAACATATCCATTGGGACCAGGCGCAATATTCCACGTTTACAATTTCCAAATTTCGAACCAACATGCAGTGTGCTTTCTGTGTGGTGCTCATGCAAGTCATGCTGCTGTTTGTTTGTGACGTTTTTCATTATGAGTCCATATAGTTCATGGTTTTGGACTCTCCTGCCAATTTGTGCTGATGTTGCATGCAGCATACCAATATATATTTAGCTCCTCTTCTGTTGCGGCACACAGGGCAGTTGGACAAACGGCCACAGACTTCCACAGTGTGCATCCTCGGCCTTCACTCATCATCCACCTGTGGGGGCACACACCACCATACGGAACTCTCCCTGCGAGACGTTGGTGCAATAGGATATTTGCCCTCTGCTGAAGTGGGACCCATGCCTAGGATGGACAGTGTTATTGTTGGAAGTGCGACTTTGTGGCCCTGGCAAAAGTTCCTACCTCAGTGGTGTGGTGCCATGCCTCCTGGCGGGGGGTGGTAGTGGTTATGCATACGCAAGGGGCTAGTGGATAACACATGACCTTCTTTCCCATAAAATTTGGGTACCACAGGAGTAGAAAATGTTATCTCTGCACACCTAGATAAGGAACTAACCAAGCAGGTACACAAAGACTGATGAGACAATTAAATAGGTGGGTGCATTATAATTAACAGATTCTTCACCTAGTTTGAATTGTCGTCAGCCTTTGTGTACCTACTTGGTTCAGTTCCTTCCCATAACTCTGGACTCTGCCATGTTGGGTTGTGGGACCACTTGGACTATTGCATGATGTCAAGCGGATGCCTGGCGCGAGAATCTTTCACAATCTGGGCAAGTGCATATTTTCTATATGATTTGAAAGGTATTGTGGGGAATGTAAGGTGTTTCATGTCACACCCCCAGACACAGTCTGCTGACAATAAGTTAGGTGATGCTTATTGGGTAAGCCCAATAAGATATTTTATTTTATGGGGGTTTATTTTACCAAACACAGATATGCTTTGGTAGCACACATAAATTAGGTAACTTGCTTTCAGTGTTAACTTGGAAAAACAAACAAGTCAAAATCAGGAAAATACATACAAATGAAAAGCCACACAAAGCAAGAAACAAACTGTTCTTTTTCCAGGTTAACTTCTGCTTAACTTCCCCACATAGATACAGGAGTTGATTATCTATAGCTAACAAGCCAATTAGGTAAGGCTTAATTCGCGTTAGCACGTCCACCAGCTGAAAACCCATTAGGCTGGCTTGCCTTCCACGTGTGTGGGTCAAATCCTTGCCGTCAGGAGCTTTTCTGAATAAGTAAATTAAAGAACAAATTTGTAATTTCGTTGTGATGGTTGCTGATTTATAAACTAGAAAAAGGTTACCAACGGAGTTTAGATTTAGAGTATCGAGACATAGTCCATTTTAATAAACAGGATCCTCATCTGCTAAATTATATTCCCCTTGTTCAACCAAACTAGGGGCTTTTCAATATCATTGGATTTGGCACAGATGAATCTTCTCAATGGAGCATGTTCAGGAGCAGAATTACTTGGTTCCCTGCGGTCTTTTCAAGGTTTATAGCTATGGGCATAGGATTCAGGGTTCATGACCATGAGATTTTCCATATTGCTCGCTAGTAGTTCTTCTCTATATAGCCTGGCCAGTCAGTATGTTAGTCCAGTAGTTATGTCCAAGCCTTACACTCCAGATCCATGGATTACTGGATCGCTCTCCACATAACCCTTATGGCACAGGTTCCCTCTGAGGGTACATTCCATGTGCAGCCGATCTCCCTCACAGTCATAGCCTCTGGTTGAACTTCCGAGCTCATGCCCAGCACAATTCATATGGCTTTCCCCCCCCCAGTCCAATGGTGTATGCTGGCACTTGGAATTACCTCCCAGTATACGTTACTGCTTTGGACTCTTACTAGACCTCTCAAAGGCTTTTCTATTTCCTTCTTCCAAAGGCTTCTTCTTTCCACTCTCTGCCTCTCTGTCCGTACCGGTTGGGCTTACGGCTTTTGATGATCCCTTTCAGATGAACACTGATGATCAAACTCAACGCTGATTCTCAGGATACTGAGTAACAATTCTACGGATATCCAAGTGTGATCATGAAGAGGGTCATCTGTTAGCAATAACACTCGGACTCTTATTGTGCTGCTTAGATGAGTTGCTCCACCCTAATACAGCGCAGTATGTGCTGAATCAGACCACTGCCCTTTGAGATGGGATGTCTTAGGGGATTACCTCATCGCCCTCCTGATTGAAACACACGATTCCCCACTCTTCAGCTCCCTCGTAAATGGGCTTGTTTGTAAACCTGGTTTGCATTATGGGACTGGTAGTCTTCTATGGCAAATGATGTTTTTCATATTTCTACCAGAAATGAAAGGTTGCTTGTTCAGAGGTCACTTCACCGTTTCTATAGCTCCGCCTGAGCTAGGATAAGCTTCCTTATCACAATGCCCAGGGTTTTTGCAAGGACAGGTTTCTGACCTGACTTACTGGGATTGCAGACACACTTGGCACTTTGCTGGACACTGTGTGTGTATTTGGTCCCACATTGCGCAAAACAGGGTCTTACATTGTTGCTGTGTGTTGTTTGCACATTCCCTCATATGTTTTGTTTTTTGGGGGGGGGGATTGTTTTGGCCATGTGTGTGACATGGACCGACTTGGAAAACGCTCATCTGTTTTTGGTTTACTCAAGCATACGGAAATGCACATGTGGCATTTAGGGGGAGCCAATGGGAGAGAGGGGTTTCTGTTGTCTAATGTCTCACGTACTCTCCGCTTTGACAGGTTATAGTTTTTTGTTGACCTTACAACACTTTGCTGCACACCAACAGCTTAGATTGCTGTGTCACGCACCAGGGTTGTTTCAGTGCATGTGTGGGCATCAACTGTATCATGTAGATATATACGTACACGATGAACGGGCATAGAATCTGACATTGTTGGGGAGACACAGCATGTGGCAAATATGGCTTCTGTGTGGTTTACCTTGTACAATGTTTGGCGTCACTTACCATCCTGGATGCTGGTTTTGGGTTTGCGTACTGTATCAGACTCCGTGAATTGCTAAACAGGTATTGGGAAACGGGAACCATTGCATTGCATGTCCTGCACACATCCTATGGACTACTATGAGGCAAAAGGTTCCACAGGAGAAACCACAACCAGGGAAAAAGATTTTAGTGGTTGTCATTGGTGGATAACATGTATTTAATTACATTCTGCGTATATTACTGTGCTAGTCGGCATCAGTGTGGCGTACATTGATTGAACAAGGGCACTTATAAACTATTTTAAAGGGAACATGGGCTTTTATTGGAGGGGTTATAAGTGCTTTGCCAAAGACCACAAGGAGAGCACCTGGTGGGAGTAGTAGAAGAAACCCCAGTCCTTATGGCCCAAGGTTTGCTGATTGTGCACTTTCTAGTGGGGTTTTTTTAACCCATGGACATTTGGGCATGGAGTATCCTTGCCCCAAACCACTTAGACCAATCCTGCCACTCCATGTTGGACACACCTTTGCCCAGTGTGTCAGCTGGGGCAAGCCAAGAAGGCAAATAGAATTGCTAGGAACTCCTAATGGAAAGGAATGGAGAAGTAAAACAAAGGATATCTAATGCCTCTTTAGTTAGCTCCATGGTAAGGACCGCACCTTGCCACCTTGAATATGGTATGCAGTGCTTGGTTCGGCACTTTTTATATCTTAAAGGATATAGCAGAATTAGCAAAAAAGGTTACCAGAGAAGAGCCCCAAAATGGCTGTTAAGGGAAAATGGAAGGAATAAACCCCATGAGGAGAAGGTTATTAAAGGTTAGGGCTCTTCAACCTGGGAAAAGAGTAAGAAAAGAGATGGCTGAGGGGCGATATGATAGAGGTTATGATAGGAGGGTTATATATAGTAATGAATAGCGTGGAACAGATAAATGTAGATGATATTGGGGTTAGATTTTTGTCATCAAAAAAGTGGGAAAGGACGAGTACTAGGCGACATGAAATGACGCTACATTGTAACCCGTTTTGAAGACTACTTAAGAGCAAAATATCTTTCACCCAATTGCATAAGTCAAAACGATTTTGACGCCAAGTGCCTGGGAAGGAAAAGGTCCATAAGCCAATATTAAAAAGGAAACCCAGAAAAGCCACCACTTGCTTCAATACAAGCATTGGGAATGGTATACCATGTGTATCTTTTGGGGCCTCTGTGTAGGGAATCTGATATCGATAGGGTAATTGTGACATGGATGTGGATTGGCAACTGTTGGAAATCTGGATACTGGGCTTCTTGGAGGGCGACCTTTGGCTGAATGACCCAAGTAATGGTGGCACTAGTGCTTAGGTTGCTCCAGTTGAAGGTTTCTAGCGAGAATACTCTCTTCTCCATCATGGTACATCAAAAAAACGGATGGTCTCTGATTCCAAGCCATCTTAACCAGATCTTGGACAGAACTCCCAGCTGATGGCACGTCCAGGGGTTCCCACGCCTTTATTTTGGTACAGTGTTCTTAGCCATGTGACGACGCTGGGTGGGCAAATTCAAAACATGGACCTTCCACTCGAGATGCAGGAACGACGCTGCACCCTCATGAGACTGTGCTAGGGGGAAGACTCAGGGACGGAGGCAGGGGTAACGAATATTTCCATTGCCAGGAATGATCAGGCCTGGTGTAAAAAGGAAAGGAAATTCCAGGGAGGATAAATCCTGGAGACTAGTGGAAAATTTGTCCCCTTGTGGAAATGTGCACCCCCCCTATACCAGGGGAGGTAACCAGTTGCTGTCGATACTAGAGCAGTGGTTTTCTCTAACCTTTGGTTTGATACAAGATAACGTCCCTTTTAATTTTATTTATTTATGATTTGATTTAAGGTTCGTAGATATCGCACTGTAATCAGCGCGGGTGTGTTTCAGTAAACATTTAAAAGTACTCACAGATAGCAACAGGCTGTCGTGGGGGAGTTTTATCATGTAACAGGAAGCATAAAAATGATACATCATAGGGGAGGAAAAAAAAAACTTTGGACTACAATATAATAATAATATATTGAAAATATATCTTATCAGTGATCTTCTTCTTGGTTACTACAGGATGTGACATTATAACGAATTTTCAAAACATTGGTTTGTCTTGTTATAACCAGGATGGTGATCTAAAGCATTTTTAACCATTGGTCAACTTGTGGTGACCCCCAATGATTTAAAATCAAATGGGGTCTCTCTTCCTTTACCGTAAAACCATTGTTGCTGTAATCCTTTTGTTCAATTATTAATATATATTATAGAGGCGTGTGCAATAGGTTTTTTATTTATAAAAAATTTAATTATTTAAACCACAAATTAATCACAATAAGTAACAATATTTTGATTTCAAAATTATGATGATTTTGTACGTTCAAATCACTAATAGGAAATAAAATTATTTTTTGTCTAACCTTTGTGTGTTCTGAACCAATGTAATTCTCATGATAATTGTGGTCAGATCTGGGAGGCTTCTGCTTTCCTGTTTTCTCTTAGCGCTACTCTTTCTGTGGTCTATGGCCACAATCTGCCATTTCTTATTCTTCTTCTTTCAGTTTTCTTCACTTCTTTCCATAAGGCAATTCCAGTCCCCAGTAAACCCCCTCCCCAGTATCAGCCCCTTTTCCCGTCCTCACTCTCAGTACCTTCCCAATGTCAATTTGCATTGGCCATGACTGCCACTGGGTGTACCAATTCCCTTACAGTCCACTCTCTCCTTCCCCACTGACCAGTCCCCTTCTAGTCCATATACCATTGGCTAGACCCTCTAAGATCCACTCCATTCCCAGTTCCATTCTCCCACCTCCCCTCGTATCAGCCCATTAATTGTAGCCTTAGCACCAGTTTTCTTACAGGGCCAGGCATCTCTATCCTCCCCTCCCCACAATCGGCCCATTCCCAGTCAAAGCCCACCCCCCCCAATCAGCTCGCCTCCATGTGCTAGTCCCCCCTCAACCCCATTACCAGTGCTAGCCTCCCTAACTCCGCCCAATACCAGTAATACCCCACATCAGCCAAAATTCCAGTCCTAGCCTCATCTAATCAGCTCATTTCCAGTGATAGTTCCTCCTCAACACCATTATCAGTGCTATGGCTTCCCTAATGAGACCTTTGTCCAGTTACTAACCTCCCCGATCAGCTCATTCACAATGCTAGCCCCACACCGGTCCATTACCAGTCCCAACCCCCCCTTGATCAGTCCATTCACAGTCCTAGCATTCCCTAATCAAAACATTACCAAGGCCTATGCCACCCATCTGACCATTATACTCCCCCTAACGTGCAAGTCTCTGCCCATATAACAAGCATTTATCCCTGTCTGTCCAGTAGGTCCCCCTGTTCTATTCCCTTTTTGTACATGTCAGTCCCCCCTCCATCCATCCCTACCAGGCCCCCTCTGTCCCTGGTCAGCCCCCCTCACTCACTCCATCCATCCTCCATGGTAGTTTCCCCCTCTGTCAATCGGTCAGCCCCCTCCATGTCAGCCCACCATCTGTCCATGTCAGAACCCTCCCTCCATCCATGTAAGCCCAAATTGTGTCTATGTCAGCCCATCCCTCCATCCTCCATCCAGCCATCCATCCCTCCATGTCTGTCCCACCCTCTGTCCATGTCATCAATCCATCCAGGTCAGCTCCCATGTCCATGTCAGCCCTAATCCCTCCATCAATACATCCATGTCAGTCAGTCCCACTCCCTATACCTCATGTCAGCCCCGTTTGCAGGTTCTCTGCCCCCTCCTCCACTCTTCCTGTATCTGCCTGCTACTGTGCCCTGCTGTTCTTCTGTCAGCAATCGCTCCCTGTCTCTTCTAGGCCTCTGTTTAAAATCATTGCGGAGCCTTTCTCTTCTGTCTCTCGATGGGCGGTTCTCCGTGCAGCAGTGTCCCGCCATACCAAAGGAAGTGGTAAACAACTTCCGTGGCTGTTTGTAGTAGAAGAAACAGCAGGGAAGTAGGCAGGGCCGCGGAGGACAGGGAGAGGGGGGAGGAGGGGCAGGCAAAGAGGAGGGGCAGGGGCAACAGTTTCGCAGGTACAGCCGTGGTTTCCTAAGAGACAGGGAGTCGTGGCTGCATTAGAAGTGAGGCGGTGAGTTTGCCACTGCTGAGAAGCGGAACTCGGCAGCGACAGCAACTTGAGCGCTTTTTTTTTTTTTTTTAACGGTGGAGCGAGGCGACCCCCGCTAAATCCTGTGGCGACCCCCGTGGGCTGGAGAGCAGTGCATAGCTTGGTCGCCAGTACCTCCAGCCAGCTGGGTTATCCTTATCCACAGCGCCATCCATCACCTATTGCCCTTAGGCAGGCAAGGTCGGACTAACTGCTCATCCAGCTGAAATTGGCCATGATAGAAGAGCAGCGTCCAGAAACCGGAGATGAGGCACCTTGATTGCCACAGGCTAAACAAGGATTCCTGGAAAAGACATAGCGAATTAAGGTAAGATCACAGCATCGTGCTAAGGCTACAGCGGCCCAAAGGTGAGTGTTTACTGTAACTGCACTTTTACTGTGGCGTGCATTAACTGTGTTTTTACTGCAATACGTTACAGGCACTAGGGTTGGAACACACATTTGAGCCACTTGGGCAGAATGCGCATACAGACCACATGTCCACCAGGAGCATAATAGGAGAGAACACTACTAACACATGAAGAAAATGGCAAGATACCCTCACACCTTGCCAGGGGTCAATCAGCGATATACCCCAATTGCATCCCACATATTTATTTATTTATTTATTATTTATTTTGACAGATTTGTATACCACCTTATCCTACAATCAAAGTGGTTTACATGACATCACAGTTGGGGTTACATTTAACATGAGGGTGTTTAACAACATTTAGACAGCACCAATTGGAGGGTTACATTTAGCAACAGGGTACCTTCGTGAGTCTAGATGGGCTGATTGGGCATTGAGTTGGCAGGGGTAGTTGTAATACTGATCAGGTGGGTACTGTTGTCTATCTGCTCATAGGTTTCTGTGAAGAGCAGAGTTTTCAGGTTCTTGCGGAAATCTGTGATGTCTTCTAATTCCCTTAGGCTCATTGGTAGGGAGTTCCATAGTGTGGGATGACCAGTAATGATGGAGCTCTTCTTGAAGTATTTTGTTTAGTCTTGTGGCATCCTGCAGGTGTGCCGATCATGTTGTCATTATTGTTCCTTCTTGGTCTATTACTGTTATCTCTCGTTATGATCTCTTGTAGTGCATCTGCCGATAGATGGTGGATGATTTTGAAAATAATCAGAATGGTGTTAAATTTCGCTCCTGGCCACCACTGGGAGCCAATGTAGTTGTTGTAGGACTGGGGTGATGTGCTCAGATCTTGGAGTGTCAGTAATGATGCGTGCTGTAGGGTTTTGCACCATTTGGAGTGGGTGTAGGGTATGCTGGGGGGAGGCCTTGATATAAACGAGTTTCCATAATCAAGCAGAGGAGTGATGAGTGCTTGGCACACAGTGCGGAAGTGGTCTTGGCAGAGTAGTGGTTTGATCTTTCTTATAGTCCCTCAAATGTTGATATGCCTTGTTTGCAGTTTTTGGTGATACGGGATTTCAGGTTCAGGGCTCTGTCCATTGTAATGCCCAGGTACTTAACTTCATCTTTGACTGCTATGTGTTTGTTTAGAATGCTGATAGTCTGTGGTGGAATGAAGGAAGGATTTGGGGTGATGAACATTGCCTCAGTTTTATCGTAGTTGACCGGCAGGTTATTGGCTGTGAGCCAGGCATTCATGTCTTCAAGGCAATTGGTTAGTGTTGAGGGTTAGGTGCTACTAGGTTGATTGGAGCATACACCATAATGTCGTCAGCATAGATGTGATAGTAGAGTTTGTGTTGTTTGATGATGTTGCATATGGATTGGATGTAAATATTGAAAAGCATCGATGACAGGGCTGATCCCTAAGGTATTCCCTGCATTACAGGGAACTGCAATGATTTCTTTTGGGTGCATTTGACTTGTTGCATTCGATCTTCGAGGTATGAGGTGAACCATTTCAGAGTATTCTTGCGTAGTCATATATGTTGAAGGCGCTGCAATAATCTGGCATGGGACACTGTGTCAAAAGCTGCTGAGATGTCCATGAACACTAGCAGGTATCCATTTTTTATATTATCTATACCTCTTATGAAGTTGTCAAAGAGGGAAGTTAGTAGCGTTTCCACACCATGCTGGGATTTAAAGCCATGCTGATGGATGTCCAGAGGAGCATTCAAGTCAATATTTTTATTTTATTTTTTTTATTTATTTACATTCTCTTATATACCGCGCTATTCTGCATCAGTGCGGTTTACATGGTCTTGAAGTTGTCTTTGCACTGTTTTTTCAATGATTTTTGCAAGGGCATGGTAAGCTGGAGATAGGACAGTATGATTTTGGTTCAGATGGACTTAGGTTGTTGCCTTTAAGTATTGGTCATATCCATGGCGTGCTTGAGGAATTGCGGCATATGTCCTTGTTGGAGTGAATCTTTGATGATTTTGTGAATGTGCTGGGAGAGATAGCTTCTTGTGGCTTTGATCCAAAGCCACTGGGCAAGGATCTGATTGATGGAGGTTGTTGTGTTGAGTCCATGTATTCTGTCCTCTACTTGCTGTTTTGATGGTATGCTGAAGTCTTCCCAGGTTTGAAGATGCTCTATCATTTCATGGTTGTCTATTTGTAGTGTGATGGAGCATGTCGGAGTGGTATTTTTCATTCTTATATAGTCCGCAAATTCCTGCGGGTCAAGGTGGTTGGTACAGTGCTGTGTGGTTATCCCCAGTGAGCTTTTGGACAATGCTAAAGAGTTCTCTTGGTTTGTTGACTTAATTTCATGATTAGAGTGTTGTGGTGATGCTGTTTGCGCTCATTTATCAGATTGTCTATATTCCAGAAGCTTTGCTCTGTATAGATTCAGGGAGTTATGCGACTTGTTGCTCCTCCATTTTCTTTCCAGTCTTCGTAGAGTGCACTTTGCATTTCTGATATCGTTTGAGTACCAGGGGGCATTGGTTCTCCTTCATGCTTGTGGTTTTGAACTCGTAGGGGCTGTGGCTGCATTGGATATTATGGAGTTCCATCTCTCTATATTTTAAGTCAAGGGTGTTGCATTCTTGCTGTAATTGTGGGTTGATTTCTTCTATGAATGAGTCTTTGTTGAAGGCTCTTTATCTCCTGGTTATTATTTTCTTCTTTCATGTGCTGGGTAGAGTTTTTTTCAGGGTCAGGGCAAATTCTATCACGTGATGATCTGACCATGGGACTGGTGTGATTTGTAGCGTGTTGTGGACCATGCCCTGTTCCACCAAGTGTATTGGCATAAAGACCATATCCAGAGTTGTGCCATGCTGGTGCATTGGGGTGTTTGATTGGCTATATTTTAGTGAACTCCATGGCTTTTAAGAATGTTGTGGCTTCCTTGGTGGATGCGGAGGTCAGGTTGTAGTCTCCTATAGAATGAGGGGTTTATGCTTTGTGCTATGTGCACATATTGCTTCAAGTACCGTGGAGAGATGTTCAGTTGTGGCTCCAGGACGTCTGTATGTGAGGGAGATGCTTAAATACTTGTTGGATTATGGTAATTGTGTTGGATTTGATCGTATTAGTGGTGGAGATTGTTTTAAATCTGTATTCCTTTCTAGCCAGTATTAGCACACCTCCTCCTCTCTTTTGTTCTCTGATTGCAATTGAATACTGACTAGTCTATAGGAGTTACTTGCTTTAATATTACCTGGTCTGAGTCATCTAGCCAAGTTTCAGTGATGCAGATTATATCCAGTTTTTTATCAAGGATAAGGTCTAGGATAGTGTTTGGTTTGTTCCTGAATGATCTTGCATTGATTAAAGCACACCTAATTTTGGTTGTTATGATTGGGTTGATATGTACACTATTTGTGGGATTAGTGGGTGTGGTGTGTGGTGATTTGTGATTTGTGCTTTGTAGGCTTTTATTTATTTATTTATTTATTTTATTAACAATTCTTATATACCGCACTATTAGACATCAGCGCGGTTTACATTGAACAAAAAAAATCCGACAATTTTACAGATGTCTGGTCAATTACATTTAACAGGAGATATAAACTTGGGAAATAGGGGAAACTATATACAAAGGTGTGTTATCTGACAAGAGATATCATGGTTAACTATATACAAAGGTGGTGCAATAGATATGGAACTGTTTGTATTTACATTGTGTAGTTGGCCTGTTGCGATGGGCCTGTCTGTTTGGCCACTCCTGCTATTCACCTGGAGGTTTATGTTCTGAGCTGTCATTGAGATATTTAAGGAAGAGGAAATGTTTCAGTGACTTTCTGAACTGACTCAAATTTTGGTACTGATCTGATTTGTGCTGGTAAGGTGTTCCATAAAGTGGGGGCACAGAGTCGGAATGCTCTGTTGGCTGTTGATTCTGGCACATCTTGTGGTGTCGTTTGGGATAGTGAGTGTGTTCATTTCTGCTGTTCTTCTTGGCCTGTTTGGTGCGAGTGGTAGTATGAGGTTGGAGAGAGAAGAAGAGGTGAGCCCCTTGGTTGCTTTAAATGTTAGCAGTACAGTCTTGAAAACTGATCCTTGCTTGAATGGGAAGCCAGTGTAGCTGTTTTAGGAGTGGTGTCACGTGGTCTCTCCTAGATGCCCCGAGGAGGAGTACCCTCGCTGCACTATTCATGGCCAGTTGCAGGGGGTTCAGGGTGGACCGGGGGAGCCCCCTTGTAGAATAGAGTTTGCAAGTCGAAAATGGGGAAGTATAAGGGCTTGATAAATGGTACGGAAATCATCTGGTTCAAGTAGTGTGCGTAGGTGTCTGAGGGATCTAATTTTAAAGTAGATTGCCTTGACTGTGTTGGCTATGTGACTCTTCATGTCAAGGTTTTGGTCCAGTGTTACTCCAAGGTAACGTATTGCAGGTTTCACTTGGAGCTGGGCATCCTTTACATTAATACAACTAGGAGGAGTGAAGTTGGTGTTCTTGAGACGAAAAGGACTTCAGTCTTTTTGTGTTGTATTCTCAGGTTTTGGGATAGGAGCCACTCTGCTACGGCGTCAAAACAGTTAGTCAGCGGTGTGAGATCCAGGCAATCCAATGATATTGGCATATATAGTAGCACATCGTCTGCATATATCATGTAACTGACATTAAAGGATCTGATGATGTTGCAGAGGGGTTGAATATATATATTAAACATCAAGGGAGATTAGGATGATCCTTGGGTTACACCTTGACTTGTTGGAATGGTTCAGATGTATCCCCGTCAATGCGGATGTGCTGCCATCTGTCGGACAGGTAAGATTTGCACCATTCAAGTGCTGTTCCGCAGATGCCTTTTTCCCTTAACCGGCAGATGAGAATTTCATGGCATACCGAGTCAAAGGCCGCTGCTATATATATATTATATATATTATTATGCTTGTGTTCTTTAGGGAAGGATGAGGCTGGTGTCCTTACCGGCTGGATGGTATGTAGGTGGGGTAAGGGGATTTGTTGGTTGGGACCGATGCCAGGTGAGCAGGGTGCGAATGCATGGAGGAGTGTAAGGTAGGCAGTGAGGTAGTAGTGTGTGTAGTGCATTTTTGTATATTACTGATATGGGGTTTGATTGAATTGTATGTCAGCTGTGGTAGTTGTTTGATCTTTCTCTTGTATCTCTATACTTGCCTGTTCTCTTTGGTCGGTGTCTTCTCCTCTCTTGTGGATCTAGACTGGTAATAGATTCTGTACACTGTGCAGTATGTTATTTTATAAGCAGTGAGGTAGTAACCAAGTGAACAAGCAAAGGGATATTGCAGCAATGGAGTCAATAGGCTATGCAGCATATGTTATACACAGAGTGGTGAGTTATTAGTGAGGTGTCAAAGATGTGTAATTGGGATACACACTCTAAGAACATAAGAACATAAGATATGCCATTCTGGGTCAGACCAAGGTCCATCAAGCCCAGTATTCTGTTTCCAACAGTGGCTAATCTAGGTCATATGTACCTAGCAGTTTCACCAAGGGACACAGGTTCCACAATGCTTGTATTGGTTCAAGCATTGATATCCTGGGTCCCTTCTTAATAATGGCTTATGGATCTTTCCTCCAGGAACTTGTCCAAACCTTTTTTAAATCCAGCTACACTAACAGCCTTTACTACATCCTCCGGTAACAAATTCCAGAGTTTGATTACCCGTTGAGTGAAAAAATATTTTCTTTTATTAGTCTTAAATAGTTTACCCTGTAGCTTCATTGCATGTCCCCTAGTCTTTCTATATTCTGATAAGGTAAACAATCGATTTACGTTTACCCGTTCCACTCCGCTCATTAATTTATAGACTTCTATCATATCTCCCCTCAGCCGTCTCTTTTCCAGGTTAAAGAGCCCTAACCTTTTTAGCCTTTCTTCATAGGAGTATCCTTCCATCCCCTTTACCATTTTGGTGGCTCTTCTCTGAACCTTTTCTAATAACCCTATATCCTTTTTAAGATACGGCGACAAGAATTGCACACAATATTCAAGGTGTGGTCTCACCATGGAACGATATAGAGGCATTATAATATCCTTTGTTTTATTTCCATTCCTTTCCTTATCATACCTAGCATTCTATTTGCTCTCTTGGCCGCCGCTGCACCACTGGGCCGAGGGTTTTAACATGGTATCCACAATGACGCCTAAATCTTTTTCCTGGGTGGTGGTTCCTAATGTGGAACCTTGCATCGTGTAACCGTAGTTTGGGTTGTTCTTCCCTAGGTGCATAACCTTGCACTTGTCCACATTAAATTTCATCTGCCATTTTGATTCCCAGTCTTCCAATTTATCAAGATCCTCTTGCAATTTTCCACAATCCTCTTGGGTTTTAACAACTTTAAATAGTTTTGTGTCATCTGCAAATTTGATAACCTCACTCGTTATTCCACTTTCCAGGTCATTTATGAATATGTCAAAAAAGCAGCGGACCCAGCACAGATCCCTGGGGTACACCACTATTCACCTTTCTCCATTGGGAAAATTGGCCATTTAGCCCTACCCTCTGCTTTCTATCTTTTAACCAGTTCCTGATCCACAATAGTACACTGCCTCCTATCCATGACTCTTTAGTTTTGCCAAAAGTCTCTCTCATGAGGGACCTTGTCAAAGGCTTTCTGAAAGTCCAGATACACAATATCAACCGACTCACCTTTGTCCACCTGATTATTCACTCCTTCAAAAAAACATAAACAGATTAGTAAGACAAGATCTTCCTTGTCTAAAGCCATGTTGGCTGTCTCTCATTAGTTCATGACTATCTACATGCTGAGTAATTTTATTCTTTATGATGGTTTCTATCATTTTTCCCGGTATTGACGTCAGGCTCACCGGTCTGTAGTTTCCCGGATCACCCTGGAACCCTTTTTAAAAATTGGTGTTACATTGGCGATCCTCCATTCTTCAGGTATTAGAGATGATTTTAATGATAGTTCACAGATTACTAATAGCAGGTCTGCAATCTGATATTTCAGTTCTTTCAATACCCTTGGATGTATACCATCCGGCCCAGGTGATTTGCTACTCTTCAGCTTATCTAATAGTTGTAATACATCTTCTCGATGTATCGATATTTCCTTCAATTCTTCTGCACCTTTAAATACCACTTCAGTCATGGGTTAACATCCCTACATCTTCCTCAGTAAGTATCTTCCTCTAAGCAGTATATATAATCTACAGCGTTTGAGCGGTATTTGTTATCTACAACACATGTTATTTACAGCGCAAATCTACAGCAGGTTAAACAGTATATATTGTTTACATATACAAACATCTATAGCAGGCTATGCATTACATATTATCTTTATAGCTAAGGGTATTAGTGAGTCTACAGTCTATAGGCTGTGCAGCAAGCAATGAGGCAGCAGAGTAGTCCATAGGTTAGGTAGGAGATGCAGATTCGCAAGCAGCGGTGCAGTAGAGGAGGTGGTAGTATTTTAGCAGCGGGATCCTAATGGGTTTGCCATGCATTACGTGCTCCACCTACCAGCAATGCATCGGTGCAGGAGTCGTTGGACTCCCCGACTTGGGATCCCCTTCCATTGCTGCAAGCTTTACCTGCTGCAACTGGATTGCCCCCGCGAGAGGGCTCCCGCCGAAGGGCCATGCCAAAGGGCCCTCTGGCGAGGCCCTCCGGTGTGGGCCCGCCCAGCGTGGGCGCGCCTCCAGCGGCATCCTTTTGAGGCTCCTTCCTCTGTCTTACACAGCCCGATTGAGCTGGAGCCTCTGAGCGGGAAGGTTTAAAGCTCCTGCTCAGGCGCTCGACCACATAGAGGAAGGACAATGACGAGATCAAGCCTTGGTACATACCCCCTGAAAGCCCCAGGCAGAGAATCCGTACCAGGCTCAACTCTACTCTCCTGATACTGTTTCACTGGCTTTTGCAGCACTGTGTTTAAGGTGACTGGCAGTCAGATCTCTCTGCAATATTCAGGAGAGAGCAGGGGGAAACAGAAGAGGAGGGAGGGGGCATTGAGGTTGAATGAGGCTGCTGCAGTCTTTCAGATCCTTCCAATTTCTGGCTGTTCAATAGGCTCTTATCATAAATGTGTGAAACTGAACCAATTTTCCCTTCTCCTTTGGCTACTGAAAAGACAGCAGTCTAGTGGAATCTCCCATATCATGCTCATGTGAGTGAATCACTCTCAAGGTGGTTGTTTAATCACTCTTTTCCTCTCAAATCTTCAGAATTTTCTTTCGAAAATCCGTCCACCATTTGCTGGAAACAAAGAAATACTGATGATTGAGACGTATAGAAGAATGGGAGTGATGTCACTGAAACCTGGGCTTTTATTGGTTCTTTGTCTCCACCAATCTGCTTGTAGTGGAATACAACTCACTTGTCTGGACTGGTCTAGCAGGACGCTATGGAACGGTTTAATGGTTAAAAATGTTTTATAGCCTTGTTTCCTGGATCATGGGAAGATTTTCCAAGGGCTGCTGAGCATAGCTGGTTTCCACCTGTTCAAGAAGGTGTGTGCATGAAAGCTTGCATGCATGTGACTATGTATGTGTATACATGTTATTTATATGTCATACGTACACACATAGCAACACTCCCCATGACACACATACATACATGCACCCCTGACACTTCCATGGCGTGCGCACACACACACACACACACACATGCCCTCACATTCTCCATCACACACACACACATATGCTTGCATACATCCCCAACATTCCACATCACACACACTCACACACATCCCCATGGCACACACACCTATATGCACACAGCAACACTCCACATGATACATACACTCATGTACCCCTGACACTCCCCTGGCACACACACACACACACACATGCTTCCATGCACCACCCAACACTCCCGATGACAGATACACTTGCACACTCCCCAGCACTCGCCATGATATGCACAACCAGCGATACTCCCCATGGCACACACAAGCACACATGCATGCACCACCAAACCCTCCCCATCTCATACATACACATACACATATGCTCACACACTCCAGTACTCCCTATGACAAATGCTCACGTGTACCCCCAGACACTCCCCATGACACACATACACATAATGCATGTGTGTGCATGTATGCAACCCCTGACACTCCCCATGCAATACAAACACATGTACACCCCTAAACAAAGGAATGAGGAGGAGTGACCTGCTCGGAGCGGCAGGTGCACCTATCCTTGCCGCCTTGCTGGGCAGACTAGATGGACCATACTGGTCTTTATCTGCCGTCATATACTATGTTACTAAGTATCCTCAACATGCCTGATTCTGAAAATGGAGGAAACAAGCCATTGTGTCACACTGCAAGTATACCCTTTTCAATTTTTTCGCTTGTTCAGTTTGGTTTTGTGTGAGTTTTATTTCATTAGCAATGTAGGCCAATCCTTGAAGAAAGCCTTTTCCTAAACATTGCAAGGGGATGAGAAAAAAAGCCAATTTAAAGAAGTCTAAATGCAATCTAGCAATGCTTTTGATTTAACAATAATTAAAATGCTGTATTGCTGAAGAAGACTGAAGAAATGTTTCTATGGGTAGTGACTTCTGCCGGGTCTACTAGCTTCTGAACTTGTAAATATCTTTTTTTAACTTTTCCTTTTTTTTTCTGTCGAATATAGATAAAATGCACAAAGCATTCCTGTCAAATTAATACGAGTATTTGTCTCTCAGATAATGAAGACACAGCTTCTCTAAGGTCATATTTTAAAACACAACCTATCTTTAACATAAAATGCACCTCTCAGGAAAGAGATATCCCTTGAGACTGAAACTTTGAGAAGTCAGTGTCTATAAAAACCACACGGTGCCCTCAATTACTTCTGAATCCCAAATAGTCAGAGTCTTCCTCAACATGCCTTGGCTTTTGAATTGTCAGTGGGCAATTTGAAAATGTTTGCTTCATAAATCATCTTTTCTACTTTAAAAAAACAGCTACAATTTGTTAGAATCATGAAGATATGTAGAACATCCTCTACCATGCCAAAGAAATAATCACAGTCACAGAATCAGAAGAGCAGGTATTTCATAGGTTCATCTTTTTCACAATCTGAAGATGGGAGCTTATCTGGTTCTAATTTTATTGATGCTTTTTGACATCCTTGTGAAGAACGCTGAGTGCCAATATGTACCATATCGCCACTGGAAGTCAGACCCAGGATACCACAGGGATGGAGACATCATAATTGGGGGAATCGTAATTCTGCAAAATTTCTATCTAACTAAACCATTTTCCTTTACAACCTTACCCAGACATGAAGGGCGTACGGAGTAAGTACCATTGTGACTTAGTTCCTATCAGTGATATGCTTGAAAGTTATATTTTGGATGGTAACTGGCATGAACTGTAGATATGACTTTGAACCTGCAAGAGGGGTAGTTAGATGTTGGACACCTTATTGGGATTTTGTATTTCCCTTTCACTACTCTGAGTTAATGATCTAAGGGTTAATTGTTCCATATCATTTTCACTCATCATTAAAAGACATAGCCTGCCCAGTTAAAGAGAGGAGTCATTCTCCAAGATGAATTTGTGTAATCTGTATGATAATATCTGTCAAGCTGCTAAAATTTATTTAGAGCTTAAACATTATTTTGGTAAAAGCCATAATCTCTAACTTAAAGTAAAATAGATGTTTTCCAATAGCAACCACATGGTCTACTCAATCTGCTCATTTGTGCAAGGTTACTGTGATGTAATCCAGGCTACAATATAATATAATCCAGGCTACAATAACCCCGCATTTTGATTTTGCTAACCTAATTCTTCTAGGAATAACAAAACAAAATATCAAAAGAATCCAACTAGCACAAAATGCAGCAGCTAGAATTATAATGAAAGCACACTCATTCCAGCACATAACACCAATACTAGCTTTCCTTCATTGGTTGCCAATTCAAAGCAGGATAATATATAAAACTACAATAACTACTTTTAAAGCATTAAATCACATGGCCCCAATCCCACTAAACAACCTAATCAGTATGGAACCTCAAAAAACTACACACAGAAAAGGACACTCAAATAAACTAAACTCTCCTCATGATTTCATAAAAGCAAATAAATTAACTAACAACAGAGCTTTCTCTCATGCAGCCCCATCCACCTGGAATTCCCTTCCAGAGGACCTACGATCTATAAACGAAATTATGGAACTCCGTAAAAAACTAAAAACCTATCTATTCTCCATGCACTACGGCAACATAGATAATCCCTCGATATACTCAGATAACGGCTAAAATCACCTGACTGAGTAATACTAAATCCTACAATTTAACAGAAAAACCACTGAACTAAAAACGCTATGATTAAACCCTAAAGTACCACTACTTGTATCTGTATATAGTTTATCTGTATATAGTTTATTGTACATAGTTTAAAAGCAAGTTTTATGCTGTTATGTATTAGCCTATGCTGTTAACCAATATATTGTTTATTGTTACATAATGTTCGATGTAAAACCGAGCTCATGCTTTGTGGATTTTGTTTTATTGTAAACCGCAACTGAACTCTGGAAGATGCGGGATATAAATGATTGTTAAATAAAATAAATAAAAACTGATCCCACTTGGTCCAAGGGCTTCTCATTCTCTTCCCAAACACAAAATCCCCCTGTATAGATCCAAAACCTGTTTGAATTCTGCCATTTTTTATATATCCGAGGATCTCAGGCATCTGTAAGATTCTGAAAGAAAACATATTCTCAAATTACTTTTCTATAGCTTCTCATATTCCTTCCTGCAGAATCAGATGATAATTCTTATCCCTCATTCAGACAAAAATGCTACCTATCATTTCCATAAGAACATAAGATATGCCATACTGGGTCAGGCCAAGGATCCATCAAGCCCAATATCCTGTTTCCAGCAGCGGCTAATCCAGGTCACAAGTACCTGTCCGGTTCCCAAAAAAGTACACAGATTCTATGTTGCCTATTCCAGGGGGAGCAGTGGATTTCCCTGGTCCTCTTTAATAATGGTTTATGGACTTTTCCTCAAGGAACTTGTCCAAACCTCTTTTAAATCCAGCTACACTAACAACATTTACTATATCCTCTGATAACAAATTCCAGAGTTTGATTACATGTTGAGTGAAAAAATATTTTCTCTGATTAGTCTTAAATGGGCTACATTGTAGCTTCATTGCATGTCCTAGTCTTTCTACGTTTTGAAGGAGTAAACAACCAATATATGTTTACTTGTTCCACTCCATTCATTATGTCATAGACCTCTATCATATCTCCCCTCAGTTTTCTTTTTGCCAAGTTGAAGAGCCCTAACTTTTTAAGCCTTTCTCCGGAGACAGACAAGGGGTCTGCAGCCACACTGTAAGTGACTCTCTAATTGTGCACAGTGCACTGCTGTCCCCAAAATCAGAGAGTCTTTTGGACCTCTCTGAGCATATGCCTGATCTTCCGCCTTGTCAGCCCATGTTCCTGCACCCCCATCTTTTCTTACCATAGCTATCATGTGCCACAACTCTCCCCTCCTTCCGTGCATTATTGGGGTTCGGCAATCAGCAACATTCTCGCTTCACCTCCCATTTAGACTATTACAATCTCCTTGCTGATTACCTTTTTCTCTTCCAATCCATTCAAAACTCAGCTGCACAGCTAATCTTCCGCTGGTGTTGCTACGCTCATATAACTTCTCTTTTCAAGTCACTTCATTGGCTCCCTATCCATTTCTGCATACAGTTCAAACTTCTCCTACTGACCTCTAAGTGCATTCACTCTGCTGCTCCTCAGTAGCTTTCCTCTCCTTTCTCTCTGTACATCCCACCTCAGGAACTCTGCTCATCAAGCAAATGGCTTTTATCTGTGCCCTTCTCTTCTATTGCCAGCTCCAGTCTACTACTACTACTATTTAGCACTTCTAGAGTGCCACACACGCAGCGCTGCACAGCTAATCTAACCTACAAGAGGTAGTCAGCATACATGAGACAGTCCCTGCCCATCAGAGTCATGCTCATCGGAGCTTACAATCTAGTTAGAATAGTACATTAGTTAAAAACAGAGCAGAGCATTAATCTACGCAAGGTACGGTGTGGTACAGTTTGGTCTGAAGTTGGTCATAAACGTTGACGGAGGTTAGGGTGGGATGAGGAAGAAGTCAGGATCTGAATGCAACGGTAAAGAGGTGGGTCTTCAGTCTGGACTTGAAGAGGGCCAGGGAGGGTGCCTGGCACACAGACATAGGTAGGCTGTTCCAGGCGTGAGGTGCAGCAAAGTGAAAGGAGCACAGACAGGAGTTTGCGGTGCAGGTGAAAGGCATTGATAGAAGTAATTTGTTAGCGGAAACGCAAATTTCGAGAGGGGACATAGGGAGAGATAAGAGATAAGAGGTATTGAGGGGCCATAGAGTGAATGCATTTATAGGTCAGCAGGAGGAGCTTGAATTGGATGCGGATCTGGACAGGGAGCCAGTGAAGTGATTTGAAAAGAGGAGTAATATGGGCATGGCGAGGCTGGCAGAAGATTAGTCGAGCAGCATGATTTTGTATAGATTGAAGGGGAAGAAGGTGGCTCACGGGAAGACCAGCAAGGAGTAAGTTGCAGTAATCGAGGTGGGAGGAGATTAAGGAGTGGATAAGCGTTTTGGTAGTGTGTTCAGAGAGGAAGGGGTGGATTTTTCTGATGTTGTAGAGAAAGAAGCGGCAGGTCTTGGCTACAAGTTGGATATGAGCGGAGAAGGAGAGAGAGGTGTCAAAGATAACCCCTAGATTACGGGCCGAGGGAACAGGAAGGATAGTAGATCCATCCATATGGATTGAGAGAGGAAGAAGTGGGGGTAAGGAGTTAGGTGGAAAGACAAGGAGTTCAGTCTTGGACATGTTCAATTTCTGTTGTTGATGAGACATCCAGGCAGCAATGTCCGAAAGACAGGCAGATATCTTGGACTGGGTTGCCGGGGAAATATTAGGTGTAGAGAGGTAGATTTGTGAGTCATTGGCATAGAGATGGTACTGAAAGCCATGGGAGGAGATAAGCGCACCAAGGTCTTGGGTATAGAGAGAGAAGAGGAGGGGGCCTAAGACAGATCCCTGGGGTACACCTACATGGAGCGGGGTAGGGAAGGAGGAGGAGCCACCAGAGCATACACTGAATGAGCAATGGGAGAGGTAGGAGGAGAACCAGGATAGTACAGAGTCCTTGAAGCCAAGCGAGGAGAGAGTGATGAAGAGAAGATCGTGGCCAACGGTGTTAAAGGCAGCAGAAAGGTCAAGAAGGATGAGGATAGAATAGAGGCCCTTGGATTTAGCCAGGAACAGGTCGTTTGTGACTTTTGTGAGTGCTGTTTCAGTGGAGTGTAGAGGACGGAAGCCGGATTGAAGTGGGTCAAGGAGGGTCTGGGAGGTGAGGAAGTCGAGGCAGCGACGGTGGACTGCTCATTCTAGTAGTTTGGATATGAAGGAAAGGAGGGAGATGGGTCGATAGTTAGAAGGGCATGTTGGATCAAGTGAGGGTTTTTTGAGGAGGGGTGTGACAACAGCATTTTTGAAGTCAACGGGGACAGTTGCAGTGGGGAGTGAGAGGTTGAGGATATGAGTGATGGAGGGGGCAATGATGAGGGGGTGATGAGGAGGTGATGAGGAGATGGGTGGGGATAGGGTCTGATGAACGGTAGTGGGTTTGGAGGAGGACAGAAGGAGTGCAGTTTCTTCTTCAGAGATCGGAGGGAAGGAGGAGAGGGTGGCAGAGGGAGTATGGATGGGGGAGGAGAATTGGGGAGGAGGGGAGATAGATGGGGGGTAGGGAATTGGAGGGTAATCTTGTGGATTTTGTGGTGGAAGTAGTCGGCTAGGGTTTGGGCGGAAAGGGAGGGTGGAATCGGGGGAGGGGAACCTTGAGGAGAGAATTGAGGGTATTAAAGAGATGGCGAGGATCAGAGGCAAGGGAGTTGGTCAGATGGATGTAGTAATCTTGTTTGTCAAGTGCTAAGGCTGACTGGAAGGAGCCAAGCATGAATTTGAACTATAGAAGGTCTTCTGGGGAGCGGGATTTGGACCAAGCTCGTTCAGCAGAACGGGCGCAGATGCATAGGTAATGGATTGTGGGTGAAAGCCAGGGTTGGGGAGTAGATCGTTTGACAGGACGTGGGGTGGGAGGGGCAAGAGTGTCAAGGGCTGAGGATAATGTTGCATTGTATAAAGATAATGCCTCGTCGATGGACTTGGAGGATAAAATGGCAGAAAGAGATGGAGAGATGGTGGAGGAGAGAGTCAGGGGATCAATATTATGAAGGTTTCTAAATAGGACGGAGGAGACAGGACGAGGTTGGGACGGTGGAAGTTGAAGAGTGAATGTTAAGAGGTGATGGTCAGATTAGGGAAGGATTGATTTGCGGAAGTTTGAAGGAGAGGAGTTTGAGAATAGTATTAGGTCAAGTCAGTGGCCGTGTAGATGTGTGGGGGCAGTGGAGCAAAGTTGGAGGTCAAACAAGGAGGTAAGAGCGAGGAACTTTGAGGCATGGGGGTCGGAGGGGTTGTTGATGTGAATGTTGAAATCGCCAAATATCCTTGCTGGGCCTCCTCTGAAAGCCACTGACAACCCCCTACACATATATACAAACATACACCCACAAAGGCTATTGATGTGTGGCTTGTGTGCAAGGCCCATCTGATTGTGAAACAGTGTATTTTGATGAATTGGGTTAGTGGTAAGTCTCCTACATGAATTTTGGAACTCCAGATGCACATTTTGGTGCTTATGCACTGTCTGACTGTCCAGAGGGGAGCTTTCTGAAGCAAAAACGATACTTGGACATATTGCATCCCTTTTTGATGACACTGACTCGTAAGTGTGGACATGATCTTACTCATCTTAGCAATGGTTAAGAAGTTGGAATGGTGTGGAGAAGACAAGGGGGATCTCTGTTGTCGCTTTAGGTTTGATGTATATAGCATCATCTCTTGTTTATGCTTTCTAAAATCAATAAAAAGATTGAAAAATAAAAAGTGAAGTGAGAGTGCAAGGATAAATCATCCCCCAGCATAACTTTGTTGTTGTTGTTGTTAAGTGCTGTCGAGTTGGTGTTGACTCATGACAATCTTCTTGATAGTTGACCTAAACTTTGTTTGGTTGTCAGTCAGGCGGCTCATTGTTGATAGAGTGGCTCCCATAGCTGCTGTTATTGTATCAGTCCATCTCATCTCATAACTTAGGAGCTCTTTTACTAAAGTACTCTAAGGAATTAGCCCACGTTTTGGTGCATAGTAATGGCATGCTGAGGCCCACAGTAACTTAGCGCAGGGCTTTGACAGTTACTACTCACTGATGTGCGTACTAACTGCCAGTCTTATGTTAAAACGCTGAGTGGTCAGGGTACGGGTGAAAAATGGGCAGGGAGTAGGGTTGCCAACTTTATGAAAAAGTGGTTCTTCGTGCCCCTCCCCCTTCTGCTCCACCTCTGCGCCACCCCCTGCCCCAACAAATAACTGAAGAGAGGGTAGCAGTGCAGGTTTTAGTATCTGCAGGTCATATCGAAATGGGGGAGGGGGGATCCCTAAGGTTGCTAACTTTTTGAAAGAGAAAAACCGGCCACGTGCTTCTCCCCTTGAGCCTCCCTTGCCCTGCCCCAGTTCAGCCCCCTTGACCACCTCTTCAGTAAGCGGCAAATAAGCCATACATTGGTGAGCACGCATATGTTTAACTGTAGATACGCTGGGACTTTCAGGCTATATTGAAAACCCTGATATCTGCTGGTAAAATGCCATTTTGCCAATGGAAAGGGATTTGCTTATTGCCTTCTAAAGGCCAGATGCAGTTGCCTTGCATTAAAGCTCAGAGCATGGTTCTCTAAGCAAGCTTTACATAGAAAGTTTGCTCCCCAATGCTGTAAACAAAGAGTATGCAAATGGATTGCGCACAAACATGGGAGAACATGCGCAGACCCATGAATGCAAACCAGATGCATGCACAGGTGGATCTGTGCTGGTGGCATCCCTATCAGCACTGTCAACAGATAATGGTAGATTGTTGTGCATGTAGCAGTTTTTGCAATATTATTCTTCATCTGCAGAATTGCTTTCCAGCATATATGTGGATATAATGCTCATGTTACTCTAAAGTACCATACAGGATTCAGCACTTTGGAGTAACATGGGCACATGTGCTCGAATGCTATTCTGCACATAAAAAATAATATTGCAAAAACCGCTATATACTAAATAACATTCCATCACTGGTGCTGACCACAGAACAACGAGCTACCCTGCAATCCTCCTCTGACCAGCATTGCGCTCAGTCTTCTGGTCTTCTAAGCGCTTCTCTGCGTCTGTGCTGCATAACTAATTGCTTCACTGCCATCAATTGAAATTTACCGTACACCGCTATCTGCTCAAGGCTTTGAACACAGCTCATATGCAAAACCAGATCTTGCACTGGAAAAACAAAATCATGTGCACTGGCTTGTCACTTTGTACATAATAAAAAATTAACTAGTTCACAATTTTGTGAATATTAACATACATAAAATCTTTTATTCCAGTTAAGCTGGATTAAGATGTGTAGGATTGTTAATAGATCACCCAGAACTCCCAGTACAGATGATCCATCCCCTAGCTCTCCTCCATACATATGATCCCCCAAACCTGGGGTCTAGAACCTTTTTATATTGTGCAAAATACCTGAAGAGCCACAAACCATCCTTATCATGAAATGGGACATTCATATTTATTTTTTTATTTATTTATTTTTATTTAAGTGAAGTTAAGTGCACTTGCCGTTATAGCGCTGTGTGTTAGGGTACATATCCACGCATTAACTGCTAGGAATTTGCTACCCATACTCCCAGCAGTTGCCACGGAGGCTTTGCACTTAAGAAATTAAGAACAGTGGCATGGACATGCTTACTTTTACTGTAGACATTGCTGGGAACATGATCTGAGCATGTGCAGAGTTGTGACCATATGTTCATTATAAAATACTCTAATCTATGTGTATATTCACATTCTCTACACTAGGACATTTCCGTGAAGGCGGAAAAGTCCACAGCCTCAATGCAGCCATGACTGCTACTGGATTTGCGCTAGTAATTTATAAAGACACAAGAAAACATGTTTCCATTTTTTTTCCCATTTTGTATTTACTGAATTTTTGTAACTACCTACAAGCAATCCACTTGTTACAGAAAAGAGACAAGCCCCAGAATACAAATCAGAATACCCAACAAAAAATCATTAGAAAAATTATCAGGACATGACTCAAAAAGCAGAGGAGGCCTATCTGAAACCGAAGAACATTCAAATAAACTAGAGAATACATGACATAACCTAAGCAAGCAGCACACCATAATATTCAGTGTCGAGCTTTGTTAGGATGGAACAGGAGAAGAAGCAACCACTATTTGCCTAGCATTAATAAAGACTGCTAATTCAGCAGGTTGAAAAAAACATAACTAACTGAATTATACTTTACTAGACATTTGCATGGATATTTACATAGTAACATAGTAAGTGACGGCAGATAAAGACCAGCAAGGTCCATCTAGTCTGCCCAGCACGATGGCAAGCGTAGGGGCACCTGCCACTCCGTGCAGGCAACCCCTCCCCACGTTCCTGTTTAGGGGTGAACCCACCATTCCATGCAGGACACCCCTATTTGTTAAGAAATTAGATGGTTCAGTTTACTTTGATTTTATCCTCTTGCTATAAAGGGATCCACTGTGTCTGTCCCATGCCATTTTGAATTCCGTCACCATATTTGCCCCCACCACTTCCATCGGGAGGGCATTCCAAGCATCCACCGCCCTTTCTGTGAAAAAGTATTTCCTGACATTGCCTTTCAATTTACCACCTTGCAGCTTCCTGGTATGCCCTCTAGTTTTACAGCTTCCCCGTCTTTGGAAGAGGATTGTTTGTTCATTATTTCCCTTTAAGTATATAAAGGTCTGAATCATATCTCCCCTGTCCCTCCTCTCCTCCAAAGTTTACATGTTTAGGTCTTCAAGTCTCTTCTCATAAGGCTTCTGACGCAGGCTCCAAATCATTTTGGTCGCCTTCCTCTGAACAGTTTCCAGTCTTTTTACATCCTCTGCAAGATACGGTCTCCAAAACAGAACACAGTACTCCAAGTGAGGCCTCACCAGTGACTTGTACAGTGGCATAAGTACCTCTTCCTTTCTGCTGGTGATTCCTCTTTGTATGTAGCCCAACATCCTCCTGGCTTTTGCCACTGCCTTGTCGTACGGTTTTGCCACCTTGAGATCTTCAGAAAAAATCACAACAAGGTCTTTCTCCTGATCCGTGCACACCAACCTCTCGCCCCTATTGCGTACATTTCCCTTGGATTTCTGCTACCCAAGTGCATGACTCTGCACTTCTTTGCATAAAATCTTAATTGCCAAGCATTAGACCATTCTTCTTCCAGCTTTTGTAGATCTTTCCTCATGTTTACCACTCCCTCGGGGGAGTCCACTTTGTTGCAAATTTTCATGTCGTCTGCAAAAAGACAGACTTTTCCATTCGGTCATTCAGCAATATCATTCACAAATACATTGAACAGTGCCGGGCCCAGGACCGACCCCTGGGGCACCCCGCTAATCACCTTCCCTTCATCTGAGTGAGCTCCATTTACCGTCACCCTCTGTCGTCTGTCAGTCAACCAGTTTCTTATCCAATTTTCCATCTTAGGATCCATCCCCAAGCTACTGAGTTTATTGATAAGCCTCCTATGAGGAACAGTATGAAAGGCTTTGCTGAAATCCAGGTAGATGACATCCATCGCATGCCCCTGATCTAGCTCCCTGGTCACCCGGTCAAAGAACTCAATCAGATTTGTTTGGCAAGATCGTCCTTCGGTAAAACCATGTTGCCTCGGGTCTTGCAACCTGTTGATTTTGAGAAAGTTCACTATTCGCTCTTTCAGGAGCACCTCCATTACTTTTCCCGCCACCGAGGTAAGGCTCACGGGCCTGTAGTTTGACACTTCTTCCCTGTCAGCACTTTTGTGTAGAGGTACGACATCAGCCGTTCTCCAGTCCTGAGGAACCTCTCCTGTTTCCAAGGATCTGTTGAAAACATCCTTTAACGGCCCTGCAAGAACCTCTCTGAGCTCTTTCAGTATCCTGGGATGTATCCTATCCGTTCCCATGGCCTTGTCCACTTTCAGTTTCGCAATTTGTTCTAACACATTATCTTCTGTGAATGGCGTGGTATCTACTTCATTCCCATTTTTATATTTGGGAGTCACAGGTGGTCCTTCTCCAGGACTTTCTATAGTAAAAGCAGAGCAGAAGTATTCGTTTAGCAATTTCACTTTTTCAGTGTCACTTTCCACAAGTCCGTTCGCAGCACTTCTGAGTCCTGAAATTCCACCTCTGATCTTCTTCCTTTCCCGAATATACCTGAAGAAGGTTTTATCGCCACACTTAACATCTTTAGCCATTTTTTCCTCTGCCTTTGATTTTGCTGTCCTTATTTCTCTCTTTGTCTCTTTGAGTTTGATCCTATATTCATTTCTGTGTTCCTCTGTTTGCGAGCTTTTTAATTTTGCGAAAGCTGTGGTTTTTGCCTTTATTTGAGCAGCCACTTCTTTGGAAAGCCAAATAGGTTTTCTTCTCCTCTTGTTTTTGTTTACTTTTGTTACATATTAATTTGTTGCCCCTTTTATTGCCACCTTTAGTTTAGCCCCATAGCAATTCCATTTCCCTTATCCCCTTCCACCCTGCCAACTCCTCCTTTAGATACTCGGCCATTTTATTGAAGTCAGTGTTTTTGAAGTTTAGGACTATGATTGGCCTGTATCAAGGCTTTTATCTCAAACCACACTGTGTGATGATCGCTGCTGCTCACAGGGGCACTCACGCAGACATTCAACATGCTATCACCGTTGGTGAGCACTAAATCCAACGTTGAGCTTTCCCTGGTTGGTTCCATCACCATTTGTCTAAGTAACACATCTTGGAAAGCATCCACAATTGTTTTGCTTCTTTCCAGATTTGCAGAAGGAGTAATCCAATCCACATCAGGTAGATTAAAGTCACCCAATATGATCGCGTCCCCCTTTGTGGCTATCTTGGCAATATCTATAATCATTTCATTATCTATCTCTTCAATTTGTGTCAGAGGTCTGTAGACTACAGCAGTATGGATGACAGTGCCATCTCCTCTTTCCAACACAATCCAGAGCGCTTCTTCTTTTCCCCATGCCCTCTGCATTTCAGTAGCTTTAATATTGCTTTTGACATACAAAGCTACTCCTCCTCCTCTTCCATTTTCTCTGTCTCTTCTGAATAGATTATAGCCAGGTATGGCTATATCCCAATCATGTGATTCATTTAGCCATGTTTCTAAATGGCCACAATGTCCAAATCCATTTCCACCATTAGGGCTTCCTAGTCCGGAACTTTGTTGGCTAAGCTTCAAGCGTTTGTGCTCATTGCTTTGCAGCATTTAACTGGCTGTGTGTATTTAGCATTGATTTTGTTCTGCCTACATCTTCCCACTTGTTTTTGGTGTGTGGTTTAAAAGTGTGGCTGTTTCTGATTTTAATCTGCTTTTGCAGGGGGTGACATTCAGAGCTTGACCATCTACATCTGTCCCCTCCTTTTTCTAGTTTAAATGCATAGCCACATATTGCTTGAATTTTTCACTTAAGATTCTTTTCCCTGCGACAGAGAGATGTAGTCCATCAGCACAGTATAGTCTCTTGTTGTTCTATCTGTTACCCCAGTCACCAATAAATCTGAATCCTTCTTGTTTGCACCAGGTCTGGAACTATGTATTAAAGCTGTTAATGCAATGCAGCCTTTTTGCCCCCTTACCAAGCACAGGTAGAACCTCTAAGAATGCAGTTTAAAAACTGCAAACTCTAGGTTTTTACATAAGAAATTCTTTGCAGCGCTTCTGGGTATCCCTAGGAAAGGGGTCTTCTGCTTCTTAAAGAGTAATTTCAAAATCCATTCTCTATCCATAGTTAAAGCACATGATACTAATAATGTAAAGGAAATCAATGACTCAGACTGTGATTCCTCCAAAATAGCCGAAACATTCAAAGTGTCCATGGATGCAACTTCATCCCCCATTTGCTTCCTTCCAGTAGGAAGGTTAAATATATGTTATACCGGAGGAATTGCATCCTTGGGCACTTGCAAGATCTCAATTAGATACCTATGAAACATTTCACAAGGAGATACAATTAAAGATTTTGGAAAATTGATGAAACACAAATTAGAAACCCAAGAAGCATTTTCAAGAGTCTCTAACTTCAAATGAGCAGAGGTTAAATCCTTAATTATTGCAAAATTTGAATCACAAACTGAGTCAATTCTAACTGTATGATCTGATACAGAAACCTTTAAAGCAGCAATTTCAGTTTTCTGAGAAGCGACCACAACAGCTTGCTCTTGTAACTGCTTGCAGCAACTGCATCTGAGAAGACACTGCCAAAGTCAGATTGCCATGACCAATGCAGACAGAGAAGTCCTAGCCATAGCCACACCTGTTTATTTATTTTATTTACATTCTCTTATATACTGTGCTATTCTGCATCAGTGCGGTTTACATTGAACAAACTGAAATTACATTGAACAGGGCATTATAATTTGGAGATAATTATTTTACAGGGAACATGGGCTATGGAGGGTTAAGTGGCTTGCCCAAGACCACAAGGAGCACCTGTGGGACTAGAAACCCCAGTCCTTCTGGCCCAAGGTTGCTATCCTCTAGTGGGATTTGAACCTCCGACCTTCCGGCCTGAAGTACCTTGCCCCAAACACTAGGCCACTCCTCCACTCTCTGTTGAAGTGGAGGCCCCTGCTGAAGCTCCTGCACTCCATCCACACTCTTCTCTCTCCTCTGAAGTCACTCTTGAAGTCGTTGGGTCTCTACCTGGTAAGATAGATGGTACAACACCAGCCATAGCTGCGCTCCCTCGACTGCTAGACTCTCCCTCACCGCCATCTGACTGGAATCCGCTGCACTCTTCTGCAGCTGTGTGCCAAAAGCAGGAACCTGGGGGTGTTGATGCTCCTCTGGAATCAGCAAGATGTCCTGCTCCAAGGAGGATGTCAGGTCTACTGACCATGGTGTCGACACAGCCAAAGTCACTCTGGAACCAGACACTGCTTGGTGCTCCCGCAAAAACTGATCCATTGGACCTGTTAGAAGTAAAGCTGGGGTCGCCGAGGGTACTTTCCCTGATCTTACTTTAGCCTTCTGCTTGCCCAAGAAAAGCTCAGAGCACCATACAGCTGAGGCAGCCATTTTGACATGCCCCCTCAGCATCTGGAGATGTTTTTTTTAAAACACATTTTAGAAAGGCCATCTAGGCAATAGAGTAGACACCCAAGAAGGTGTAGACAACTTGAGGATCGATCTAGCTAATCTTGAAGAATGGTCTAGAATTTGTCAGCTGAGATTTAATGTTAAAAAATGCAAGGTCATGCATTTGGACTGCAGCAACACAAGGGAGCGATATAGTATGGGGGGGGGGGGGTGAAGTACTTTTGTCCACTAAAGAAGAGCGGGACTCAGTCGTGATTGTGTCTGATGATCTTATAGTAGCTAAATAGGTAGAAAAGGTGACAGCAAAAGCTAGAAGGATGCTTGAGTGCTAGCAGAAAAAAGGAGGTGATAGTGCTTCTGTATAAGTCTTTGGTGCGACCTCATTTGGAGTATTGTGTGCAATTCTAGAGAACACACCTTCAAAAGGATATAAACAGGCTGGAGACAGTACAGAGGGTGGCTACTAAAATGGTTAGTGGTCTTCATTATAAAGCATATGAGGACAGACTTAAGGATCGTAATATGTACACCTTAGAGGAAAGACGGGATAGAGGTGATATGATTGAGATGTTTAAATACTTCGTGGCATAAATGCACAGGAGAAGAGTCTCTTTCAATTGAAATCAAGCTCTGCTATGAGGGGACATGGGATGAGTGTGAAAGGGGATAGATTCAAGAGTGATATGCAGAAATATATCTTTATGGAAAGAGTGGTGGATCTGTGGAATAGTCTCCCAGTGGAGATGGTAGAGACGAGGACTGTATCTGAATTCAAAGAAGCATGGGACAAACACAAAGAATCTCTAAAGGAAAAAAGGGACTGTTGTGCTGATTGATATGGAAGGACAGACTAGATAGGCCATGTGATCTTTTTCTTTCGTTATGTTTTTAGGTGGCTGTGGAAACATATATATCCAAACATGTGGAACAGCAAGCAAATTCAGATATGGCTCTGTGCATGTGCATGGTCATCTGAAATCACTACTTACCCATTTGCAGATATACATATATCCCTTGTGCAAAGGGATGCGTGTGACAGAAGATGAAGCAGTGGACATTTGTAGGATTCCATAGAGAATGACAATGGCAGACTCATACGTACATGCATGACATAAAATAAGGATACATGTGCAGCATCAAGGAGAACGTGCATTTTTTTTTTGTGCCATCAAGTCAACGTGCATGCAGGACCCTTATGTGGGCATGTGTGTCCCATTTTATGGAACTTCTGCATGTGTCTATCCACTCTTCATCAGCAGTTGAGGCATGGCTTAAAGACTTGTCCACAAGGAGAAGGATCACCTATACTCCACTGACCACGCAGGCTACCTTATGCCGATGAAAGAAGGATCTGAGACAGGATCCTCACAGCCCTGACACACCATATGGAGGAGGCTATAGCTCCTGGGTGAAATTGCATTGGTTTAAGATCCCTAATTCTTAGCAGGTTTAAATAGGTAAACAACTTAAATAGCTAAAGAGATCTTTAATACTAAGATGCAGAAAGCAGTTTAGCAGCAAGATGGAGGCTATCCAGTCTTTTGCACTGAGTGTCACATGTATGAATTTCTCCCAGTTGGTGAGAGTTCTTCCATATGCACTAGGTGCAAAGAGCTCTTTGCTCTCAGGAAATGAGACTGATCTCTGGAGGCTAGGGTAGCAGACTTTGAAAAGCTGAGGCAGAGAGGTATATAGATGAGACTACAGGAACATAGTAGAGAAGTCCCATCTCAAGTCTGGCAGTCTCACTATTGCTATGGAGGAGAGAGGTCACATGAAAGGAGAACATTCTCCGTGAACAAGCAGGAAGTCAGTCCTCACATATGGGTGACATCAGCGCCAACGGAGCATGTGTGGAAACTTCTCCCCAGCTTTCAAAGAAAGGCTTTGGGAAATGCACCACACATGCGTGGTCCCCTTCCTGCCCAAGGGTGCCATCTTGCTTCTGTCTCCTTTTTTCCACAGAGCCAATGGACATATGTCTGTTTTCCCCAGAAAAAAAGTTAGTTTTCCTCTTCGATTTTTAGTCGTGTACCAGTTCCCTTTCCAGTCTCCGAGGTCACTTGCCTCATCATCGGATCTCGGATCCGTTTTTTCCTTTTCTTTTTCTTATCTTTGATTGGCATGGTCTTGTGCCTTTTTTCATTGGCAGAGCCTTGGGTCTTCAACCTTGCTGGGGCACTTTTTCACCATGGCCTCTACCATTGACTTTAAGAAGTGTGATTAGTGTTCGCAGACCATGTCCCTCTCCAATACACAATACTGCTACCTCTGTTGCCTCGGGCCATACCATGGCCCCTTGGATTGTGGCCTCTGTGAGAAGATGTCCTCCAAGACATCATCAGCAGCATGAGAAGATTTTCCAAAGTTTGGACTGTACCCTGGAGTCTCCAGTGTCACCATGCTCCAAGGACCTGTTTGGGACCTTGGAGCTGCAAGGTGGCCAGCTGCCTCCAACTACGGCTGGGGGTCCTCCAAGCGGAGCACCACAGAGATGGAACCCAAGAAGAGTAAGAAATCCTTGAGGGCCACGTCCATGGATGATTTGGGAATGTGGGTAAGTTCCGCACCAGATCCCGCAGTTCACACTGTGAGTCAGATGGTTCGAAGCGGTAGCAACTGACCAATGTTGTCTCAAAGGAATCATCGGCCTCTGACGATTGGCCCCGAACCTCAAAAACCATCCTTGTTGAGGACTCCCCCTTGAGCCAGCACCGGGGCTGAGATCCTCGGTTCCCAGACCACAGGCTGCAGAGCAATCTGGACTGGAAACCAGAATGGTGGCCTTGGAGCACAGCTTGTCTGCTTTCATGGCCCAGCAGCAGACCATGATGTCTGGTTTCACCTGGTCATCTGTCCAGACCACTGGGCCCTCTACCTCAAAGACATCCCTGGATATTGAGCAAATCCTTGAGTCGATCCTCAGGATCAGTCTCGATCCTGGTCCCAATCCTGAGGACCGAGGTCCTCCCCTATGAATGCCCGCAGTTCCACCCGCAGAGCCTCTGAGGGATGCAGACTGTCAGACTCAGGGCCCTACCTCGTGACCTGGCTCTCCCTCGACTCCTCCACCAACTGTGACTCGGACTGGAAGATTGAGGATGAGGAATCCTAGGACACCTATCACCACTGTGATGTGTCCTTGGAGCTGTCTCCCTCCAAGACCCGATGCCGGTCCGCACCCGAGGTTATGACCTTCCTCGACTTTGTATGGGGCATGTCAAAGGCATTGGCGTTTGCCACTGAATCAGAGGAGGACCCTTGCAGGAGGAGCTTGAGATCTTCTAGTACGAGACCCCTCCGAAGGAGGCACTTACAGTGCCCGTTCCTCTGATCCTGAAATGGCTGCTCCTCCACATGTGGGAAACGCTAGCATCAGTACCCATCATCAGTCAATGGCTGGACTTGATGTATTAATCTTTAATCTTTAATCTTTAATTACACTTGATAGACCGCTTTGTCGAAACATTAAGCGGTGTACAATAAAATAAAAGGAAAGCACTGCAAATTATAAGAAAAGGAACGCCATAAAAAAATAGGAAAGAGCGAGCAGGACAGAACACACATAATAAATACTAAAATACAATAAAATATTAAAAACACTCCAACACTCCGGAGGTTCAAATAAAACTAACATAAAGACAGGGGCAAAGACAAAACTAACATAAAGACAGGGGCAAAGATAAAT
Source organism: Ichthyophis bannanicus (assembly GCA_033557465.1). Taxonomy (NCBI): domain Eukaryota; kingdom Metazoa; phylum Chordata; class Amphibia; order Gymnophiona; family Ichthyophiidae; genus Ichthyophis; species Ichthyophis bannanicus. Next base: position 18,639,722 of record CM066051.1, on the reverse strand, counting down.
AGTGGAGAGGTAAGACAAACCCAGGCTGGCAGCGAAACAAATATAGCAACTTTAGGGGGGGGGGCATCGGGGGAAAGATCGAAGGCTTGCTGAAACAAGTGTGTCTTGAGTAGTGACTTAAATTGAGCATAAGAAGGTTCTAACCGAAGAGTTGGGGGTAATGCATTCCATAACACAGGGGCAAGAAAAAAGAAAGCCGAATTGCGAGTCTGCTCCAGATGAGCTTGTGATGGAACAGGTAAAGATAGACAATTAACATAGAAAGAGCGGGACTGGTGATAAGGAGTATGAAAAGAAATATGATCCGCAAGATACAGCGGGTTAATAGTGTAGATAGCGCGGTGGGCTAAAATAAGAAATTTATATCTGAAACGATAACGGAGAGGCAGCCAATGTAAATGGAAAAGAATGGGAGTAATATGGTCAAACCGGGAGGAGAATGTAATTAGGTGAGCCGCAATATTTTGGATAAGCTGTAAACATTGTAATTGAAAACCAGGAAGATTAGCCAGAAAAACATTACAGTAATCTAACCTACTGATGACTAAAGCTAAAACAAGAGTGACTAGAGAACCAGAGGGAAGCAAGGAACGAACAGCCTTGATTTGCCACAGGGCAGCAAATGAGCGGCATGTAATAGAAGAAATATGGCAGTGAAAAGAGAGCGAAGAATCAAGAATGACTCCCAAATAACGGAAGGAAGTGGTGAGCGGGATGGAGGTTGAACTGATCATGGGAGCAACCGTAGGGCAAGGGCCACTCAGAGAGACCCACATGGCTGAAGACTTAGATGGTTTTAGGTGTAGAAAGTTCTGAGAGAGCCAGGAAGCAATGTGGGAAAGACAATGGTTAAACTGAGAAATATCCAGAGTTAATGGCGAAGTATGAAAAAGAAGAATAATATCATCAGCATACAAGTAGGTAGAAACTGGGTACTGTTGAATCAGCAGAGGTAATGGTGAGAGAAAAATATTAAATAACAAAGGAGAAAGCACAGAACCCTGGGGAACATCACAAGTGAGAGGGAGAGCAGTGGATGATTGACCATTAGAGAACACAGAGAAAGAGCGAGCCACAAGGAAGGAATAAAACCACTGCAAAACTGTGCCGTGCAGCCCAATATCCGACAGACGAGATAGTAAAGTAAGATGGTCAATCAGATCAAATGCTGCAGAGAGATCAAGGGAGACTATGAGAGTAATATCCCCGCGATCATGGGCAACGTGTAATTCATTCAAAAGTGCCAGGAGAACAGTTTCAGTACTGTGACCATGTCAGAAACCGGCTTGGTGAGGATGAAGAGCATTAGTGGTTTCTGCATGAGAATTTAATTGTTCAAAAACAAAACGTTCCAAAAGCTTAGCTAAGAAGGGCAAATTAGAGACAGGTCGCCAGTGAGACAAAACAGACGGATCAAGAGAAGGCTGATTCAAAAGAGGATGAACAACAGCCAACTTCCAGAGAGAGGGGAATTGACCAACTGATAGGCTACCTAATGGAAGTAATGATGGGTATGAATTGGAGAGAAGGCTCAGTCAGCCAACGAGATGGAATTGGGTCGAGTGAGCAGGTAGTCTTTCTAGACTTAACCAGCATCTGAAGTACTTCAGCAGAAGTAACAGTGCGAAAAGAAGACCAAGTATGAGCAAGGGCTTGATTTGGCGGCAAGGAAGGTAAGGAGAAATGATCAGCAGTTATCGATGCAGACGGGGGAGCAGAGGACAGTGGTGAACCAGGTGGGGGAAGCGGGGGAGGGGGAGAGGGGTTTGAAAATGAAGAGCGTAGATCATGAATTTTTTCAGCAAAGAAAGTAGCTAGAAGTTGAGAATCTGGAATGATAGTCAATCATTTATAATTCAGACCTGTAGAAGACAGTTTACGCAAGATAGAGAACAGCTGTCTAGAAGAATTCGCAGCTTCAGAGATTTCAGTAACATAAAAGGCACGTTTGGCAGACTGAACAGTCAAGCGGTAATCAGTAGATAATTGCTTAAAACGGAGGTACAACTCTGGAGAAGGATGGCGAGACCACAGGCGTTGCACCTGCCGAAGCTGGGACCGCTGGAGGCGTAATGCAGGATGAGTCTGCTAGAGCCCAGGCTTCCAGAAAGCACAATTTCCACATAACTCTATGGTGGGGGAGAGCCAGAAGACACACTCCTCGGTGTCCCCAGGAAGGGAGAACTGCGCCATGGATGCCCTGGGCAGAAAGTGCTACCGAGGCTTGATGATCATTGGCCGGATCCAGGCATACCAGCTGTACATGGGCATATACCTAAGAGACCTGGCGCAGGAGTTCACCTGGTTCTCGGCTGGTCTCTCCAAGGAATCCCTGCAGCAGTTCTGGATCCTGGCCAATGTTGTTAGAGAATGCTCAAAATTCATGACTCAGGCAGCCTATGATGGCTTCGCGTCAGAGGCTAGAGTGACCATGGTGGGCATCTGTGCCGAGGCCAGATTTGGCTACGGTCATATGACCTGAAGCAGTGGGTTCAGGACAAATTTGTTGATGTCCCTTGCCAGGGAGAGAATCTCTTCAGCAAACCCATGACTAATAAGGCTGCAGAGTTAGAGACTGAGTTCCTGATGAGGATCAGGCTCTCCAAGAAGACCACTACTCTTCCCCAATGGAAGCCCTCGGGTAAAAAGCCCCTTTACTCGAGGAAGGGCAAGGCTTACAGAAACAATGCATAGTATCAGGCCTTCCCAGCTCCCCAACAGGGTCAGCAGACAAAGCGACAAGGACATGGCCCTTGTAAGCTGAAGATTCCCAGACACCAGCCCCGGCCCAGCCTTGGGCATAGCCTCTCTCCCCAGGAGGCCCAACCCAGCAGCCCACAGGGGGATGTTTGTTCGATTTGCCCACTGGTGGCTGTCAATGCCACCAACACCTGGGCCCTACAGGTGGTAAGGGAGGGTGGACGCCCATTCCATTCTTCCATTTTGATTTTATCCTGTTGCTGTAAAGGGATCCACTGTGTCTGTCCCATGCCATTTTGAATTCTGTCACTGTATTTGCCCCCACCACTTCCATCGGGAGCCCCCCAGGACTCCCCTCTACCAGACCTTACTATTTTAGGAACTCACAGGCCTCCTCAAGGACAAGGTGGTGGCCCAACATCTCAGGGGCAAAGGGTTCTACTCCCAGTACTTCCTTGTACCCAAAAGAACACAGGGGCCTATAGTCCATCCTAGACCTGCGGGACCTGAACAGGTTCCTGGTGAGGGAGAAGTTCAAGATTCTCTCCCTTGGAACATTGCTGCCATACCTCCAGCAGGGAGACTGGCTATGCTCCTTGGACCTAAAGGATGCATACATACACATGCTCATCCATCCCAGCCACAGGCAGTATCTCACATTCATGGTGGGGGCAGCCACTACCATTACAGGGTACTACCCTTCGGCCAATCTTCTCCCCCAGAGTCTTCACCAAATGTTTGGCAATAGTCATGGCCCACCTCCACCTCCAAGAGGCCTTCGTCTTCCCCTACCTGGATGACTGGCTTATAAAAAAGGACATGGCCACTGAGGTGCTTCAGGCCTGCAGCCCACACCATCCACATCCTGCAAAACCTGAGGTTGGTAATAAACTACCCCAAGTTCCACCTCCTCTCGACACAGTGTCTGGAATTCATAGATGCACATCTAGACACTGTTCAGGCCAGAGCCTTCCTCCCTCTGGACAGGGCTGACTGCCTCAAGGCACTAGCCACAGAGGTGCAGCACCAGCGCTTGGTGTCCACTCACCTCCTACCCTGCTTACTTGGCCACATGGCATCCATGGTCCATGTTACCCCGGACTCCTGTCTTCATATGAGGGTGGCCCAGTGGTGCCTCTATCCCAATGGACCCAGTCCATGGGCCGGCTGCAAGACAGGGTAACAGTGACCTGCCAGTTGGCAGATTCCCTTGGCTGGTGGCAAGCCACACAGCATCTCCAGGCAGGGATGTCCTCTCAGACCCCCGCTCCCCCAGTGGTTCCTTACCACTAATGCCTCCTTGCTGGACTGGGGAGCTCATTGCGATGACCTTGTACTAGGGGCAGTTGGACACAGATGGAAAGCCAGCAGCAGACAAACCTCCTGAAGCTTCAGGCCATATTCCTGGCTCTCTGGGCCTTCCGTCACCATCTGCAGGGCCAAACAGATAATCAGGTTGCAGTATTCTACATCAACAAGCAGGGTGGCACAGAGTCCTATACTCTCTGCCATGAGGCAGTGGATCTCTGCTCATATACGACCCACCAAGGGATGCTTCTGCAGGCGGTGTATCTGCCAGGACAGGACAATGCCCTGGTAGACAGGCTGAACAGGATCCTCCAGCCACACGAGTGGTGGCTAGACCCCAGAGTGGCCCATCAGCTCTTCTTGCTCTGGGGAACTGGGATGGCCCTCCAGCCTGTCCAGTGCTCAGCTGCCCGCTTCTGCTCTCATCAGCCTCAGCTGTCCCAGGTGACATTGAATGTATTTCTCATCTCGTGGTTGGAGGGCCTTTTTTACGCCTTCCCACCCACACCGCTGATTGCCAAGACCCTATTTCAAGGCTCTACGCAACAGAGCATCACTGATATTGGTGGCTCTCTGGTGGCCCAGGGAGCCATGGTTCCCACTGCTCCTTCACTTGCCTGTGGAGCTCCCATTCCCCTTGGGGAGTGCCCAGGGCAGCTATCACAGGAGGAGGGCTCCATCCTGCACCCCAACCTGGGGTCTGTGCTGCTCAAGGCCTGGCTGACTGAAGGGTAGCCTTGGCCCCTTTCAACCTCTCAGGGGAGGAAGAGGAAATCCTCTTGGCCTCCCGTAAGACCTCTACCAGGTGTGCCTACACTTCAAGTGGCACAGGTTTTCAGTGTGGTACGCGGAGCAACAGGATAACCCGTTCTCATGCTTGGTGCAGCTTGTGCTTCACTCAAATCCATCTCCATCAGGGTGCAGCTGAGCACTCCTGCAGCACACCACTACCCCATTGAGGGCAAGCCCCTCTCTGTAGAGCCTCTTGTAATCTGCTTCCTGTGGGGCCTTTTGTTGTCCAAGCCCCCCATCTGCCCACCAGTGGTGGAGTGTGATCTCAGTGTGGTGTTATCATGGCTCCCTGGGCCGTTGTTTGAGCCTTTGGCTACTTGCCATCTGCGGTACCTATCATGGAAGGTCATCTTCCTGGTGGTGCTCACATCCGCTTGCAGAGTCAGCGAGTTTCAGACCTTGTTGGGGGAGCCACCTTACACCAGGTTCTATAACAACAGGGTCATGCTCTGTACGCACCCTACGTTTTTTCCCAAGGTGGTACTCCCTACCTTCTTTTCATGACCTCACACTAGTGGGATGGAGACCATCCTTCATATCCTGGACTGTAAGAGGGCCCTGTCCTTCTACCTTCAACTTACCCAGGGCCACTGAAAAGCTTCACAGCTTTTCATCTCCTGTGACCCTAGTCGACTGGGGAAGGCGAAGACCAAGCAAACTCTGTCCACCGGGGTGGTGGATTGCATTGCCCTTGCCAATGAGCAGGTTGGGCTCTTGCTGGAGCACCAGTTCCATGGCGGTATCTGAGGTAAACCTCCATTCTGTCCCTGTGATAGAAATCTGCCAGGTCGCCACCTGGTTCTCAGTCCATACCTTCGCAGCTCATTACTGCCTGGAGAGGGTGTCCCAATGGCCTAGTGCTTTCGGCCTGGCTGCACTCTGTCATCTGTTCGGCGTGTAGGCATCTCCTGCCCTCTGACCCTTCTGTGTTCAGGCTACTAGTGTAACATAGTAACATAGTAAATGACGGCAGATAAAGACCAGTAAGGTTCATCTAGTCTGCCCAGTAAGAGGGCAAGAATAGGTGCACCTGCCGCTCTGTGCAGGTCACCCCTCCCCATGTCTTTGTTTAGGTGTGACCCACCTCTCCATGTAGGACATCACTGTTTGTTGAGAAATTAGATAGTTAAGTTTATTTTTATTTTATCCTGTTGCTGTAAAGGGATCCACTGTGTCTATCCCATACCATTTTGAATTCTGTCACTGTATTTGCCCCCACCACTTCCATCAGGAGGGCATTCCAAGCATCCACCACCCTTTGTATTTCCTGACATTGCTTTTCAGTTTACCCCCTTGCAGCTTCAAATTATGCTCTCTAGTTTTACAGCTACCCCGTCTTTGGAAGAGGTTTGTTTATTCATTAATTCTCTTTAAGTATTTAAAGGTCTGAATCATATCTCCCCTATCCCTCCTCTCCTCTAGAGTGTACATATTTAGGTCTTCAATTCTCTTCTCATAAGGTTTCTGACGCAGGCTCCAAATCATTTTGGTCGCCTTCCTCTGAACCGTTTCCAGTCTTTTTATATCCTTTGTAAGATATGGTCTCCAAAACTGAACACAGTATTCCAAGTGAGGCCTCACCAGTGACTTATACAGTGGCACTAGTACCTCTTCCTTTCTCCTGGTAATTCCTCTTTGTATACAACCCAACATCCTCCTGGCTTTTGCCACTGCCTTGTCGCACTGTTTTGACACCTTGAGATTCTCAGAAATAATCACAACAAGGTCCTTCTCCTGGTCCGTGCACACCAACCTCTCATCTCCTATCACGTGCATTTCCCTTGGCTTTCTGCTTCCCAAGTACATGACACTGCACTTCTTCGCATTAAATCTTAACTTCCAAGCATTAGACCATTCTTCCAGCTTTCGTAGATTTTTCCTCATGTTATCCATACCCTCAGAGGAGTCCACTCTATTGCAAATTTTCATGTCATCTGCAAAAAGACAGACTTTTCCATTCAGTCCTTCAGCAATATCGCTCACAAATACATTGAACAGTACTGGGCCCTGGACTGAACCCTGGCGCACCCCGCTAATCACCCTCCTTTCATCTGAGTGAGCACCATTTACCATCACCTTCTGTCGTCTGTCAATCAACCAATTTCAGATCCAGTTCACCACCTTGAGACCCATCCCCAAACTATTGAGTTTATTGATAAGCCTCCTATAAGGAACAGTATCAAAGGCTTTGCTGAAATCCAAGTAGATGACATCCATCGCATGCCCCTGATCTAGTTCTCTGGTCACCCAATCAAAGAACTCAATCAGATTTGTTTGGGAAGATCGTCCTTTGGTAAAACCATGTTCCCTCGGATCATGCGACCTGTTGATTTTGAGAAAGTCCACTATTCGCTCTTTCAGGAGTACCTCCATTCTTTTCCCGCCACCGAGGTAAGACTCACTGGCCTGTAGTTTGTCACTTCTTCCCTGTCACCACTTTTGTGAAGAGGTATCACATCAGCTCTTCTCCAGTCCTGAGGAACCTCTCCTGTTTCCAAGGATCTGTTGAAAACATCCTTTAATGGCTCTGCAACAACCTCTCTGAGCTCATTGAGCATCCGGTCCCAAGGCCTTGTCCACTTTCAGTTTTGAAAGTTGTTCTAACACATCATCTTCTGTGAATGGTGTGGTATCTACTTCATTCCCATTTTTATATTTGGGAGTCTCCAGGATTTTCTTTAGTAAAAACAGAGCGGAAGTATTTGTTTAGCAGGTTTCCTTTTTCAATGTCATTTTCCACGAGTCTGTTCCCACACTTATGAGTCCTGCAATTCCACCTCTGATTTTCCTCCTCTCCCGAATATACCTGAAGAAACTTTTGTCGCCATACTTCACATCTTTAGCCATCTTTTCCTCAGCCTTTGATTTTGCTTTCCTTATATCTATTTTTGTCTCTTTTAGTTTGATCCTGTATTCCTTTTTCTGTTCCTCTGTTTGCAAGCTTTTGAATTTTGTGAAAGCTGTGTTTTTTGCCTTTATTTGAGCAGCCACGTCTTTGGAGAACCAAATAGGTTTACTTCTCCTCTTGTTTTTTTTACTTTCGTTACATATTTATCTGTTGCCCCCTTTATTGCCACCTTTAGTTTAGCCCATTGCAATTCCACTTCCCTTATCCCCTCCCACCCTGCCAACTCCTCCTTCAGGTACTTGGCCATTTTACTGAAGTCAGTGTTTTTGAAGTCTAGGACTCTGAGCTTGTTATGATTGGCTTGCACCTTGGCTTTTATTTCATACCACACCGTGTGATGATTGCTGCTGCCCACATGGGCACCCACCCGGACATTCAACATGCTATCACTGTTGGTGAGCACTAAATCCAGCATTGAGCTTTCCCTGGTTGGTTCCAACACCATGTGTCTATGTAACGCATCTTGGAAAGTATCCACAATTTGTTTACTTCTTTCCAGATTTGCAGGAGTAATCCAATCCACATCGTGTAGATTAAAGTCACCCAATATGATCACTTCCCCCTTTGTGGCTATCTTGGCAATATCTATAATCAATTTGTTATCTATTACTTCGATTTGAGTCAGAGGTCTGTAGACTACACCAGTATGGATGACAGTGCCACCTTCTCTTTCCAATACAATCTAGAGTGCTTCTTCTTTTCCCCATGCCCCCTGCATTTCAATAGCTTTAATATTGCCTTTGACATATAAGGCTACTCCTCCTCCTTTTCCACTTTCTCTGTCTCTTCTGAATAAATCATAGCCAGCTATGGCTATATTCCATTCATGCAATTCATTAAACCATGTTTCTGTAATGGCCACAATGTCCAAGTCCATTTCCACCATTAGGGCTTCCAGGTTTGGAATTTTGTTGACTAAGTTTCAAGCATTTGTGCTCATTGCTTTCCAGCATTTAACCTGCTTGCGTGTATTTGTATTGATTTTGTTCTGCCCAATTCTTCCCACTTGTTGATGTGTTGTTTAAAAGTGTGTCTGTTTCTGATGTTATTCTGCTTTTGCTGGGAGTGACATCCTGCACTTGTCCTTCCCTATCCGTCACCCCCTTTTTCTAGTTTAAATGCATATCCACATACCTCCTGAATTTTTCACTTAGGATTCTTTTCCCTGTGACAGAGAGATGTAGTCCATCAGCACAGTATAGTCTCTTGTTGGTCCATCTGTTTACCCATTCACCTATAAATTTGAATCCTTCTTGTCTGCACCAGGTCTGGAGCCATGTATTAAAGCTATGCAAAGCAGCCTTTCTGCCCCCTTACCAAGAACAGGTAGAACTTCTGAGACGGCTACAGTTTTAGCAATGGGCTTGAGTTTCTCTCCCAGAGTCTGGAAGTCCCTTTGAACTGCAGAGGCACTGTTTCTAGCCAGGTCATTTGTACCCAAGTAGATGACAACATCAATTTTGGAGTGCTCACTTTCTGCGCTAAGTACACCAACAATTTGGTTTGTATTCCTGCTGGCTGAAGAGCCTGGGAGGCATTTGACTATCTTCTCTCCTTCAAACTGTGTTCCCAAGTTGGTGCCTCTGATGATGGAATCTTCAAGTAGTAGTAGTTTTCAGTTTTGTGAGTTTTTCTTCATATTTGGTGCTTTATCAATAGATTGGGCATGGACTGTCTCATTTAAGGGCCCTTCAGTTTCCATCAATTGGGCATCCTCATTAACCAAAGCAGAGAAGGCATTATGCAGGGATATCTCTTGATGTATAGGCTGTCTCTGCGATACAGGTCGCAGTCTACCAGAGTCCACTGTGTTCCATTTGTTCCTGGGATGTTTGATTCTTTGTGGGAGCGGTGGTAGACTTTGTTCAGTTTGCATCCTAGAAGAGGTGTGTTTCTTTGCAGCTATTCTTCCCTTAGTAAAGTTCATTCTTTATGCATGGTAGCTGGTTCTCACTGCACACTGGGATCTTTCAAGAGTCTGTTACCTTAGGACTCAATTGCTGCTGTTCACAGCTTGTCTTCTGGTCACCCGTGGCATTTTTACAGGTTTTTGGTAGCCTCTAGCTAGGGAGTCCCATATGTAAGGACTGACTTCCTGCTTGTTCCTGAAGAAAGCATAGTTCCTCACCTGTAACAGGTGTTCTCCGGGAACAGCAGGAATCAGTCCTCACAACCCTTCTTCATCCCCATGGAGTTTCTCTCTGTTATTTTTGCTGTATTTGCCTTAGAGCTATGTCATCAGATTGAGGCAAGATGGCACCCTGGGGGAGGGGGTGACCAGGCATGCATGGTGCATCTCCCAAAGATATTCTTTGAAAGCTGGGGAGAAACGTCTGTGCGGGATCCGTCAGCTCTGATGTCACCCATATGTGAGGACTGATTCCTACTGTCCCCGGAGAACACCTGTTACAGGCGAGTAACTACTCTTTATCACCTTCCTGTAGCAATAAGTGTTCCAGATGATGTAATACCCTCTTGTACTGAGGAGGTGCCTCCAGGGCCATGTGCCTATGATGAAAGGGTTAGGACATCTGGGTGGCTCATGGACATTGAGGATTGCCTGGTAACTTGCCTGCCTGGTGCGAAGGTGGCGGAGCTCACACGCCACCTATATAAGGTTTTAGAATAGTACTGGGAAGGAGCCTGCTGTCTTGGTACATGTTGGTACGAATGACATAAGTAAGTGTGGTAGGAGGTTCTGGAAACCAAATTTAGATGTTTAAGTAGAAAATTGAAATCCAGAACTTCCAGAGTAGCATTCTCAGAAATGCTTCCTGTTCCACAAGCAGAACTCAAGAGGCAGACAGAACTCCAGAGTCTTAATGTGTGGACGAGACGATGATGCAAGGAAGAGGGTTTTAGATTTGTTAGCAACTGGGCAACATTCTGGGGAAGGAGGGGGCTTTTCCAAAAAGATCAGCTCCACCTTAATCGGGTTGAAACCAGGCTGCTAGTACTAATTTTTAAAAGAGATAGATCAGCTTCTAAACTAGATAATAGGAGAAAGCTGACAGTCGCTGATGAGAGTCACCTATGAGTGCATGGTTTGCAGTGATGTATCTCTAAAAGATACTAGCAAAACAGGAAAGTTAGTGCATCCCAATAGAGAGGTTCCAATAAAGGTACAAGTAACCCAAATGTCTTTAAGTAAAGAGCAGACAGAGTTGAAAGATTCCAAATTACATAGAAACATGACGGCAGAAAAAGACCATATGGCTTATCTAGTCTGCCCTGCCATATAAGTTACTATAGTCCCTTCTTTCCCTTTAGAGATCTTCTGTGTTTGTCCCATGCTTTCATGAATTCAGATACTATCCTCATCTCTACCACCTCCACTGGGAGACTATTCCATGCATCTATCACTCTTTCTGTAAAGAAATATTTCCACATCTTACTCCTAAGTCTATCCCCTTTCACCCTCATATTATGTTCCCTCATTGGAGAGCTTACTTTTAATTGAAAAAGTCTCTCCTACTGTGCATTTATGCCATGGAGGTATTTAAACATCTCTCATATCTCCTCTATCCCACCTTTCCTGTAAAGTATACATATTGAGATCTTTATGTCTGTCTCCATATGGTTTATAACGAAGACCACTGACCATTTTAATAGCCACATTCTGCACCTACTCCATCTTGTTTATATCCTTTTGAAGGTGTGGTCTCCAAAATAGCACACAATACTCCACATGAGATCTCACTATGACCTCCTTTTTCTGCTGGCCATTCCTCTCCATAAGCACCCAACATCTTTCTGTTTTTTGCTGTCACCTTTTCTACCTGTTTAACCACTATAAGATCATCAGAACCATCAGGCCCAGGTCCTGATCTTCTTTCATGAACAGAAGTACTTTACCCCCTTTAATGTACTGCTCCCTTGGATTTTTGCAGCCCAAATGCCTGACCCTACATTTTTTAGTATAAATCTTAGCTGCCAAATTCTTGACCATTCTTCAAACTTAGCTAGATCCCTTCTCATGTTATCAACTCCTTCCTGAGTATCTTCTCTTTTGCAGATTTTGGTATCATCCACAAACAAACAAACCTTACCCAACAGCCCTTCTGCAATATCACTAACAAAGATGTTAAAAAGAATTAGACCAAGGCAAGATCCCTACGGCATACTACTGGTAACATCCATCTCCTCAGAGTGCGTTCCATTTACCTGTACTACTTTGTCACCTCCCACTCAAACAATTTCTAAGCCAATTAGTCACTTTAGGGTCAATTCCTCGAGTGCTCAGTTTATTTGTAAGTGGCCTGTGCGGAACAATGTCAAAGGTTTTATTGAAATCTAAATACACCACATCTAGGGCTCTGACTCGCTCCCACTCTCTTGTCACCCAATCAAAAAAAATAAATCAGATTTGTCTGACAAGACCTGCCTCTAGTAAACCATGCTGCCTCAGAATCTGCAATCCAGAAACCTCACTATCCTCTGTTTATCAGCGTTTCTATTAATTTACTCACCACAGAGGTCAGACTAGCCAGCCTGTAGTTCACAACCTCATCCTTACTTCTGCTTTTGTGTAAAGGGACCAAATGTATCTTTCTCCAGTCCTCTAGGACCACTCCCAACTCTAAAGACGTATTGAAAATGTCAGTCACCGACGTTGCTAGAACTTTCCCAAATTCCTTCAGTACTCTCGGATGCATCCCATCTGGCCTCATCACGTTATTTACTTTTAATTTAGCTAGTTCCTCACAAACAGTCTTCTGAAAATTGTTCAAGATCCCTTTCACTTCTGTTCCTATTTGTGGGTATTTTCTAAGGTCCTCCTCCTGTCCCTTCATCTATGAACAGAGAACAAAAATATTTGTTAAGCAATTCTGCTTTATCCTCTTCAGCTTCTACATATTCCTCCTCTTCACCCTTGAGTCTGGCAATACCACTTTTGCACTCCCATCTCTTACTAACATATCTTAAAAATGTCTTGTCTCCTCCCCCGCTCACCCCCATTTTATTACATTGGTTGTTTCTTTTTTTTGTATCTTTGCTTTCCTGACTACTTTCATAGCTTCTCTAAGTTGTTCCAAATATTGATGCTTGTCTTCCTCTCTCTGTAATCTCTGTAATAGTGGCCTCTTTTTCCTTTTACATTTATTTACCTTTCTAACAAAAAGGTTTGTTACCCTTAAGGTTTGTTATCCTTCAGTTTTGCCCATTGCTTTTCTACATCCTCCACCTGTTCCTAACCTGATAACAACTCCTGAGGTATTGTCCCATCTTGGCAAAATTAGTTTTCTTAAAGCCTAAGAACCTCACTTTTGAATGGTCTTTATAAGCCCTAGTTCTAATACTGAACCACACCAGCTGGTGAACAATGGCTGCAAAATGATCTTGCCCTATAGCATTAGAAACATTTTTCCTATTGGTAAGCACCATCTCCAGTATGGACACTTCATGTGAGGGTTCTGTTACCAGTTACTGGAATAGTTATCCCTGTAGAGAATCTAGTATCTCCTTACTTCTATATGACACTGCAGCAGGTATGTGCCAATCAACATCCTTCATATTAAAATCTCCTATCAATAGCACTTCTCCTTTCATGGCAATACTGATTATATCTTCTATTAAATTTCTTTCCATTTCTTCTCCCTGTGAAAGTGATCTGTGTATCACACCAATGCAAATGAATTTCCCATTTCCTCTTTCTAGTTTAACCCACAGTGCTTCCTTGCTCCATTTTAAGCCCTGTAATTCTATGGCTTTAATATTATTTTTACATATAGTGCCACTCCTCCTCCCCTTCTTCCTACTCTGTCTTTCCTGAATAAAGTATAGCCTGATGTAATTACATCCCAGTCATGGTTGTCCATGAGCCATGTCTCTGTAACCGCCACTAGTCAGGATCGTGAAAAATTGCAAGAGGAGATAAACTGGGAGCTGAAATTTAATGTTGGCAAGTGCAAAGTTATGCATCTAAGGAAGAAAAGCTCAAACTATAATTACACAATACAAGGTTCTGCATTTGAAACCACCACTCAGGAAATGGATTTTGGCATCATCATGGATATCTTGAAACCCTCTGCCCACTGTGCAGCGGTAGCCAAGAAAGCAAATAGAATGCTAGAAATCATAAGGAAAGGAATTGAGAATAAAATAATGCCTCTGTATCACTCCATGGTGTGATTCTAGTAACCTTATCTTAAAAAGGATATAGCAGAACAAGAAAAGGTACAGAGAAAAGCCACTAAAATGATAAAGAGGATGGAAGGATACCTCTACAAGGGAAAGCTTAAAATGTTATGGATCTTCAACTTCGAGAAAAGACAGCTGAAGGAAGATATAATAGAGCTCTATAAAATAATGAATGGAGTGGACCGGGTAAACACATGTTTGCTGTTTTCTCCTTCAGAATGTAGAAAGACTAGGGGACACACAATGACACTACAATGTAGCACATTTAAGACTGATTGGAGAGAATATTGTTTCAATCATTACATACTATAATCAAACTCTGGAATTTGTTACTGGAATATGTAATAAGAGTTGTTAGTATAGCTGGGTTTAAAAGATGTTTGGGCAAGTTCCTGGAGGAAACTTCTATAAATCATTATTAAAGAGGATGAGGGAAGTTCATTACTTATCCCTGGGATAAGCAGCACGGGATCTGTTTGCCTTTTTGGGAACCTGATAGTTATGACCTGGATTGGTCACTTTTGGAAACAGGATACTGTGCTAGATCGACTTTTGGTTTGACCCAGTATGATGTATCGTATGTTTTTATTGACACAAAGGGACAATAGAATGCAAACAGCCACTGTGGCAAAATAGAGCACAACCACTGATGACGGCCATCGGCAATGCACATGGGTTGCATTGGGAATAAGGATGTTTGGATGGAGGGGTAGAAGCTGTGATCCACATTTGGTATCAGGATAGGCCTGCTGACTGCATTCTACACCCACTGTATACATGGGCAGAGCAGACGCTCAACCCAAAAGCAGCAGAGGGTGAGCATTTTGTGGTAGACCAGGCAGATTTGCAGAAGGAATGTATGGCTTAGCATGATGTTCACATCTTTCCCCAACAGCCGATTCTGTATCGTGTGTGATGTTGTGGCACTGAAGTGTAAGTACAGGGCCATGCAAAGGGCCTGGCCCAGATTGCTGCAGTAACTCCAGAGGGAGCTACAGCAACAACAAGGTAAGTCATTTCTTTAGCATATTTTTTTATTTATTTAACACCTTTTTTATACCGTCTTTCTACCAGTCAAGATGGTTTACAAAGAACTCTGTGCAAAAACATAATAACTTGAATGGTACAGGTACACATTACAATGAACATACGTTAAGATAGTAAAACAATGACAAAACGAAACTAACCATTACCTGTGCCACATGAAACAGCCACAACCATGCAACCATGGACCACATTTAGAGATGTGCCTCCCGAAGAACTCATTGACATCATCTCACACATCAAAACTACCACCTCCTCACTGGATCCCTGCTCAGTGTCCTGGGTGAAAACTACAAAGATGCACCTCCTACCATTCCTTTCAAGAATCCTACAAATCTCTCTGTCGCAAGTCTATCTCCCACCCTTCTTAAAACAAGCCTCCGTGAGACCTCTACTGAAGAAACCCAACCTGGATCCAAGCACACCTCCCTCCTATAAACTCATAGCCAGCGTACCCTTCCTTGCCAAGATCACAGAAAAGGCAGTTCAAATCCAACTCCAGGAACACATCGACAAGCTTGCACCCCTGGACAGACATTAACATGGGTTTCACCCATTTCACAGTGCTGAAACACTGCTCCCCTCCTTGTTATCAACACCAATCACAGGAACTGAAAAGATCACCAGTGACTTTGAATTGCTTTTCCTAGATATCTCTGCTGTGTTTGATAAGGTCTCCCACAGCTGCTACTTAATCAACTGAACACCATCGGAGTACAAGGCAAGCCGCTCAAATGGATTCACTCATCTTTCTCAATGTACCCAACAGATAAAAATCAGAAACTGTACCTTAGCCCCCTACTCTCTACAAGGAGTACCCCAAGGATGCACACTCTCATCCCTACTCGTTAACATTTACATTCGGCCCCCTGCACAACCATCCAAAAGTTCAATGTCAAATACCAAATATACACAGATGACATCATGATATTTAATCCTTTTCTCACCACTGCTCCCGACTACTCAAATATAACTGCCTGTTTTAGAGAAATAATCAACTGGCTTCAGCTTCACAAACTTTCAGTCAGCTACAGCAAGACTGAAATTCTCCACGTTACTAAAAACCCTTCTTTTACGCCCTCTGCTTCCATCAAAATGGAGAACACTGAACTACAGGTCAGGTCCCATGTCAGATACCTTGGCGTCACCCTAGACCAGCGGCTGAACATCCGTAACACAACCAAGTCTATCTATTACAAACTTAGAACACTGCGCAACCTACATCTCCTCCTTTCCCCTGAAAACTTCCATACACTATGCCAAGCTTCCATCACCCCCCTCCTTGATTACTGCAACTCCATTTATCGGGGACTTCCCAAAACCACCATCATGCCGTTACAACTAGCTCAGAACACCACAGCCCATACTATTGTCAGAGCCTCTAGACACACCCACATCACACCCATCCTAGAGTCCTCCATTGGCGTCCCATTGCCGCAAGAATCAAGCACAAAGTCCTCACCATGATTCACAGGACCTATAACAACACCACCTCCGAGCACTTCCAGACACTGATCAGTAGGCCAGGCAGACAAAGTACACTTAAGCTACTTCAACTGCCATCCCAGATCCATAAGAGCACTCAATAACACTCGCCTAAGAGCCTTTACACATTATGCTCCCACTATCTGGAACACCTTATCATCTACTCTACGGGTCATCCAATCATACCAATCCTTTAAGAGGAAGTTGAAGACATTCCTGTTTGAAGATCACTGCGACTCAGCAAAAGCCTCTGTTAAAGAACATCCCTATTGCCCCGCCACCATAAGCCACCACCAATGGAGCATCTACTCTCTCACCGTACACTGTTTTAGACTGATGAAGCCTGCATTCACCCCTCTTCTCCCATGTGTACACTTTCTTAAACTGATTTAACATGCATGCACCCCTCCTCCCCTTATGTCTACTGATTGTATATTGTTAGTTATAAACCGTTTGTATACTGTTAGCTATAAACTGTTTGACTTTTTAAGTTTGAAGTATCCTGCATGAACCCCCACTGTACAGAGTTGAGGAGTAGACTAATGGTTAAGAACACTGGCTTGGGAACCCAGAAACCAGAGTTCAATTCCCACTAGCACTTCCTGTGGCCTTGGGCAAGTCACTTAACCCTCCATTGCCTCAGAAAAATCCAAGTTATCAATGTCCCTGTTTAATGTACATTACCTAAGTTCCATTATAAACCACTTTGATTGAAATGATAAAGTAGTATATGAAACCTTTTAAATAAATAAGTACAATGTGACCTTCTTGCACCCTGTTTGTATATTGTCAGCTGTAAATTGCTTTGACTGGTAGAAAAGCAGGATAGTAAAACCGGTTAAATACATAAACACAGGGTGTCAGCATGTGTAGCTGAGAGCACTGTTCCTTATTCTGTGTGTTCTACAAATAACAGAGTCTTTAGGTTTTTGCGGAAGTCTCTAGTGAATCGAATGGATCTTATTTGGGGTGGTAGAAAGTTCCAGAGTGTAGGGGCATATAGAGAGAAGGTTCTGTTGTTGGCTCTTTGGCTGCTTGAGGGTTTGTCTGTGGGTACTTCCAAAGTGTTTACTGTGGTGCTTCTTCTGGGACTAGCAGAGCTGTTCTTCAATAATAATGAAGCAAGGCTGTCTACAGATTGATTGGTTAATATTTAATGAGTGTTGAGTAGGGTTTTGTATTTTATCCTGATTGTGTTGGGTAGCCAATGTAACTGCTTAAGGAGGGATATAATGCGAGTTTGTGGGACATGTGGAATGGGACATGTGGCCTGGATGTGACATGTAGGGAGAGAATCCCAGGTTTCCACCTGCAATGTGCAAGACCAAGAGATGCAGCCAAAAACATGCATCCATAATGGGGCACTATCTGCATTGCCACAGCTGTCAGGGCATATGCTAGAAGGGTGACACTCAGGAAATAGCCCTGCATAACTGTAAAGAGGGCCCAAGCAGTGTCCAGCAGGATATGGTATCTGCAAACATATGGTATACCAAGGCAGGGGGGTTGGAGGGGGCGGAAGCAAGTACCCGGGACCATTATAAAGGGCCACATGGACAGAGAGCAGCAGTGTAGGGGGTCCAACTAGCTAAGGGTGGCCATGAGTTATGGATGATGATGGAATGAAAAGATGCCACATATAAGCACCCACGTGTTGGGCAAAACTGGTATGGGATAATGGTCCCACTGATACACAGATACCAGATGTTGTGAGTACCACAGGTATAGTGTAACCTTCTCCCAAAAGGCCAGGCAAGCAGTGACCTGGGATGACAGTACACAATATCCACTGCAGAAACATTGATCCAGGACAGGGTTTGCATGGATGTGTATGGTCTTAATATAAGAACATAAGATATGCCATACTGGGTCAGACCAAGGTCCATCAAGCCCAGTATCCTGTTTCCAACAGTGGCTAATCTAGGTCATAAGTACTTAGCAGTTTCCCCAAAAGACACAGGTTCCACAATGCTTGTATTGGGTTAAGTAGTGATATCCTAGGTCCCTTTTAATAATGGTTTATGGATCTTTCCTCCAGGAACTTGTCCAAACCTTTTTTAAACCCAGTTACACTAACAGCCTTGGAATAATAGGAAATCACAGCAGTAACCAGGTACTGAAATGGCATATATAGTGACAGCAGACCCATATATGGAGGCAGTGCTCAGGGGGATCCTATAGTGATGGACCATATGATGTCTCTGGAATCCTTCCCCCATTACGTTCAGAACCAGAGGAATGGCAGCCCAACAGCCAGGGACCTCTCAAGACAATATGTTGCCTGAGGCAAGAGAGAAGTTGTCACCTCCCCAGCCAAAATGGAGGGGCCTCCCCATAGCTTTAATCAGGAACCAGAGGTCCCCTCATTCACAACATCAGTCAGAATAAAGAAAGTAATATATTCCCGCTATACGAGTTTAAAAAAAAAAAACACTTTACAATGCTCTTTTCATGCAGCAAAAAGTGTAGCAGGATAATTATATAAACTGTGAATCAAATATACATCATACTGACTCATGACATTGCACACTGGACCGGTATACTGTACTATTAAATGTAAATATATATTCTGAAGAAACAAAGGAGATGCAAGGTGATCAAACACCAAGGAACAAAATGAAAAACCAAGAAACATGGCTCATTTTATTATGGTGTTATAAACTGCACTGTGCTTCTTGCTTTTTATTTTTGAACATATCTATATCCAAAGAGCCCTTCTCCCAACAATAAATGCAGAGGACGGGTGACATGAAGGAGCAGCCGCAGCAGATAATGTAACTAGTCTTCTCTCAGGAAGTTCCATATACTATGTGTTTATTTGTTACTGTTTCAAATTCATTTAAGTGTGTAATTCATTCATATTACATTTACTGTCATATTTTTTAGTATTAATTACAAAGAATCACTAAAATCGTTTTTCCATTACTGCGCAATATTATGCCATGTCAGTTCATCAGATTAAGTTAGCTGGGTGGCCAGTAAAATCAGCTGGGTGGCACACCCAAAAAAAAAGGTCCTGGGGAGAACACTGTTAACATACAGCAATATAAACTCTCACTAGTCATGGACATATTGTGAGGTAATACAAAACATCACAAAATTATTCAGTGCCTATAGAGAAAATCTGCCATACCATATGTCCTGCCTAAACAGGGTGTGAAATAAGGATCTACACACTTTAGAATAAAGATAATCCATTTATTTATAAAATATTAAAAGAAGGTAACTTGAAAGCTAGTAATTTACTTAATTCACATATGATTAGTTAAGCTGTGCATAAAAGTAAGTTAAAAGACAATAATTGTCATGAGGCTGGAGCCATGGAAGATGCAGCCTTAGAAAAAAAACCTGTTTTGCATAGAGCTGAGAATGTGCAGAGGGTGCAGTTGCATCGCAGCACAGCCAGAGGGGGCAAGAGTAATCCCACAGAGGCTGAAGCAACATGCTCAGACACTGATTGTATAAGTGGCAATCAGTTGCACCTGAGGCTAAGCCCGGGACGTTCAAACCAAAACTCCCTTTATAAGTAGAAACAGAGAGCAGCAAGGGAGAAAGGGAAGACGGAGGAGAACCTGCAGGACAAGAAGAACGTGGAGCAGGAGAGATTCCACACAGAGCCAGCCCAGAGGGACAGAATCCAGAGGACGTTTACTCAGATGGATAGAGTCCAGAGGGGCAGAGCACAGAGGGACGGAGTCCAGAGAAAAGCTGCCGGAAGAAACAGTTTGTCTGGTAGGAGTGACTCTCCCAGCCCAAGTAACTTTGTTGGATCTGGATTACAAGGAACAAGGAAGAGAGGTTCCTATTATAAAGATACCTTTTCAGAGAACCACAGAGAGTGGAAATCCTTACCAGGTTTTCCTGAATTCCATGAAAGCAAAGCACTGCACAGAAAAGCCTATCTCCCAAGAGAAGTATTTCAGAAGGAGAGCTCTAGGTGTGGCCATTCCAGGAAGCCAAGGTATGCTGAATCTTTAATTCTAAAGGAAAGCCTTGCTAATAGAAACCCTGTTAAAGCAGCTATTCCCTATAAGGGGAGGGGAAGCAAAGCAGAGCTTTTTAAGACAATACCTCACAGCTTAACAGGAAAGTTTTACTGGAAGCAAGATAGACCCTGTAAGTTTGTAACAGGGAGTGAAAACTGTGATTCAAAGGAAGAAGCCAGTGATGCAGAGTCTATGGAAATTGAATGTGAAAATATTATTCCCATGCCTCAGGAGGAATCCATGGACTGTAATTTCTGTTCTGCAACTAGTATTGAATCCTTGCTAGAATTGTAGATAGAAAAGAATTGTGCAACAGGTGGTGAACCTTATAACCGTTTGTTTGCTGAATTGTTTAAATTGCTTTGAACTAAAAGAAGCCTCAGCTAGGACTTGCATTCAACTGTAAAGCCTATAACAGTTATCTGCTTGAATATTGGTGGAACCCCTTTTGATAAAGAAAGGACTGTCTTTATTTTCTACTTGTCTTAGTGAATCATTGTGTTACAGGGGAAATAAAGCCTTGTTACCCTACACTATTGGCTTGGATCATTTGTGCTCTCAAGGAGCTAGAACTAAAAGGACCAAAATGCACTAGGCCCTTAAAGTCACAACGCTCCTTAAAAATAATAAATGCGCCGGATGCCCTTATAGCCACTGGCCACTGGGGGCACCGGAAGAGTTCTAAGCTTCATCTCATATCAACACTTTGACTGAAGAAGCCCTCAAATTTAGCCAAGCAAGAGAGACCCTCAATCGGGAAAACCCCAGGCAGTGCGCGCGATCACCCCGTGGGTGAGACTTTCCTCTCTCTCCTGACTGCAAAAGCATTTTCTTTATATCTTGTTGCAATAGCAACCAGCTATTTTCCATCAGGTTGACACACATACATAGAATGGGATCAGCTATACATTATTTATTTATTTATTTATTTGTTACCATTTTCTATACCGCCCCTTTCAGAGATCAGGGGCGGCTTACAGATAACTAATATGTTACATAAAACAGTTTTTAGAACTTTTTACATTACAACTTTTGAACATTCTGAGATCTTAACATATTCCAACTTTATACAGGCAGGTTATACATTAAACATAATCAAGATGCTTGCCAGGCACACAAGAATGTTCAGGGGAGGCATCCCCCATTCCATGGTTTTGAAGCTCAGAACTCCACGATTGATGACATGACCTTCAATTTATTTTGTATACAGTTGCCAGGTGAAAGGTTTTCCTTATCTTCTTGTGTACCAGTACCTCTCCGTACTACGACTCCCTATCATAAGTTTCACATAATGTTTTCTACCAAAATAGTTATGCAAGAAGACGTTTTTCACAAAATTGTACAGGAACCTCTTTCCTACAGAACTGAGGTTTACTTAACCCTTAACTTACTGCTGATGCATAGTCAACTTTAACTCATTTTCACCATACCATATCAGATTAAACTTCCAAAACTCACACAAAGATCCTACCCAGAACAGAGCAGCACTGTAAATATATTAGTGGACCTACAGTATTTGAAAAACTGAAAAAGCTAGATTACTACAAATCCCTACATAGAAACTCCATGATATATGACTACCTGCTCTTAGTCACACACTCAGAATATAGGTAGATCCTCACCAAGTATAGAATAAATTATCCCTGTACCCCCTGACTGGACACCTGCACTGGTAGCCTGGTGCTTTGATACCCTTGACACCAGCTCTCTACTACTGCACATGACATAAGGGGGGCAAATGAAATGGACTGCAAAGGGTCACAGAGGCTGGCGGGCTTAACAGAGCCACGAGAAAGGGAAACTCTCGCTTCGCGGCTCTGAAAAGCCGGCGCTGAAGTAAATAGGGGGGGCTCTGCCGGGAAAGCCACGGCCGTGGGGCATTCATCCTACTACTGTTGCGGCAGCAGCAGCAGCGGCAGCAGCTTCAGCTTCTGCAGCCAGGGTTTTTTTTTTCAATTTCCATGGGGTAGGGGGGGGGGCTAGGACTGGAAATGGGCTTTTGGGGGGGTTAGGACTGGAAGTGGGCTGATGGGGGAGGGGTTAGGACTGGTAATGGCCTATGGGGGGGCTAGGACTGGAAATGGGCTGATTGGGGGTTAGGACTGGAAGTGGGCTGATGGGGGGGGTTAGTACTGGTAATGGGCTATGGGGGGGCTAGGACTAAAAATGGGCTGATGGGGGGTTAGAACTGGAAATAGGCTGATCGGGAGGGGGGCTAGGACTGGTATGGGCTATCGGGGTTAGTTAAGACTGGAAATGGGCTGATGGGGGGGTTAGAACTGGAATGAGCTGATCGGGAGGGGGGCTAGGACTGGAAGTGGGCTGGTGGAGGGGTTAGAACTGGAAATGGACTGATGGGGGGATTAGAACTGGAAATGAGCTGATCGGGAGGGGGGCTAGAACTGGCAATGGGCTGATTGGTGGAGTTAGGCCTAGAAATGGGCTGATTAGTGGGGCTAGGACAGGAAATGGGCTGATTGTGGGGCTAGGACTGGAAATGGACTTATTGGGGGGTAGGACTGGTAATAGGCAGATGGGGGGCTAGCACTGGAAATGAGCTGATTGGGGGGCTAGGGCTAGAGTGGGCTGATAAGGGGGACAGGACTGGAAATGGGCTGGGAATGGAAATGGGCTAATGGGGAGGGGAGGAGAGTGCTGCTGACCCTGGAAGAAAACTAGGGGCTAGGGCTACAAATGGGCTGTTGAGGGAGGATAGTAGAATAGGACTGAAATGGAGCGGATAATGAGAGTGTCTGCCAGGGGAAGGAAGGGGCAGGAAGGGAGCTGACACGGGGGAAGGAGGGGGCTGGAAAGGAGCTGACACCTGGGATGTACTGAAGGGGGACTGGAAGGGGGCTGACACTTGGGGATAAGAGTGGTAGGTAGTTTGGTAATGGGGAGGAGGCTGGAAGGGAATTAACATGTAAATGGCACTAGAAGGGGGATGGACAGAGGGTAGGGCGACTGGAAGGGAGCTGATTGGGGGGGTGGCACTGAGTGGACGTGAGCTGATATCTGGGATGGTATTTGTACTAGAAGGGACTGGACAGTGGGGAAGGAGGGGAACTGGAAGGGAATGGACACTAGTGGCAGTCGTGGGAATGCAAGGCGGTTGACATTGGAAGGTACTGGGAGGGAAGGACTGGAAAGGGGGCTGATACTGGGGAGGGTTACTGGAAGTGGAAATGGGCTGATGGAAGGAAGTGAAGAAAACAAAAGAGGTAAGTAATGGTAGATGGACCATGGACCATAGACCACAGAAAGAGAGATAAGAGAAGACAGGAAAGCAGAAGCCTCAGATCGGGACCAGCATGATCAGAGAATAAAATGGTCAGACAACAAAGATAGAAAAATAATTTTATTTAATTTTAGTAATTGGACTTTGTGCTATTTTTATATTTTACACAGTATTGGGGAACTGCATCTCTTATTTATCTGATGTTGCACTGCATGTGGACTCTGGCTTCTTGGGGTTTCAATTTAAATTTTGTCTACATATTTTTATGTTTACTTCAGATTGTGGTTACTTATTCTGTACTTGGTGAGGGTCGATGTGAGTGTGTGACTGAGGACAGGTGTTCTGTTAACATGGAGTTTATACATAAAGATCTATACTGTACTGTAGTAATTTGACATGTTCAGATTTTCAAATAGGAGTATTGATGTTCCAAGGCCCACTGTAGCATTTACAGTGATGTTTTTTTTGGATGAGCTCTTTATGTGAGTTTTAGTAGTTTGTGCTGATATGGTATGGTATGGTAGGTTTGCTCTTTGTTGTAGGGTTTTATATTAGTTCACAATATGCCTGGTACTGGAGAATAGTTGTTGTTTTTGTTGTTGTTAGGGAGATGATCAGAATCCGATTTTTTTTTTAAATATTGAGTTCTGTGGGTGAATACCCTGGATCTGCTCTGCACCTACTGTGGATGTAAAATATATGTTGAAAAAGAAAAAGCAAGAACCATAACGCAGTTTATAACAACAAAATAATTATAATTTAGTTTTATAAACTGTGCTGTTGGTTCTTGCTGTCTTTTAGTTCCTTGGTGTGCAAACGGGACGGTACCTAGACCTGTGCAAGCCGTGCAGTCGCACAGGGTGGATAGGCTTGGGGGACAATAGCAGGCAGCCAAAATGCGTTCCCCAAGCCTTTTCGCAGCACTTTAAGCAGGTCTGGTTCCACCTTCCTCCGACGCGATGTCAAAGCAGGGAGGGACAGATCTGCTTAAAGTGCCGGTGCCTTTCAGATTGGGCGCATGCCCCCATCCTCCTCCCCATACCTCCGTCCAGCACTGCCTGCTCTTTCCCTGATGACGGCGCCATCGTGAAAAAAACAGAGGGCAGTAGCAGCAGGGAAAGAGCAGGCAGCGCTGGACGGAGGTATGGGGGGAGGGGGGCGTGCGCCCGAGCTGCAAGTCGCACAGGGTGCAATTGCTGCTCCATACGGCCCTGTGTGCAAACATCTTGCATTTCCTCTATATAATCTAATCGGCGTTTTGGTTTGGTTCAGTCTCTGATTGGACTTCTGAAAAAGCCCTGCCCCCTCTAAGGTGTGTGTGTGTGTGAGGTGCCATTTCACACTTCACCTCAGGCAGCAGATTGCCTTGAGCCGCCCCTGTCGCCACAGTATTTAAAAAGCTGCTGTTTTCAATATTGGGCGGTTAGTTACTAAGCATTGCATATTGATTGTAGAGATCTAACAAAGGAGTTGGCCATTCACCCTTTCTACCTGGGCCAAAGTGTAATACGTTTTGATATTAGATCTATTTTTTGATGCACTTTTTAAAAAAATGGAAATGCCCTAATTGCCAACACCCTCTCTATCTAAGCTTCTATCAGTTTTCTATCGTTTGTCCACTAGGCATGACGTACATTAGTTGTGCACTGTCAGTCCATTAGCAGAACTTAAAGTATTTAATGAATGCAAAATTGTTTTAACACATGCTAACCTACAAATGAACACTTGTAAAATTGATTTATGCCTGCTAAACAGTTCTAGTTTGTGTTTTAACATTTTTTTATTAAAATAAATCTGTCCATCTAACTGAAAAAAATACATGAAAATTAGGTAAAAACAAATTTTCTGAAAAGAAACTGCTAAATGCTTTGTCTCTGCACATTCCTACTATCTATCCAAATATGTATATGAAGGGCAGTTGTATATGGATGTACAGAAACATTGAGGTACCAGAGGGGTTGAAGAATATAATGGAGGTTACTTCAGAAGCTTTTTTCACAATTCCCACCATATATAATGAGCATATACACATGTAAATTGCATTCACATGTAACTGATCATTTCAGAAAGAGATCAATGTACATGTGGATCTCTTAGTACATAGAAGTTTTGAGTAAATGTGGTCTGGGCATGATCTGAGAGGGATAAAAAACTACACATATATTCCTTATTTCATATAGTGAATGCACATGTAAACATCTCCACACTGGAATTTTCTTTCACCTGCTTCCTGGCACATGCAGATTACTAAAAAGTGAGCATTTTGGCCAGCTCCTTAATTCCTCCTAATTTATTTTGCCCTCCAAATTGAAATGAGCTAAATATAACCTCCTCTGTAGTTAAGTAGCAGCACCTACTATTACCACTACTACTACTACCATTGCTCATTTCCTAATCGTACCTCCAGGCCAGGCCTGCTACATGTGGGTTGCCACCGCCCACCAGCAGCTGAGGGCTGAATATGACAGAATCTTGACAGCACCACATAAGAGCTCCTCCTCCAGCTCCAGGATCCAGTCTCAGTTCTCAGCAGTTGAGTAGGCAGCCCTCGGGTAGTGGTCTCCCTGAGGGCATGATTATAGAGTTTTATTTATATATATATATATATATATTTGTAATTCTGGGTGTTTCTGGGGGATTGCCTAGCAGGCAACTCAGAAGAGAATTCATTTGGGAAGAGTGTTACTTGGGAAGTGCCATGGAGAGTAGGAGCCATAGCACTGTCAGAGCCTAGCAGCCTGGAGCCTGAGACTTTATTACGTGGGTGCCCCAGATGGCTTTAACACTGCCTATAACCTCGAAGGAGCCTGCAGCAGGATAGGCTGGTGCCTGTGAGCCATAGATCTGGACTTCTCCCCCACCCACGTCACGGACAGGTCCTCCGCTTAAATGGATCTAATTGGCTGGGGGGAAAAAGCAAGCAATTCTCTTTTAAAAAGGAGAGAGTGTTTTTATACAGCTTACGCTACTCGGTACTGGCCTCCCTCCAGGTTCCTGGCCACATAGGTATGATAAACGCATGGGGAAGCAGATAGAAGGTAGGTTGTATGCCGGGGGGTTCTTCAGCCTGTCTGCTTTGTTTGGGGACACGTGGTTTGCAGGCAGCAGGAGTTTGCTGCTTTTGTGCGAGGCATGGGAGGCCATTAGAACATGTAGAGGGCATGGAAAGCATAGTGGACACAAATTGAGTGGAGCCTTCAGTTCCAGCTGTTCCTTTGGTTTCGGTGGGATAGCGGCCATTTTGTTGCAGCCAGCTCCAGTGCCTCAGAAGCCTCTAAAGCGTGGAAAAGGCAAGGGAAAGGCTGTGGGTGACTTAGGTTCAGGAGAGAGTATAGTTTCAGCATTGCAGGTGGAACCTCTCTCTCAGATATTTTTTCCAGGCTTCTTCTTAGCCCTGTATAGTGCCTATTGCCTGAAGAGAAAGCAGACTGCTCCAAGACGGCAGGAGAATCCTTTGGTAAAAGAGGATTTAATGTTACTGGGATCTGAGAGAGGTCAGGAGTTGTCTGGAGCTGACATCATGTCTCCACCATAAAAATGTAAGGGGGAACCTGAGGCCTGGCAGGTTCAGGGCTCTTCGCCCTCCCATGTTTCTGGAGACTTGGGAGAGGCCCTTAAGATATTTGGGGAGAAATGGAGTTCGGGGATCTTGAAGAGGGTGACATTGACTCAGGGGAAGACCCAAACATCATCCGCGTGTTCCACCAAGAGGAGTTTGCCGCCCTCATTAGGCATTCTCTGGCTGCCCTCAATATTCCACCCCCGGCTACAGTCCTTGAAGAGCCTTTGGAGATCCTTTATTACAGGGTTCATAGAGGCTCAGGTGTATTTCCCAGTGCATCGGGTCATTAAAAAGATGATGGCATCGGAATGGGAATACCAAGAGGCCACAATGAGGGGAAGCAGAGCAATGGGTCGCCTGTACCCTATTCCACAGGAGGCACAGGAACTGCTCAAGATGCCTAAGGTGGATGCTCTTGTCTCAGCAATCACTAAGAAGACTTCCATCCCCTTAGAGGGGGCAGGGGGCAGACTCAAAGGATCTGCCAAATCGGAAACTAGAGCTTGTATTGAAGCTTGTGTTTGACTCCAATGCCTTGTCACTCCAGGCCTCCATTTGTGGGGCCTTTGTGTCCAGAGCCTCTATTCGGTGGCTCCAGGGCCTCGCTCTGTCGGATCCTGAAGAACCTGAGGCGGTGGAGGGAGCCAAGCTCGAGTCAGTGGTGGCATACATGGCAGATGCTTTCTATGATATGGTTGATGTTCCTCAAAAACCATGGCTTACATTATTGCAGCACGGAGGTTCCTGTGGCTGCACAATTGGTCAGCAGATGTGGCATCTAAGGTGCAGTTCAGTAAGCTTCCCTTTAAGGGAAAATTGCTGTTTGGAGAAGCTCTGGAGAAGTTGGTAAAAGACCTGGGTGTCTCTAAAGGAGGTCACCTGCCAGAGGATAGGGCAAAAGGGCCCAAGCCAGGATGCCACAGTGCGGGCCACCAAAGGATTTCAGGCACTTCTGTGCCATGCGGTTCTCACCATACCAGTGGGAGCAGTTCAGCAACAGGGCTCAGACCTTTTATGGCTTCTGAGGAAGCAGTCGAGGCTCCTTCACTAGCTCCTTGGCGGCTGCCAAGAAGCCAGAATGTGCCAGGATAGTGCAGGCGGAGGTAGTAATTGGAGGATATTTTCAGTGTTTTCTTCCTGCCTGGGTCAGAATAACCTCCAAAAGGGGTATGTGCTAGAGTTTGCATGACCTCTATCAGATGCCTATATCCTTTCGCCTTGCAAAGCTCGGGTAAAGACCAAAGTGGTCCATGACGCACTTCAGCGTTTGTTGTGGCTCAAAGTCATGGTGCTGGTCCCTCAAAACCAGTGCAGTTTCGGTCGATACTCCATTTATATTGTAGTGCTCAAAAAGGAGGGCTTCTTCTGCCCTATTCTCAACCTCAAGAGTGTCAATCGCATGCTACGGGTGCCGCATTTCCACATGGAGACCTTGAGAATGGTCATCCTCGCAGTACGTCAAGGCAAGTTTTTTTATCTGCACTGGATCTCTCAGAAGAATATTTGCATATCCTGATCCAGCCAGAACACCAGAGATTCCTGCGCTTTGTGGTGCCAGAAGGGCATTTTTCATTCAAAGCAATGCCCTTCAGACTAGCTACGGCCCCACGCATATTCGCCCCATGATCGTGGCGGCAGCCTTATGGAAAGATGGGATTCTAGTACATCCCTACCTGGATGACTGGCTCATCAGAGTGAAATCAGAGGCCGAGAGTCACTTTGCAACTCATCGGGTGATAGAGTTGCAAAGTCTGGGCTAGATTGTCAACCTGACCACCCGCAGCCAGTACAGAGGCTGGTTTATCTCAGAGCACAGTTTGGTACTCTGGCAGGGCAAGTGTCTCTGCTGGAGGACAGAGTTTTCAAGATTCAAGCACAGATTCACAGCTTCCTGCAGAAAGGAGCGCCGGAGGCATGGTTTTATCTCCAGCTTCTCGGTTCCATGGCAGCGGCATTGGAGCTGGTGCCCTGGGCGAGGGCTCATATGTGTCCGTTGCAACAGGCACTACTTTCCCGTTGATCCCCGCAGCATCAGCCTCTGTCTCACAGGCTGCCTTGGCTGGAACAGACGCGCCAGAGTCTAAAGTGATGGTTGCAGTCCACCAATCTCCAGGCGGAACTGCCGCTGGAACAGCCGCAGTGGATTTTGGTCACGACGGACACCAGCCTTGCAGGCTGGGGAGCGCATCGTTTAGCAAGGGTGACTCTGCTGGTGTGGACACCGGAGAAAACCTCCTGGTCCATCAACAGATTGGAGCAGAGGGCGGTGTTCCTAGCCTTGCAATTTTTTCTTCCATTGATCTAGGGCAAGGCAGTATGAATTTGTTTGGACAACATGACTGCAGTGGCCTATATCAATCACCAAGGTGGAACGGGAAGTGCAGTCCTTCTGGCTGACAGTCTAGTTCTATTGGAATGGGTGGAAGAGTTCTTGCATGCCCTTTCTGCGGCTCATGTCACAGGGAAGGAAAACATGCAGGTGGACTTTCTCAGCCGATACTGACTCGATCCAAGAGAGTGGGAGGTGAATGTGGCAGTGTTTCATGAGATCATGAGTCGGTGGGGCACACTAGTGATGGATCTCATGGCAAAATTGAGCAATTCCACGGCTGCACGGTTCTTCAGCAGATGACGAGAACACATGTTCGAAGGCCTGGACATGCTCTCCCAGGTCTGGCTGATGGGTTGGATCTTATATGTGTTCCCACCTTGGGCACTCATAATCCGACTGCTGCAACACATAGAGTGCCATCCGGGGTTAGTGATTCTTATTGTGCCAGATTGACCACGGACGCCATGGTATGCGGACTTGATTCAACTTCTCACAGATAGGCCTGACGTCTCCTGGACAGAATGAACCTGCTCTTCGAGGGGCTGGTGTGCATTCCACAGGTGGATCAGTTCTTGCTTACAGCTTGGCTTTTGAGAGGGTTTGATTGAAGAGTAGGGAGTATTCGCCTGCAGTAGTAGCGACCATGTTGAAGTCTAGAAAGAAGTTGACTTCTCTGGCTTATGTGCCCGTCTGGCGTATATTCGAAGAATGGTGTTCGTTGAAGGGATGCAGAGCCATAGAGGCTTCTTTTTCACAGGTGTTGAATTTCTGGCAATGTGGACTCGAGAAGGGATTGTCTCTTTGTACCTTAAAAGTGCAGGTGAGGGGGGGAGGAGTCTTCTCAAGATGGCCGCTGAAAGTTTCTTCTGAATTCATGCCGAAAAGAAAAGGGAAGTTGATGGCTCTTCCCTCAGAGCCCCAACACTCATCCACAGGTCCGATAGACTGTTTTGTGACCTTGACCCCGGACCAGAAAGCGGAGGTTCGAGCCGGCTTGGCGGTATGTGGTGGAGAGGCTGCATCTCCGCCGTCAGAAATAGATACATCACTCTCCCCTGTGCAGAGAACGCTGCCAGTACGTCCTGCTACTGCCGGCCCTACCTTGGAAGCTGCAACGCTTGTTCCTCCTATGCTGGGGGGCGAGCTTGTCGTTGGAGGGCAGCTCCGTGATGTGGTGGCTGAACGGACCCCTGTGGAAGACGGGGAGGCATCGGGCGTCTCTTCTCCGGTGGAACTCCCAGATGTGTCATCTCCTGGGGAACGGAGCTCTCTGGTTGTTTCTTCTTTGTTGCCAGTTCCAGCCTTTAGCCTCTCTAGACCGAAGATTTTCACACTTGAATCCATTTGGAATGCTATTGCCGCTTTGTCGGGCGCAGTTCGATCTCAATCTGCAGCTTTTGCCGCGAGTATTCAGGATAATGCTTCACGTATTCAGGAGAACGGTAGTAAGATCGTGACTGTTATATCCACGTGTGACTCTCTGGTAACATCGGTAGCTGATCAAGGGACTCAGCTGAATTCTCTTTCTGACCAGTTTTCCGCTTTGGCTAAGGACAATGGGATTCTTCATTATAAAGTTGAAATTTTGGAAAATGCTGCTAGAGCCACTAATTTGCGGGTCTTAAATTTTCCTCAATCTCAGGGTGTTACTGCGACTGATATGTTTAAGAAATATCTCCACGAAGTTCTCAAAGTCCCAGTGGATCTGTTTCCACATTGAATAAGGTTTATTATCTCCCTCGGGGGAAAAAAGATGCTGTGGTTTCTTCTGATGTATCAAATATTGATTTTGATGTTCTCAATGTTTCTAATTTGTTAGAGGATACGGGAGGTGGGGGCTGTGTACCAGCTACATTGATTGTTCAATGTGCTTTAATCTCTGATAAGAACTGGCTTCTTAAAATGTTTTTTAAGAAGAGGCTAGAGTCCTTTTTTGGTCTGACTATTTCTATGTTTCCTGATTTAACCCGGGAAACTCAGAAACGGCGCAAACAGTTTTTATTATTGAAGTCTGGAGTGTTACAACTAGGAGGGTCTTTTTTCCTTCGATATCTGTGTAGATGCCTTGTCATATATAAATCTAATCGTTACTTTTTTACTAATCCATTAGATCTTGCTACTTTTATAAATGCTCGGGTTTCTACTGATGTCACTCTGGGATAGTTCTATCTCTACCTAATTAGAGTTCTCTGGGGTACCTCGTGGCCACATGAGTTCTTATGGTAATGGTTCCTGCTAGCTTGTAGACCATTTTCTCTTGTTTGGTCTTATTTCCTTCCCTCCCCCCCTCCTTTTGCCAATGTTGGCCTGTATGGGTGTCATAGGATTATGTTTTTTTGCTTTGTATCTTGTTTAAATTGTATGTTCCTATGTACTGATCTCATTTTCCTCGCAAGATTGTGTTTTCTTGCTTGTTTATTGAAAATTCATAAATTTAAAAAAAAAAATTGCAGGTAACAGCAGTGGCTTGCTACAGGGGGGCGGATTGGCAGAAGTCCATTGGCAAGCCACCCGGATGTGGTACGTTTCCTTAAGGCACTCAAACAGGTCCGTCCTCCCTTGAGACCACCGATGCCGCTGTGGGATCTTAATTTGATCTTGGAGGCCTTGACCAGTTTCCCATTCGAACCTCTGGCAGGGGCAACTCTAAGGGACCTTATCTTGAAGACAGTATTCCTGGTGACTATTTGTTCAGCAAGACGTATATCAGAGCTATAGGCTCAATCTTGCAGGGAGTCCTTCCTGTTGATTTCCAAGGAGAAAGTGATCTTTCGGCTGGTACCCTCCTTTCTTCCTAAGGTACTTTCCCATTTTCATTTGAGTCAAACGGTCTCACTGCTGGCCTTCCCAGTACTGGGTGACTCAGAGATTGACCATGAACTCCATTTGTTGGATTTGCACAGAGTGTTCTCCAGATATCTTTGGGAGACGAGCAAGATACACAAGATGGATCAGTTGTGTTATTTGGCAGTGCACGGAAAGGGGAAGCGGCCTCAAAGGCTTCCATTGCCCATTGGATGAAGCTGGCCATTGCTGCAGCTTACAGGGCACAGAAGAAGGCGCCTTCTAAGGGGTTCTGGGCACTTCTACTGGGGCACAGGCAGTGTCATGGGCGAAGTTGGGCTTAGTGCCTCCGGCAGAGATTTGTAAGGCTGCGACTTGGTCATCTCTTCACACGTTCGTGAGGCATTACTGAATGGACATGCAAGCAGCTGCGGTTGCACGATTTGGGGCTTCAGTGCTTCAGGCTGGTCTCGCCAGACTCTCCCGTGTGTAGGCACTGCTTTGTTACATCCCACGCGTAGCTGGCCTGGCCTGGAGGTATGATTAGAAAGGCGAAATTAGACCCGACCTGCTAATTGTCTTTCCTTGAGTACCTCCAGGCCAGGCCAGGACTCTCCCTGGTAGTACATTGCTTTATTCAAGCTAGTTAGTGCAGCAAGGAGGTAGGCAGAGCCTTTGATGATCAAGTAAGGCCATGTAGAGCTTCTTGGCTAGATGGCTCTGACGGTTGAGTCTGGCTCTTGCTTAGTACATAATGTACATTAAAAAAAAACCTTACTGAATTATGAAATGCTGGTTTATAGTGTTTCTTCTGAATTCCACAGACATTCTTCACACATGTTTCCTATACAGTCATTAGTGGACATGGTCCGTTGAGTGTAGGTGTTCTTCAGATAGCTTTGCCAATAGAAGACTGGATCTTAGAGCTGAAGGAGGAGCTCTTATGCGGTGATGTCAGGATTCTGTCATAATCAGCCCTCAGCTGCTGGTGGGCGGTGGTAACCCACGCGTAGCTGGCCTGGCCTGGAGGTACGATTAGGAGCTTACAATCTAATTAAGACAGACAATACAATAGCTGAGAACAAGGGTACAAATAGGGAAAGGTAAGCAGACACAAGGAGAACAAGGGATGAGGATCCAAAAGCAGCCTCAAAGAGATGAGCCATTAGCATGGAATTAAAAAGGGGCAGAGATGAAGCATGACATACAGATAGTTTGTTCCAGGCATAAGAAGCAGCAAGGTGAAAGGACTGAAGTCCGGAGTTGGCAGTGGAAGAAAAGGGCATAAAGAGAAGCCAGCCAGTAGAAGAGCAGAGTTCATGAGGAGGGGTGGAGGGAGAGAGGAGAGAGGAAAGGTTGTAAGGAGCAGTAAAATGAATGCATTTATAGGTCAGAAGGAGAAGTTTGAATTGGATATGGAAACGAAAGGGAAGCCAATGAAGTGATTTGAGAAGAGGGGTTATATGAGTATATTGGGGCTGGTGGAAGATTAGCTGCGCAGCAGAGTTCTGAATAAATAGAAGGGGAGAGAGATGACTCAGGGAGACCAGCAAGGAAGAGGTTGCAGTAGTCAAGACGGGAGGTGATTAAAGAGTGGATAAGTGTTTTAGAAGTGTGTTCAGAAAGGAAGTGGTGAATTTTGTTAATATTATAGAGAAAGAAACCACAGGTTTTAGAAATCAATAGGATGTATGTGGAGAAGGAAAAAGAGGCGTCAAAGATGACCCCAAGGTTGCGGGCTGAGGAAACAGGATGTATAAGAGTTTTATCTACAGAGATAGAGAAAAGAATAAGGAGGGGGAGGGTTTAGAGGGAAAAATAAGAAGCTTGGTTTTGACCATATTCAATTTCAAATGGCAGTGAGACATCCAGGCAGCGATATCAGAAAGGCAGGCAGAGATTCGAGCCTGGAGTGTTGGAGAAATATCATGTGCAGAGAGATAGATTTGAGTCACGAGCATAAAAATGATACTGAAAGCCATGGGAGGAGATGAGAACACCAAGGAACTGGATATAGAGAGGAAAAAGAAGAGGGCCCAGAACCGACCCTTGGTGTACACCAACTGAGAGTGGGACAGCAGTACAGGAGGAACCACCAGAACAAACACTGAAAAAGTGATTGGAGAGATAAGAAAAGAGCCAGGACAGCACAGAGCCATAAAACCAAGCGAGGACAATGTGTCGAGGAGAAGGTGGTGGTCAACAGTGTCAAAAGCAACAGAAAGGTCAAGAAGGATGAGGACTGAGTAAAGGCCCTTGAATTTAGCCAACTACTTTTGGAAGAGCTGTCTCAGTAGAAGGTAAGGGATGAAAGCCAGGTTGTAGTGGATCTAGTAGGGCTTGAGAGGAGAGAAATTCAAGGCAATGGTGGAGAACTGCATGCTCAAGAAGTTTGGAAATGAAGGGAAGAAGGGAGATGGGTCGATAATTAGATGGACAAGTAAGGTCAAGTGAGGGTTTTTTGAGGAGAGTGTAACAAACCACAGCATGCTTGAAGGCTTCTGGGATAGTTGCAGTGAAGAGTATATATGAGAGTTAGAAGGATGACAGAGGAGAAGATGATGTTAAGGAGATGTGTGGGCTTAGGATCAGAGGTAGTGGGTTTAGAGGAAGAAAGAAGATGAGAGGTTTCCTCTTCGGAGATCTTAGAAAAGAACAAAAGGGTAGCAGAGAATGAAGGGAAGAGTTGGTATTGAAGAGGGGGAAGAGGGGATGAAGCTGATCTTGTGGGGGATTAGAGTGTAATTTTGTGGACTTTGTCACCTACACTTTTAAGATTGTAAAATGGCTTACCTACATGTGTAAGTGTTGATATTTGCATGTGCAAGTTGTAAAATGCTGGCACTTACATCAGCAAGTTGCCTGGGTCCCTCCATCAATTTTTTTTCCATGTGTAAATTTATAAAACGGCTCCTCCTGTACCTTCTATGTATTTTAGAAAAGTTCCAAGTTTAGCAGAGCCATGTCTAAAATACCATCAGAACTGAATACATCCCGACCTAGACATTTCATTTCTGATCTCTGCTTGCTTTCTAAAAATGGGTCTGCACATGCACCATGCTGGGTCAGATCAACGGTCCATTGGGCTAGCATCCTGGTACAGACACTTAACTTAAGACAGTGAACTGTTTGCCTTAATATTGGGCCTCATGTTTCTACATCCTTTTGCTAGGTGCTAATTTTATATTATCTGATATTTGATGTCATTACAGTGTTTATCTAGGAAACTATTACAATTTTATGGCCTTTGTTTCTGCAATGGAGGAGATCAACAACAGCTCAGAGCTCTTACCCAACCTCACACTGGGTTTCCACATTTATGACTCTTACAACAATCCTCTCTATGTGTTTCGGTCTGCCATGATTATATTTTCAGGAACGGATACCTTCCTCCCTAATTACAAATGCAAAACATCTGGTACCCTTGCTGCTATTATTGAAGGCCTCTCAGTTGAGGAATCAAGTCAGATATCCAATGTATTCAGGATATACCACTACCCACAGGTAAGGGGCTTGTCTTTTTTACTTTATACATTACTACAGAACCAGTCCTAACAGAATATCATCCCTAAATAATATGACCAAATTATCCACAGACACTGAAAATGGAAAATTGTGAAGACCAAATAATATTAATGAAAAGTTAAATACCGAATATGAAATATGAAATCCATGCAAAGAATAATTCTAAGGGGAACAAGTATACCATAAATGTTTTAGGTTATTTCCAAGATAGAGTGGAATTGGGTTCTAAACATTCAAAATCTTTTTCATTCAGACTTTGGGTCCAAATACACTACAGGTTTTCATCTTTTATTCTGTAAATTTAAGATACAGGGAGCAAATTAGAACTGAAATAAAGAGGGGAAACATCTTTGAGGGCATATAAGGGATTGAAATTAACAATTAAATTGGGATAAAATGAGAGACAGCTAGAAGAAAACTGTTTCATGTTAATAAGAGCAATGTGCAACTTCCTTGTGCCCAAACACATACATACACACACAATTACTTGTCAAAAAATGGATGCACAGAGCCAATCAAGTCTCTACCCCTGGAAAGAGAAGCATCCAAGACAATGACCAAAAATGAAGGTCCAGCAGCCAGGAACATGGCTGTCTCCATTTGTTATGTTCTAGGGCCCACAGGATGCTAAGAATGAGCCACTTACTGGCAAGTAAAGGACAAAGGAGATGGTGGACAAGTAGCCACCTCAAGGCCATAATTCATCTTGAGGAAATGGAATTCTCAGTCTATGAGAAGACCTCATAATCCCCGCAACTCCCAACAGAATTCTTAGACCATTGGAATAACTTTTTTATATGTAAATAAAGTCAACTTTGAAACAAAGATAGTTTTGCATTAGTGATTAATGCAGCATGAGATACACTGGAATTTAAAGAGAGTTCAAGTATGTAAATGTTACCTGGTACATAACAGGGGCAATAATCAAACTAATTGCATTGGTGCAAACCTCATAGTTAGATTACCATAGCATTTGCACCATAGTCAAAGCCCTTAATTAATACCAAGGGGAAAAATTACCTAAAAATGTGTGCTTGCTTTCTCTGTTCTCTGTGTGGTTTTTTGGGGTTTGGGGGGTTTTGTTCAAAAAAGCACATGTAAATTTGAATAGTGAGCTGTTCTTTTCCCTCCAGGAATGTCTCCAGAGTTACCCAATAAAAAGGTGCATGTTGTGGAGGCGGAGCCAGCCTAGGAGCAAGATGGCCGCATAGGAGATTTGCTCCCGAAGACCCTATTGTTTAATCCTGTCCTCACTGCCTTAGAAGGAGACGGAGTGTGGTTGTTTCGCACCCGTATCTTGCTGATTATGTCGGGATCCAAACAGACTCGGCTCGATTTTGCTAGCCAGCAAGGTGCCGGCTCAAAAAGATCCAAAACGGATCCCCTGTCACCTCTCAAGATGGCGCCGCAGTCAGAGGCCTTGGAGGGAGCGGCGGAAATTTTACGAGAGATCCGCACGGTATGTAAACAAGTGGAAGCAAATGGCGAGTCCTTGGATGAGCTGCGGGCTGACTTTAAAGAAATGAAGGAACAGATTGTGACGCTTACGAATAGAGTGGAGAAGACGGAAGGGTCTGTGGCCCAACATGAGGAGCGGCTGCGGCAACTAACTCATGCAGTGCGGAGAGTAGAAGCGTTAGAACACAATTTGGAGGATATGAACAATTGAGCCCGACGAAACAACATTCGTATAGTTGGGATCCCTGAAGGAGCGGAGGGGAAAGATCCTGTAACATTTTTACAAGACTGGCTTCCATGGGCTTTAAAAATCGATTTTCATTCCCCTTTTGAGATAGAGAGAGCTCATCGGGTTCCTTCTATTTTGTCTACACAAATGAAAAAGCCGAGACCTCTGATTTGTTGTGTTTTGCGACACCAGCAAGTGGTTCAAATAATGTCGGCGGCGAGATCGACTTCGGAGCTTCAATTCGAAGGACATCGGATTGCTCTGTACCCGGATTTTAGCAAGATGACGGTTGCTAAGAGAAAGCAATTTTTGGCGCTTAGACCGAGGCTCCTCCACCTGCAAGCCTGATTCGGGCTATTTTATCCGGCTCGTCTTAAAGTAACTCTGAACAATTCTACTAAATCCTTCGATGATCCCAAAGTTTTGGAGCAGTTTATTGAAGATCAAGAAGCTTTAGCTATGCAGTGACGTCCTTGACTTTGGTCCTTTCTTACAAGTTTGATGCGTCACAAATGCCCATATTTGTTTATGGCTCCCCATTGCTACTGCGTGGCAGTTTGGCTTTGCTGTTAAGTGGGATCATCTTTTGGAGTATGGCATAGGGAGCCATCAAGTGCTTGCTGGCGGAAGATCTTTTGTCGCACCCGATCGCAGTGCTCAGGGTGTGAGCTGAATGGGTTCGCATGAAGACTTCGGAGCTCTGAGTAGATGGGGACGTTCAGCAACATTATTTTAAATATTTGTGTATAGGGTCTGAGGGTTTTACAGGAGTGCTATTGTTTAGTTCCAGGTTCCTTACTAGGCTTTCTTGTCTTGGGTTGCCTCACCTAGTGAATGGGGTCCCTATTTGTTGGGGTACAGGGTTTTCTCTTTGAGGACGGCAGGGATTTGAAATATGTTTATAAGAGTTATGCAGGCACAAGTTGTGGTGTTATCCTTATAAAATATGGCTAATACGATTAAGTTTTTGTCTTTGAATGTAAAAGGCATCATGAACCCCATTAAGAGGAAAAAGATTATTGCTTACGGCAAACAGCAGCAGGCCGATGTGATTTTCCTGCAGGAAACGCATCTATCTTCGGCTGAAACTATAAAATTGGAAGATGGACATTATTTGCTAATTGGTCACTCTCCAGCAGTTCACAAAAAGAATGGTGTGGCTATACTTATGCGTAAATCCTTAGGGCTTACAGTTGAGTGCACTCGCTGTGACACAGCTGGGAGGTGGGCAAAGTCTGTCATTTCAATGGGAAGTGTAAGGTTGGTAGTTATCAATGTTTATGCCCCCAATAAAGATGATCCTGTTTTTTTTAAGGACTTAGTGGGGGTTATGTCGGAAGAGATTCCAACTCCAGTCATCGTTGGGGGTGATTTTAATTTAGTTCTAGATCCGGTATTAGATCGGCTTCCTCCCAGGGTGGAGCATACTGCCAGAGCAAGGGTTGCTCTTGAAGCCTTAATGGAATCCATTGGTTTGGTGGATGTGTGGCTGATTTTTCACCCAAAGGAGAAGGATTTCACCTTTTTTTCACCACCACATAAGTCTTTTTCACGCATTGATTTTTTTTTTATTTCAAGGTCATTGGTGACAAACGCCTCTGATATTGAAATCCTAAGTATGCATATATCTGACCATGCTGCCGTTAGGCTTACAGTCAGGCCTTTTGAGAGACTTCCACAGGCACGGACATGGTCCTTTAATAGGTCTTGGTTGGCGGATCCTTCTTTTCAAAAGGTAGTCAGAGCATCTATTAGGGAATACTTTGAGATAAACAAACTTGGGGACACCCAATGTTGGGCATGGTGGGGGGGCCTTCAAAGCGCATCTTCGTTCTGTAATTACGAGTTATGCGATCAGGGAGGCTAGACGGAAGAAGGCTCAGTTAGCTGCCCTTGACGATCAAATCAGGGCTGGTGAGAGATTGTGGCAAAAATATTCGGATGTTGGTATAATGCTGCGCCTGCAGCGCTTGCGGTATCAATATAACGAAATTCTGAGTGCAGGGGTGGAGCAGGTGATGTTTAAGCAGCGTGCGCGTTACCATGTTGAGAAAAACAGGATGGGTAGGTCTCTTGCCAATGAGTTGAAGGGGAGGAGAGAGAAATCTCGTATCACTGCCCTTTCTGATGGGCATTTAGGCAGCTTGACAGTGGATGAACAAATTCTGGAGGCGTTCTCTGCTTACTACCAGAATCTTTACGTGTCTGAAACCGTCTCTGACTCGGAGTGTGTCAGGGATTTTTTGGGAAGTTTAAC
Organism: Ichthyophis bannanicus; assembly: GCA_033557465.1. NCBI lineage: Eukaryota > Metazoa > Chordata > Amphibia > Gymnophiona > Ichthyophiidae > Ichthyophis > Ichthyophis bannanicus. The sequence goes on along the minus strand of CM066051.1, from coordinate 18,599,973 downwards.
GCAATCTACAATAAGTGAACAGCAGATGCGGGATCTGGATAAGCCCATCTCCAGATTGGAGGTATGTAGGGCAATTGATAGAATGGTTTCTGGAAAGACAGTTGTGTCAGACGGCATCCCCGCTGAGTTTTACAAAACCTTTAGAAATGAGATAAGTGTGGATCTAGTAGCTTATTTTGCAGAACTACATAGCTCTCAGTGTCATCCGGGGAATTTTGCTGAAGCGACAATCATTGTGTTGGAAAAGCCGGGGAGAGATCCTACTCAAGTGGCAAATTATAGGCCCATCTCATTGTTAAATACCGATTATAAGATTGATGCCAGCGTTTTAGCTAGTCAACTGTCAGCCGTCATTGGAGGTTTGATCCACCCTGATCAATGTGGTTTTATCCCAGGGCGAGCGGCTTCGGATAACGCGCGGTTATTGTGTAATTTGTTTGACAGGGCTTCATTAAGTACTCTCCCCTATGTTGGCCTCGCCCTCGACGCAGAAAAGGCGTTCGACAGGCTTGAATGGTCTTTCTTGTTTCAGGTGTTAGGGTGGTTCGGTTTGGGCCCCAAGTTTATCAACATGGTTCAGATATTGTATGCAAATCCCACGGCTAAGATTTCGGCTAATGGCTGTTTGTCTCAGTCCTTTTCACTGCAGAGAGGAACTCGTCAAGGTTGCCCTCTCTCCCCGTTACTATTTAATTTAGCCTTGGAGCCTCTGGCAATTGCCCTTAGACAACATCAACACATTAAGGGGGTTGAAATTGAAGACATACAAGTGAAGCTATCTGCTTATGCGGATGATCTTTTACTGTTTGCACAGCCATCGGAAGTCCCTATGATTTTGGATCTTATTGATTCCTATTCTAAACTATCTGGTTATAAAATTAATTGGGCCAAGTCTGTGGCCTTTCCGCTAAATTCTTGGGCTTCCTCGGCTTTGATGGCTGAATTCCCTTTCTGCTGGGAGTCTGATAATGTTAAGTATTTAGGGGTCAAGTTTTCTGCACGTACTGATTCCTTAGTGCAAACTAACATAGATGATTTGTTGAATGCGATTAAGAGAACCACAGTAACCTGGGCCCCTTTGCATTTAACGTGGTGGAGTAGACTGGAGGCGATAAAAATGACATTAATGCCGAGAGTCAATTATGTTTTGGGGATGCTTCCTTATAAAATTCCTGTTGGTTTGTTTGTTGCGTTGGAGAGGTCTTTGTCTAGATTCCTTTGGGGCAATTCGCAGCCGAGGATTGCGTTGTATAAGCTCAAGGCATCTAAGGAAAAAGGTGGTGTTCATTTTCCGGATTTTAAGTGGTACCACCATGCGTTTTTGTTAAAATAGGGTGCCATGTGGTTGAGGGAGGGCTCACTTACGTCAGGTCCGGGATGGGTTGAGGTGGAGAGTAAAATCATAGCGCCATGTCCTATGGACAGACTCCTCGGCATGAAAAACCCAGAGGAGACTGCGGTAAGCGGCCCGATTGCTGCCACCCAAGCAGCTTATCTTTTGCTTATACAAAAGGCAGGAAGTAGGTACTCCCCATCTAAACAGTTTCCGTTGTGGTGGAATCTGGTACTTAAAATAAATGGGAAGATGTTCGCGTGGAAAAGATGGCAGCAATGTGGTATTTGGTCGCTTGGTCAATTACTACGGGTTCAGGGGTGGAAGGATTTTCAGGAGCTGCAGGAGGAGATTTTGCTCCCCGCTTCCGCTTATTTTCAGTGGCTCCAGCTGAAACATCTAGTTAATAAATCAATAGTTACTGTGAGTGGTCTACCAGAGGTTGATGTAGTTTTTGCAAGTATTCAGGGTGTGACAGAAAGGCCTGGTGCAGCATCAGTGTTATATGCATACATTAGAGATTTATCCTCTGTAAATCCATTAGGCTTGATTAAAAATTGGGATACGGAGTTGGAGTCTTCTATCACAGAGAAGGAGTGGAAATTAGTATGGGGGCCAATAACTCGTGTATCTAGATCGGCTGCGATCATGCAATCAATGTTCTTTTTCCTCCATCGGGCTAATATTACACCAGTCAAAATGTCTAACTGGGACAGGAAGATGAATGGTAAATGTTGGTCTTGTCAGGATGGGTTGGGCACCTTCCAGCACATGGTTTATGACTGTCCTCTTGTCCAGAGGTTTTGGAGGCTGGTGTGGGGGAAAATACAAACCATATTAGGGTTTTCTGCTCGGCTCACGTGGAAGATTGTTTGAGATCTGTTAAACATATTTCAGGTTTAGATAAGAAAAAAAAATTTCTACTGAATTTTATGTTAGCAATAGCTTTGAAGCTTATTTTCACAAACTGGAAAGCTCCTTCCCGTTTAAACAGCGACATGTGGTGGAACCTTGTCGCCCAGTGTGCCTGCTATGAGAAATTGTATTCTAGGGTACACTGTGCGGGAAAGGCCGTTTGTTTGGAAAAATGGGCACCTTTAGATGAATATGTCGCCTTGGCTAAAGTTTCTTCTCTTGGGGTCCGTTTGGGTCCATAATATATTTTGGCCAAGGGAGGGATTCGGTGGGGTGGTACGGTCAGCCTTTATCTTCTTTTTCTTTTTTCTTTAATTTGTCAGAAATAGTGTGCCTGAAGAGCTGAGACCGGTCTGTTCCTCAAAGAGCTAGGGGGGGTGGGAGTTTTGAGGTTATTTGGTGTTGTTCTTTTTATGTTTGTAAAGTATGATTGTAATTTGTTGCTGTGTCTAAAATGTGTAAAATGTCTAAAATGTATTAAAAAAAAAAAGGTGCATGCTGTGGATGTTGAACATATATTTTTATATGCAGACCTGCTGGGCAGTGATCAATTCACTCATTTCTGTGGGTATTATTTAACTCATAGAAATGGCACTGAATATTGCCTTTTACAGAGCAAAATGACAGAAAAGGCACATTTGATGGCAGTTTCTTTCCTTGATGAATCCAGATCAGGGTCCCCAAGTCTGCTCCTTGAGGGCCACAGTTCTTTCAGGCTTTGAGGATTTCCACAATGAATATGCACAAGGTGTGTGTGGGGGGGGGGGTGCTTGTGAGCCCGAGCAAGATGGCCACAATCTAAAGGAACTCCTCATCCTCGTGTCCTTTGGTGTATTGCCCCTATAGCATGCTCTCTGGTGTGCCCTCAAATGTTACCATCACACTAATTTTGGGCAGCTCAGATGTTTAACACCTTAATTTGAGCATTCTAACACCTTGAGGCACTTCAGCAACCCTCCTCTCTGCCTTTGCCAGATGCTGCGGAACGGCTCGAAACCGCTGCTCTTCTGCTGGTAATGCTACAACTCCATCTTCATGGCCAACAGCCTCTTTTGTATCGAAGCTTCCCTTCAGCCTTTTGTAAGACGCAGCCTAATATGCCGTTTGAACACAGCGTAGTGGGGGAATGGTGGCGCCGCTGCTGAACGGGGTCATCTTGCTGCTTAACTCTCTGCTTCCATCATGGCAGGAGCTGGTAAGGAAATCTACTTTCCTGACTTACCGAATTTCATTGGTGGTGCTAGGCTGTGTTAGGGGTGCTGGTGCCGTACTGATACAGCTGTTGTAGATCGAGCCCTCCATGGCCATCTTGCAGGGTTTGGAACTCATGCTGGAATGCAGGAGGAGGGGGCACTTTCGGCGGGAAACTTACTGGAGCGCAAACTTGACATGCATGAACCAACAAGGCTGCGATCAGTAACTTCGCATTCTGCTAACCATGGAGAACCCCTGCGCTGAGTCTACTCTTCTCCCAGCCGGGTATTTTGGCACTTCTGGTTCTCATATTCCATATTGAAGATTATATTCACTATAGTTAAGCAGTTTTTCTTTTCACACAGAGGGGCACTGCACTGGTACATGTCTCTGTTAGCAGCATAGAGGATGACAGTGAGCAAGAATGAGGGATCAATGAGGAAATAAGGCCAGGCACTTCAAAGAGGACATCGTGTGATCTATAAGAAATTATAGGTTATGAAAATATAGCCTTTTATCTTGAAGTGAGAAAACAGTGCCAAAACTTCATTTATCCCCTTACTATTTGCTACAGGTGCTGGAGAAGTGGCCTAGTGGTTTGAGCAACTACCTAATACCCAAAAGATCAAGGGCTTGATTCCCACTGGCTCCTTGTGACCATGGGCAAGTCACTTGTGTTGGAAGCAAAGGCCTGGGAGTCTACTTCCAGTGATGCTTTTAGTGGAGGAGTAGCCCAGTGGTTAGAGCAGCTACTTTGTACCCAGAAGATCAAGGGTTTGACTCCCACTGGCACTCCTTCTGATCTTGGGTAAGTCACTTTGCCCTCCATTGCCTGGGAAGAAAAGGCTGGCAATCTACCTCCAATGATACACTGCCAAGAAAGCCCAGAGGTAGCTAGGTTGCCATGAATCAACACTGACTTGAAGGCACTTAAAAAAATGCAAATTTGCTACAGTGGTCTTGGAGCTTCTTATTCTGGCTAGTAGAAGAATTGCTCTCCAGGATTTTCTTATAATTACTAGTGGATCTCTTTATCCTTATGGCTAAGGTAAAGCCATATGCCGCTGCACCATCTAAATATTCCAGATCTACTGACCCTGACCCTGGACCTACTCCCGATGCTGAAGGCAGCTCTATCTCAAGGACAGTTGATGAGTCAGTGATATCATCTTTAGCAACAACAAATGATCTCATGGAAATCCTCAAGGAAGTGAAGCTCTTTAGATTGGACTTTGCTAACACCGTGAGTGATATATGCTCTGACCTAAAAGCTCTGGATGATCGCATAACACAGAATGAAATTCATATTGGTGATCAAATTGATTTACTGCTATGTTTCAATCTAAATTTAAGAAAGTGGATCAACTCACAAAAGAATTACAGGATCGTCAGGAGAACCTGGAGAATCAACAAAGAAGAAATATATACGAGTTTTAGGTTTGCTGGAGCACCAGGTGGAGCATGAGGACACATCTACTCTTATTCAAGATCCGCTCGCCTTTTCTGTACCTGATTCTCCTCGACCGGTTAAACTTGAGTGTGCACATCAAAGCCCTGAGGTCAGGAGGATCGCCAATTTACAACCACATCTGGTTATCACATGTTTCAGCTTTTTTGAGGACAAAATGGTGCTATTACGAAGCTTGCAGGGTAAGAGATCCTTTACCTACAACGGTCATTAGATTCAGGTCTTCCAAGATCTTTCCCATCACACACTGGAACATCGCAAAAGCTTTAGACCCCTTACACAAATCCTCCAAAAGCATTTGGTGTCTTATCATTGGGGTTTTCCGTTTGCTCTGATTTTTGAATGGAATAATGTGAAGCACCACATAACCAAATTATCTGAATTTATGGATTTTCTGGACTCTGAACAATATGGGGATCGCCCTCTGCATCAGCGGAATGGAAATGAAGATTGGGAGGTCTCTACCCCCAAGCGGCATAAGGTTCCAGGCTCCAGACACTCTTCCGGCATGGATCAAGATAATCACACATCCCAGGGATGAACACTACAGCACCACCCTGAGTGGCTTAAATGTTGGTCTCTTTGGTATGGCTGTTGTGTTCTAATAGCAATTATTATTACTGTCGTGGTATCCTATGATATAAGTTTCTTCTTTTTCTTCCTCCTGAGTTGTATAGGAGGCTATTGCTTGAAAGTGAGATATTACTGGTCAGGTATCTGATATTTAGTTCTCAATCTTCAAAGGGAGTAGGGAAGAAGAAGGGGTAGATTTTTCTTTACTTGAGAGGGAACGGAGGGGGGGGAGGGGGATGGTGCAGAGGTGTTCCTGGGGGAGGGATAATCTATATTCATATTGAGGGTTGTGGAAGTTTTTGGCACAAAATGGGACCAGGGGAGGAGTAGAGGATAGGTTTAGTTCAGTACCTAGCGCCTCCTGCTAGACTTCTTTGATGTCTGTGATTTGCTGGGTCTTCTTCATCCTGTTCCTGTCCTGTAATCTTAGGACTGGGGGAAGGGGGTGCGATGGGGGAGGGGGTTGGGTTAAAGGGGGGTATAAGAATGAAAGGGGAGAGTAGGTCTAGCGCTGCATGATGGGATTTTTGTAGAATGGGTACAATGTTGAATGAGCAGGAGTGGGTTCGTAGGAGGACAAGGCCGCTTTCTGTCAATGGATACGAAGGATGTGGACCACTTAGTAAGGGATCCTATTCGCTCACTTCTCTCATTTCTTGTCTATTTTTAGCTAGTATCTTTGCACCACCAATGTATATAGTTTCCCCATTTCTCCAAGTTATACTCCCTGTTAAATGTAATGACCAGACATATGTAAATTGTCGGATGTTTCTGTTCAATGTAAACCGCGCTGATGGATAATAGTGCGGTATATAAGAATTGTTAATAAAATAAATAAATAAATAAATAGGCTATGGTTAAATTAATTTCTTAGAATATTTGTGGTTTACATAGCACAGTTAAAAGACGGAGAGTACTCAATCAAATTGGCAGAGAGCAAGCTGACATAGTCTTTCTTCAAGAGACACACTTAGCACCCGGGTCTCATACTTTTCTGAACTCTCGGAGGTTTCCTCATGTTTTCACCTCTGGCTTCTCTTCATATAAGCGCAGGGTGGCTATTATGATCTCACAGCTTTCCAACCAATTCCAAGACCCTAAGGATCATTTCCTTATTCTCTCTGGTACAATCTCTGGTGTGCCGATTTCTCTGGTAAATGTATATATTCCTCCAACGGAAATCATACAATCCCTGAAGAATCTTTTGGAAGTGTTACCAAATCAGGTGTCAGGAGATTTTCAAGATGTTCCCGGAACTCGCTAGGTCTGCGGGATCCAGTGTGATCTCTGGGACTAGCCATCTCCTATCCACTCTAACTTCCAATTTTGCTCTGGAGGATATTTGGAGACATCTCCATCCGAGGGAGAGGGATTATACTTTTTTCTCCTCTACACATTATTCCTATTCTCATCTGGATATGTGGTTAACTTCCAAAACACTCTCATCCCAAGTCTCGCATGTTACCATAGGCAATAGGGAACCCTCAGATCATCATTTTGTCGCTCTTGAATGGGTGGCTGGAGATATAGAAAAACTTCCTCGGTCTTGGGCTTTCCCTTGGCATCTACTGAAAAATATAGATTTTGTTGGATGATTACGGACGGAATGGATTGAATATTTCCACCACAATGAAGGGGAAGGAACACCTCCTTTTCTGCTCTGGGAGGCGGGGAAAGTGGTTTTGAGGGGACATGCTATATCCATGACCACGGCCTATAATCGACAGAAATTGGCACAACAGAGGGCCTTGAGAGTACAAATATCATTATTAGAATAACAACATAGACGCTGGCCTTCCCCAAAGATATGGCGTCAGCTTACAACATTGCGGGGAGAGTTGGCATCCCTTGAAACAGAAGAAATAGCCTCCCAGTTACTATGTACGCATTGTCACTTCTATGAACACGGGAATAAGGCAGGCAAACTACTTCTCTGGCAATTAAAACGTAAACGTTTACATCGCCTGGTCATCACAATTTCTGATGAACAGGGACGAAGACTTCATAAATCGAGGGATATTGCCCAACAGTTTGCTCTATTTTACAAAACCCTTTATACTTAGAAACATAGAAAAATGACGACAGAAAAAGACCACATGGCCTATCTAGTCTGTCCTTCCATATCAACAACTACAACAGTCCCCTTTTTTTCTTTAGAGATCCTCTGTGTTTGTCTCATGCCTTTTTGAAATCAGATACCGTCCTCAAAGAGACAGGGTCTCTTTTGCTCTTTCCCCCATTTCTTTCCTTATTCCTTTATCATCCACTCAAATTTCACCCTTCCATTCTCAATCCCCACTTACTAAAGACCCACCTTTTTTCCCTAGCCTTTAACCTTCCCACCCCTTTTCTATAAGTCTCTTCTATGTCTACAGTTCTATACTCACTTTCTCTCCTCTATTCTATTAAAACTTGTAAACTTCCTTTCTTTTTTCCGGCCTTGTGCCTCATCTTGTTAATTTATACATTGTAAACCGCTCTGATTACCACAGAAGGCGGTCAATCAAATAAATAAACATAAACATAAACTGTCTCAATACCCGGCCCATCATAGACTTTTCTTCCCTCCCACACAAAATATACGTATTTTCCCCTCTCCATTCCATTCCCCATCCCCATCCCCTTCTAGTCCTCCCCCAAAATAAGCTCACTTATAGTTCTAGACCCACCCAGGATCCGCTCCCTTCTAGTCCCATTCTCCCATGCTCCCACATCAGCCCATTTCCAGTCCTATCCCCCCATATGCTCTTTTCCAGTTCCATCCCAGCCTCCCATCAGCCCATTTCCACTCCAAGCTCCCCCATCAGCCAATTTCCAATCGTAGCCCCCATCAGCCCATTTTCAGCCCTATTCCAACTCCCATCAGCCTGCTTCCAGTCCTGTTCCAGCTCCCAAAAGCCCATTTCCAGTCCTATTCCCCCATCAGCCATTTCCAGTCCTATTCCAGCCCATCACCCCATTTCCAGTCCTATTCCCACATCAGCCATTTCCAGTCCTATTCCAGCCCATCACCCATTTGCAGTTCAAGCTCCCCCCATCAGCACGTTTCTATTCCAGCTCCCCATCAGCCCATTTCCAGTCCTAGCCCCCCCATATGCTCTTTTCCAGTTTCATTCCAGCCCCCCATCAGCCAATTTCCAATCCTTGCCCCCTCGTCAGCCCACTTCCAATTCTATTCCAGCTCATCAACCCATTTCCAATGCTAGCCCTCCTATCACAGCCCATTTCCAGTCGCCCCCCATCACAGCCCATTTCCAGTCCAAGTCACCCCATCACAGCCCATTTGCAGTCCAAGTTCCCCCCTGATCACAGCCTATCCAGTCCTAGCCCCCCCCCTCCTCTGAACAGCCCCGCGGCTGTCTAAGGGGCTTCAGAGGGAGCCGGGGAAGCCCGTGCGAGACCACGGCTCTCTCTGCACAGCCACCAGCGGGAAGAGCCTTTTCCCTCATGCTGGCAGCTGTTTCTGTGAAGCTGCGAATGCCGGGAAAGGTTAAAGGTCATTGCCTTTAACCTCTCCTGGCACTCGTGGTTTCACAGAAACAGCTGCCAGCGTGATGGAAAAGGCTCTTCATGCTGGCGGCTGTACAGTGGAAGCAGGGGCCTCATGCGGGCTTCCCCAGCTCCCTCTGAAGCTGTTCATTGTGCGATAATGGAGTTCACACGGGGCCCTCTGAAGCGCAGAGCCCTATGCAAACAACATTATCGCTCAATGGACGGGCCGGCCCTGCCTATACCAGCTTTTCGCACTCACTGGGAGAGCGACCTTTTAGGGCAGTCTGAAGATTTCTGGTTGGACAACTTCTATTACTCCCATACATGCTCAATCTCCTTGTCATTGATTAACACTCAGTTGCAAATTTTGTTTTGAATGTCTGTAGTTCCGGTTTCTTTGCATCACTGTGGTCGTGCTGATGACCCTTTATGTTGGAGATTATGCAGTGGACGTGGGACCTTTTGTTACATGTGGTGGGAGTGCCCAAAACTTCAAAATATTTGGATGATGGTTCATGCCCATATTACTCAGAAATTGGAGATCACCTTTCCCTGTGTTCTCAAACACTGTGTGCTAGGTCATTTTGATCCCAGTTTGTTTCCTCGGGATACCACACGATTGGTACAGCGTCTCTAACCAGCAGTGCGATCCATGATTAGCCATTATGGAAATGGAGTATTGCTCCTTCTCGTAAGGAGTGGATGATAAAGGTCTGGGACATATATAAAATGGAAAAGTTAACTGCAGATTTGAGGGGTAAACTGGAAAAAATTGCAGCACCTTTGAAATCAAATTTTACCACTATGAAGGTTGGGACTTGTATAGCCTTAAAAAGGCCAAGCTCACGGTATTGTGCCATATCAACGCCGTAAACGTCTCTTGATCTCTTCTATTCTTCGAGGTCCTGTCATACTCCAAGAATCTCTAATTCCTACAGGAATCCTGCTCTCTCCTTAAGTGTTGGGTTGGGTTGGTTAGCGGGAGGGGGGGAGGGAGGGAGAGGGGGAGTAAGAGGGATATAAGGGTAATCAGGTCAAGATTAACTATGATATAGTTTCCATCTCTTTAGGTATTTATTTATTTTATTTATTTAGCATACATTTGTATACCGCTACTTCCAGCAATCAGTAGCGGTTTGATTAACGAAATGGGTTTGTACAATCATGTCAAATTTTTGAAGTATACACACATTGATTTGGAGGAGAAAGCACAGCACACGGGGAAAGGTCATATGGAAATGATTCAGACATTACATATTTACTTATTTACATAGACTGCCACCATGTTTCATTGGGTGGTATCATTTATACCCCTGGGATTATATCAGATTGTATTGGCACTGGAAAAGATGTGTCTTGAGCTTCTTTCTGAATTCCATAAAATCATTGACAGCTCTTAGCTCTGGTGGTAGTTGGTTCCAGATGGACGGGGCTGAATAGGAGAATGCTCGTTGGCTAGTAGTGGTATTTACAGATCTGATATCCGGGGGAACATGGAGTATATTTGAGTGGATTGTTCGCCTGCTTCTGTTGGGTGGTTGCGTGCTGATAAGGGTGGAGAGAAAGGATGGTGCTATGTTATGAATCAGTTTGAAGGTGGTTACTAGTATTTTGTATTTACCCGGGCTGCAATGGGGAGCCAGTGAAGCTCGATTAATACAGGGGTAATGTGATCAGTGAGGTTCTTTTTCATGATGACCCTAGCCGCTACATTTTGGGCCATTTGGAGAATGTTGAGGGTTTTCTATGGAAGGCCCTGTAGGATGGCATTGCTGTAGTCGAGGTGCGGCATGATTAGAGCTTGCGCAACAGTCCTGAAATCGTGAGGATCAATGATGCTCCATAGGGGTTGTAGGACTCTAAGTTTGTGGAAAATGGCCTTGTTGGTTTTGCGGAGGTGCTTTTCCATCTTTAGATTGCTGTCCAGTGTTACACCCAGATATTTTATTTCATTCTTCGTGTGGTATGTATTGTTACATAGGGTGACTGACGCAGGCGGGTCAAAGTTTGGTTTTCTTGAGATATACATGACCTCAGTTTTCTTATGGTTGATCGCCATGTTATTTTGCTGAATCCAATTTAACATCTCGGTTAGGCATGTTTCAAGCTGAGTATAGTTCGGGTTCTCGGAATCCAACTGTGTGTAGAGCATAATATCATCCGCATAAATGTGGTAGTAGATATTGTGCTGTTGGAGAATATTACAGAGGGGTCGCATATAGACATTGAAAAGTAGTGCCGATAGGGCGGAGCCCTGAGGTATGCCTTGCGTTTGCGGGAAGGCTTCTGCTTCTTCGCCATTGAAATGAACTTGTGGCATTCTGTTGGTTATGTAAGACGAGAACCATTTCAGGGGGGTTCCCAATATTCCTATTGATTCAATCCTTTGTAGGAGGGTTCCATGATGGACTGTATCAAAGGCGGCAGAGATGTCAATGAAAATGAGTACAAACATTTTCCTTTTGTCTTCAAGGCCCTTGAGGAGGTTGTTAAGCAGTGCTATCAACAGCGTTTCCACCCCATGACGTTGTCGGAAACCGTATTGCTGTTCATCTAGGGTTTCATGTTCATCCAGATGGTCTTGTAGTTGTAATAGGACTGCCTTCTCAATGATCTTTGCCAGGAAAGATATGCTGGAGATGGGGCGGTAGGATGCTGGGTCGTCCTTGTTGAGTGAGTTGTTCTTTAGGACTGGTCTTATTATTGATTTCTTGAGTTGTGTGGGCATTATTCCTTGTTGCAGCGATTGGTTCACAATATGTGATACTTGGTTCGCAATATCTTGCTTTGCCGCTTTAACCCACGCAGTTGGGCAGGGATCTAGCGGGAGGTGGTGGTGCGGATGTTTGTTATTATGTTGGTAATTTGCTGAGCATCAATGCTGTGAAAGTTGTTCCATGTTCGTTCCTGGCCCACCACTTTGGCTCATCCCCTTCCCGTTTAGGATCGAGCCCCGGGTAGGTTACGTTCAAGCAGTGAGTGCCTCCCGATGTGGGGGCCCAGCAAGGGACTTTTAAATTTCACGCCTTCAGGCGCCGAGATTTGGAGCCCCCGGTCCCACCCCAGCAGCTGGTCCCCTCCGGGGATCGAGCCACCGTGATTTTACCTGCTAGCTCCGAGGCTATTGATAGCTTTGCTTAATGTTTGTGTGATGTGTCCTTTTCGCAGAGTTGACCTCCACCTTTGTATTGTGTGGGTGCCAGTACAGTCTTGTGTTCCATGGATTTGTTTCGTCTCCATTTTCTCTCTCTTCAGGAGTCCCTCTTCACGGTCAGAGCGTGTACCCATGGGTCTGATCTGTTTAGTGAGATCGGGCGGGTCTTCCATGTTGGGTGTGATGCAGCCTGGATTCCCTCTTCCAGCTGTTTGTCACACCATCGAGGTCAATGCTCTCCCAAATCTATGTGGGTGGATCGAGACTCCAGAGTTTAATTTGTTGCCCCTGCGGGTGTACATTCTCCCGAGCCTTTGCGTCTTTGGTACACGGTAAGGAAGTTTTAAGCTTTCAGGCGCCGATCATTTGATGGTGGTCCGGACCCCCACCATGGAGTTATCCTTATTAGAGGTTTTCTCGTCCCCTGATTCCCGGGGTGTGCAGACCATGTCTAGGGGACGCCTTGTCATGGGTCCCGACGCCAATCCAGTTAGCAGGACTTGTTAAATCTTATCGCGCCTTCAGGCGCCGACCGTGCTCAGGAGCCCCAGCTTTCACAGAAGCTTACCCCCTATCCGGGGATCGAGCCACCGGCAGCAGCAGGAACATTACTCTTGTCTGTTTGATTCTCAGCCAATTGCAGGGACTTTTAACGGTTATTTTGCAGCCTTCCGCGCCCGCCTGGCATTGCCGAGCACTGTCTACTATTGCATTAACATTTTGGCTTGTGGCCCTTTGCAGTTGGCATCATTATTATGTTAAAGACTGTTTTCACTGTTTCATGCTGGGACCATACATTACTTGTCTTGTTCCCTTCCTGAACCGCGAAGTATACGAAATGCCAGATGTGTGAACTCTATTTACCCCGTTTGTTATTCATGGCCTTGTTATCAACTCTCATAAAAAAATGTTTACACTAGATTTTATCATGAAATGTATTTGCATTCACATACTATTGCTAGTATCACCGCAGGCTAGACTGATTTCATGTTACTCATTGTGGAAAATCCTAATACATTCGACATGTGGCACTGGACCAGATCTTACTGTTGTAGCCAGTAGCAACTTTACTGCCTTGAAAAAGACTTTTACTTATACTTAAATGCTAATGTTAATATTGGATAGTATATCTATCTGTTGCCAAAAACCCATTTTCATGGCATCAATTGCTAATCCTACTACTGACAAGTGTTTTTTAACCATCTGCTTTTGTTGAAAGCTCATGTGGGATCAATGACTTCAGGGAGGAGTGGCCTAGTATATTACGGGGCAAGTTTGCTTCTCGGCCTGAGTGTCACATTGTTCATTATCCGCTGACGGAGAGGACAGTGCTTCATTGCTTGCTCGAGGACTATTCCTGGGGTCTTACGAACATTGTTCGAACATAATACCATAAGAAATGCCATTATACTCTGCGGATCAGACACATAGCGTCCAATCACCGCCACTAGTATCCTGTTTCAACAAACATCTCACTACTAGGTCTTCCACAAAAGACATCACAAAATGCCCTGCATGCTTGTGGCCTTGGCCAAGCATTGATACCTGGGTCCCTCCTGGATCCCCTTACAGCCCATATGGACCTTTTCACCATGAACTTGTCCAACCTTTTTTAAACCCAGCCATGACGGAACAGCCCTTACTACATCCTCCTGTACAAGAGAACCCAACGAGTTTGATTACACGTTGAGAGACAATATTTCTCCTATTGTCTTAAGATAGTACCCTGTAGCTTCATTACATGCAAAACAACAGTCCTTCTAAGCTGAAAGGCCCTCAATTTATTCCCACGTTTATACGTTAAAAATGGCCATTAATTACCGATCTGGTCACAACCTCTATCTTGTATCTCCATGATCACGCCGCCTCTTTCTAGGTGACCCTAACCTTTTAGCCTCTCAGTCATAGGAGTAGGTGGTTTTCCATCCCCTTCATCATTTGTGGCTCTTCTCTGTACTGTCTAATAACACTCATGTCCTTGTCAAGATACGGTGACCAGAATGTGCAACTCAACCAGTCACAGCCGTACCTGGAGCGATCCCTCACAGAGCATTATAATATCCTTTGTTTTATGTCTCCGAGCACCTTTCCACCATCCTAGCATTAGGATCTTGCTTTCGATATGGCCTCGCCTGCAACGCTGGGAGACCACGATCCCAGAACTGGGTTTTAACATGTTTCCAACGATGACGCTACCTGAATCTTTTTCCTGGGTGGTGCTTTCTAATGCGTTACAAGATCTAGGATATGTAACTAGTCATTAATGTGTGTTTTTCGTCAGGTGAAACATAACTTTGCATCTTGTCCACATTAAATTTCATCCACCCCCCATTTAATGCCCACCTATTCCAACTCTATCCAGATCCTCCTGCAGTTTTCCCAATCCTCTTGGGTTATTAACACACTTTAAAAAGTTTTGTGTCATCTGCAACACTGCCCTTAACCCTCACTAGTTATTCGCTTTTCCAGGTCCCTTTAATGAATATTTCAAAAAGCTTAGAGAGAAGACCCCACTCCTCAGATCCCATGGGGTACATACCACTAGCACCTTTTTCCACCTGGGAGAGAGCCTTTAGCCCTACCTCTGCTTCTATCTTTTAACCAGTTCCGATCCACAATAGTACACTGCCTCCTATCCAAGACTTTTTAGCTCACTCAAAAGTGCCTGCGCAGGCTGGAGACCTTGTCAAAGCTTTCTGCAAGTCCCACTCTACGGTTGCACAAGATCATTACCGACTCACCTTTGTCTACCTAAGATGCACACCTTAACAAAAAAGCTGGAAAACAGATTAGTAAGACATCTGAAGCGGTCCTTGAACAAGCAGCCATGACCTTCTGTAGTGAATCTCCCATGAGAACCTCCTGCATGACCAGTCTACATGCCACAATTTTGTTCTTTTGATGGCTTCTACCATTTTACCCTGTCAAAAATGGTCAGGCTACTACCGGTCTGCAACCAATTTCTACCTTCAACCTGAGTGAACCCTTTTTACAAAACTCCGCGAAAACAGGTGTCACATACCTTGGCGACCCAACCATCTTCAGGTATTACAATATTTTAATGAAAGTTCACAGATACCAATAACAGGTCTGCAATCTCATATTTCAGTTCTTTCAAACACTCTGGGATGTATACCATGGTCCAGGTGATTTGCTACTAGTTTATAAAGGAGTTACGATGTAATTAAGCCAATATCTGAGTGAATTTCTCTCAATCCTCTTGCAACCGGATCGTTTCCACCAATACACATCAGTCTTGGGTACACCACTACTAAAAATTCCTCAGTAACAACCGAAGCGAAAGTGGATTCATTCAGTCTCTCAAGTATAGCCTGCTTGCCAAAATCTTAATCGAAATTTAGTACCCCTCTTCAAATCCACAGCATATTGATACTGAAGCTCTCACATGGCCTTTTCTACAGCATGTACTTGAAAGAAGTCTTTATTTCGGTTGAAACCCTAGCACCCAGTTTCCTTTTGACTCAAATTCCGCTTTGCCTGCCTTATCAATGCTTGCCCTCATTTAACTTCCTAGACATTGCGGCGGCTTTCAGTTTTTCATCATTGGCTCATACCATCAAGCTCAGCTCTGTTGGCAGGAACAGCCTCTCTGACCTCACCTTTAAACCATAGATGGCAACAGTTTTTGGACTTTCCCCAACCTTCCGAAACCATTTTTACAAATGCGGCATGCCACAGGGCTCGTCACTATCTGGGCTTCGAGTATAGTATTTTTAAATCTACATGCAGCCCAAGCGTGCCCTGTAGCACGTTCATTCAAGGTAACCTTTGGAACCGCTCCTTTTAGTTTTTACAATCCGCCTATACATTCCCATCATTCTATCAACCGACCCTTTTGAAAGTTAAAAGGTAGTTTGATTCCTTTAGCAGAATCTGGTCCTCCACACAAAACATGAGAAATCAAACATGAAAACAGATGATCACTATTCATCTCAAGGAACCAGGAACTTCACCCTTATTTCTTTAAAAATCGGAACACAGAAACTGAAAACCAAACCCACAGTATGGCTTCCCCCTGGCGTTACATGGAACCAGCTGATCACAAGAAGCAGTCATTTATTTCATCTAGAAAATTTATCTCTTTAGCTTGTCCTGCTGTGACATCCCAGTCGATACCGGGTAATTGAAATCACCCATTATTACTACTCTGTTGTGGCTTTTGTTAGCTTCCTTGATTTCTTTGAGGTCAATTTCATCATCCATTTGTTCATTCGGCCAGGTGGTCGATAGTATACTCCCACTGCCATGAACACCTCCCCTTCATACTAATGGAATTTCAATCCGGAGAGAGCACATACAGCAGTACTGTTCCATTGGTAATCCTTCAAGAAAACCCTCCACAAAGTTCTAACTTAACTTTCAGAGCCTCAACCCCTCTGACCCCCACAGCCCTCAGCAAGATGATTACATATAGTACCCAGAACAGTATCACAGTGAACCACTGTTTATCCTCCACACCATAGAGGTCCCAAAGTAATGACAAAATGCACAAGACAACAACAAATAGGGCCTTTCGATTTACTGCTCCCAATAGCATGGAATGCTCTCCCTATCTATATTCGAAATATCACTTCCTAGCACTTGGCAGGACAAGCATTTTAGCAGACTGTTTCACTACATACTACCTGAATCTATTGGTAGGACCATGGTAATTGGCCCCCAGACATCTCTCATTACTGTAAACAATCCTCACATGAAAAAGGATAATACTGGGCTCAGATGTACTCCCATTTCCTAGTCGTTGGCCTGAAATCAGGTACCAGTGTGATACAATTGGGTTAAAAATTGTACATAGTTTTTTCCCTTACTTCCAAGTTGATCTCCTGTTTATTGTAAATACAACTCAGGTTCCTTAATGTATAGTTGATGTTAAATGTAAACCGCTCTGAATCTAACAATAGAGCGTATCATGAAAGGCAATAAATAAAAATAATAAATACTTTGGTCATCTTGTTTAGGTCTGACCGGATATTCAAGCTCCATGGATTTAACGCAGTGAGTTTACTTGCATAATGGTCTGCCAGGATTTGGGGTTTGATTACGGTAAATCTCCTTGGTCCTCTCAGAGGTACTTTGTCAGTGCATGTTTACTAGTAAAATGCGCTACAATTAGCAGGTTATACATAGCTTAATAGTTTGTGTGATGTGTCCTTTTCGCTAGATTGACTCCCTTTGTATTGTGTGAGGGCATGTCAGTGCATGAAGGTGGCATGGTTTTGGCTCTGCCCTGCATTCTCTCTAGTTTGGATTCCCTCTTCATTCTGTCAGCGTTCTGTGTACCAGGGTTCTGATCTGTGTTTAGTTTGATCAGCACTGCACAACCCGTGTAAAAGTGCAGCCTGATTCCCTCGTTCCAGAGCTGTTTGGCAGTAGATCTAGGTCAAGACAAAACAGTAGTGGAGACACAGAAAATCTTCCAGTTTAATTTGTTGAAACCAGATGCGGGTAAGTCAAGATTCTCCGAAAGCCTTTGCGTCTTTGGGTAAGGAGGAAGGTTTAAGCGTAGATCAATTGATGGCCAGAGAACTGGCGAGTTATCCTTATGTAGAGTTTTTCTCCAGCTTGTTTCAGGTTGTGAGACCATGCTAGGTGAAAGTCATGGGTGGCCTCATTTAGTCGTTTGATTTAGCAATAGATCCCCACCTGTAATAGTTTACAGCTTTCAACAGAAGCTTACAATCCGGTACACTAGGAGGAACACTCTTGTCTGTGTTGATTTTAAACTGCCTCTAATGTTCGATTGATTTACGTTCTTTTGTGCAGAGCACTTATTCTACTATTGCATTAACATTTAAATGTTGTATGCTTTGCAGTATCATCACGTACAGATTTTTTTTCACTGTTTTCATTGTGGCCTGGCCAGTTACTTGTGAACGTTGCAGATTGAGTGCGATCGAGATAAAAAGTATTTTGGATTTTGATATTCTTTATGTCTTGTTATCAATTGTTTAGTAGTTTACACAAAGAATAAAGCTAAAATTGTAACATGGAGGCAGCACATAAGATTTCATGCATAATTGTGGAAATCCTAAAACCCAGAGGGACTGTGATGGTAGCAAGATCTGTTACTGCACTTGAAAAAAGCCACATATTATCTTAAAGAAGTTAATATTGAGCATAATAAGAGCTTTGAGGGTACCATTTTTGGCAAAAGCAATTGAAAAATGTTTTTTAAAAACCATCTGCTTTGTTGACAGCTCATGTGGGATCAAGACTTCAGAAAACGAGGCAACCGCCAGGCCAGAAGGTTGCCAATACATGAGAGACAGCAACCCTGGCCGAAGGATGGTGTGAAAATAAAAGGTTCTAATGTCTTGGGCAATGCCACTTACCCTTCATGGTAATGTTCACTAGCAATTTTTATTTCCAAAGTTTAGTAAAAACACTATATGTTCAATGTAAACAATCCTGGTATCATGAAAGGCAATATAAAAAAAATAAACATGGTTTTCATCAGGTCTGACCATATTAATCTCCATGTTTAACGGGCCCTTTCTTCTTCCCCCGAATTTGACTATGGTGCTCCCTGATCTCTCTAATGCATCAGTGGGCATGTTTACTAAGCAGCTAAATTAGCAGGTTAAAATCAGCCAATCATGTTTTAGCATGGGGCAGTCTAGATCTATGCTAGCTCTCTCTGCGTCCTTATGTCCTGAAGGTGGCTATGGGTTGGCTTGTTCTTCACTATTACGCCCGCAAGTTTCGGGAATAGTAGTTGCAAGACATTTGCAGTCACTGCACGACCCATGTAAAAGTCAGTCCCTGCTTTCAGAGCTTAGCATCTACAAGACGCACAGTAGTTCTTTGAATACATTAGGAGCATGGTAAGGAAACACATAAACCAGGTTAAGTTCAAGATCCGCCTGTTCAAGAATGTGAGTTTTCAGCAACATTTGAAAAAGGTCCAGAGAAGGCGTCTTTTTCCTTCTCAGCATCGTTTCAGCAAGGTGAAAGGAGCAAAGTTTGAGTTAGCAATTTATATCAGGGCACAGATACAAACACTCCTTGCCTTTAGCTGCTTCCAAGGAGGGATGTAGGGGGAGAAATAAGGAAAGATACCGAAAGCACTCACATGGTCAGTAAAGTTTGAAATGGATGTGGAAACGGATAGATGAGCCCAATTGACTGAGAAGAGGAGTAATGTGGAGCATGATGGGCTGGTGGAAGATTTATCACGCGGTTCTGAATAGCTAGAAGGGGAAATAGATTGGGGGGCGGAGTCTGAATGTCCCGACGGGATGGCGCATAACGCTTTTTTTCCCCCGAGTGTAGGTCGCGGGCCCGGCTATCCCGTACAAGCAAAGATCCTGCAGGGATATTTGGTGAAACCGATTGCTGCCAAATACGCGCATGGAATTTGATCTCCAGCTGGCTTCTCACAAACGTTCCACTTATGAACTCATCATAACGAATTTTCTGAAGAATCGAGGGCCAAAATGCAGCAGGAATTTTTCCTTGCAGAGATTAGAGAGGGTGTTCAAAAACCTCGTGCAGTCAATAGGAAGCACTCCGAAGCGCTGCGGTAAGATTTTGGTGTGCTTGAGAAGCAGCTTTTTATGCTGTCTTTTGATGAACAATGGAGAGCATTTGGACTCCATGCGGCCCAGTTGTCTCAAACTCGACAAAGTTTAAACAGGTGCCATCACTCCGTATATATCGTTGCAATAATACCAAATCATACGACTCTTTGGCAAATACCGTTCAAAAATGCGGTCATCGGGAGCGTAAAGAGTTTTTATGCAATAATCCTGTTCCCTGCTCCAATCACCCTTTACCAAGTTTGGAGATCGATCGCGCATCGTGTACCCACAAGCATAACGCTCAACAGGAAGACCCCGCGGCCTATCTTTTTTCGGGACCTTTGAGATATCACACGTGGAGCAAATTCTAAGTGCCTCTCTGCAAAGGGCCATATGGAGTTGAGAGAAAAGATCTCCTTCAGGTTTCGGATCTGGTTCAGTTCAAAGCCGCTTTCTGGAAGTACTGGACTCAACAACTACAAAAGCCTATCTGATAGTACCTCCAGCTCAGAACCGTCCACACAATCATGACCAAAGATTTTGGTGATCTACTAGCGGAGTATTTCGGTGCGATGAGGCATAGGCCGACTTGCTGATGCGCTGGTTTCCAAATATTCCTGCAGTATTCTCATATAAGTTGTACCCTATTGGATCTGCCGCAGCCCAGCAAAAATAGCAGTCGAGGGCAGTTTGTTGCCTCTTTTGATGATATCGTGACGCCACCCATCTACCCACAGTATCGATGAGTATCGAGACGAATTATGGACTCTGGTGTTTCTTTTCTCTTTTTTTTCATCCATTTCTATCTTCCTCTCTAGGGCCTGTCTTGCAGACTATGGTCGCCACGGTTTTGCTTCTTCTCAGAGCCTAACTTTTGGTACCGAAATAGGCAAAATATGGGGTGTAATAAATGCACGGTGAAATGTTCCTCTGCCGCTGATTATGTTGTATGTTTTCAGCGCCCTTACCTAAAATGTCATTACCGATGTCCGATGTAAGACGTTTCTGGCTCATTGCACGTGATCATAATCTGATACACACGGAAGAAACTACAACTGTAAGTGAACCACTTCGGATCTGGATTTTTCCTCCACTGAGAAACGCAAAAGGTAAGGAAACTTGCAAGAAATCAATATTAAATGACATGGTGGACAGAACGTTTCCCCAGCCGTTTCTAAGAAACCGTGTGGGGTTGCGAACTGAGGCGAGAATCTTTGCATGACTATGCTTTTATACCCCAGAAAGAACATGCGCCAAGGAACCAAATGCTAGGGACTGTTTACCCCCCGTCTGCCAATTGTCCTGTTAATGTTATAAATGAATGTCCACTCTAAAAGGTATCATTAGGGTCTGGGGTTGTATTCAATTTATCTTAACCATTCACGAACCTCTCTCTTGAAGATTGGCGCTCTCTGTGGCCAAGAAATAAACTGCAGTCTTCCTAAGAAAGAAATTTCATGTGATAGCCATATGCTAATCACGGGAATTGGTAAGATAGCTCTACTTACTGTCAATGAAACGTGACGTGATGGAACATTTTGCTTATTTTTCCTGTATTCAGCACCTCGGAGAAATTCCCCTGCCCAAACCACTCGCTTGTCTAAACTGGAGGCAGTTTTTAATGTTATGTGTCAATCTGCTCATTGTTCCAGAAGGTGGATACTGTGCACTCCCAAGGATGGATGTAAGGAGAAATAAGAGAGGACAATAATGTAAGTACAGGGAGCCCCGCTTCGGGAATAGGTCAGTAGAAGTTTGAAATGGATGTGGAACGGATAGCAGAGCCATGTATGACTTGAGGACTGTCTTTTAGGAGTATGTCTTGATCATGATGAGGCTGGTGTTATAAAACGAAGATAAAGCCGCGCAGTTTAAAAAATAGATAGAAGGGGAGATAGATGATTCAGAGGGAGAGTAGCAAGGAGTACTTTACAATAGTCAAGACAGGAGGGGACTAAGGAGTGGATAAGTGTCTTAGAAGTGCGTTCAGAAAGGAATGGGCAGATTTTGTTGATATTATAGAGAAAGAAATAACAGATTTTAGCTATCAGATGGATGTGTGTGGAGAAGGAGAGAAAAGTCAAAGACAACACCAAGGTTGCGAATCAAGGAAACAAGGAGGAATAGAGAGCTATCCACAGAGACATGGAAAGAAGGAAGGGGAGAGGAGGGTTTAGGGGGAAAACTAAGAAGCTCAGTATTGGCCATGTTCAATTTCAAGTGGCAGTGAGACATCCAAGCAGCGATGTCAGAAAGGCAGGCAGAAATACGGGCATGGATTGCTGGAGAGATTTCAGGTATAGAAAGATAGATCTGGGAGTCATCAGCATAAAGATGATACTGAAAGCCATGGGAAGAGATGAGTGGGCTAAGACAGATCCTTGGCGTACACCAAACAAGTGTGGGATAGCAGCAGAGGAGGATCCACTAAAGCAAACACTGAAAGAGGAATGAGAGAGATAACAAGAGAACAAGGATTGTATAGAGTCCTTAAAAACAAGCGAGGACAAGATATCGAGGAGAAAGTTGTGGTCAACAGTGTCAAAAGCAACAGAAAGGTCAAGAAGGATGAGATTGATTAAAGGCCCTTGGATTTTGCCAGGAACAAATTTCTGGAGACTTTGGCTAGAGCCGTTTCAGTAGAATTTAAAGGACAAAACCAGATTGTAAAGGATCCAGAAGAGAGAGCTGAGGCAATGGTGGTGAACCACACATTCAAGTAGTTTAGAAATGAAGGGGTGGAGGGAGATAAGTCGATAGAACAGGTAGGATTTAGTGAGGGTTTCTTGAGGAGAGATGTAACCACAGCATGCTTGAAAGCTGCAGGGACAGTTGCGCTGGAGAACGATAG
Source organism: Ichthyophis bannanicus (assembly GCA_033557465.1). Lineage (NCBI taxonomy): Eukaryota > Metazoa > Chordata > Amphibia > Gymnophiona > Ichthyophiidae > Ichthyophis > Ichthyophis bannanicus. The sequence goes on along the minus strand of CM066051.1, from coordinate 18,577,452 downwards.
GTTAAGAATATGAGAGATGGAAGGTAACAGTGGAGGAGATGGGCTTAGGAGATGGGTGGGAATAGGATCAGAGGAGCAGGTAGTGAGTTTGGAGGAGGAAAGAAGGCATGTGGTTTCCTACTCATAGATCATAGAAAAGGAAGAAAGGAAAGAAAAGGTGGGGGGAAGGGGGAAGTTGGGAGTGAAGATTGGGAGGAGGAGAAGTAGCTGACTTCACGGGGAATTGGAGGGTGATCTTGTGGATTTTGCCATGGATATAGTCAGCCAGGGTTTGGACAGAAAGGGAAGATGGGGTTGGAGGCGGAGGCATCTTGAGGAGAGAGTTGAGAGCTGTAAAGAGATGGTAAGGGTCAGAGGCAAAAGAGTTAGTCAGGTGGACATAATAGTCTTGTTTTGCGAGTGCTATGGCTGACTAGAAAGAGATAAGCATGAATTTGAAGTGTAGAAAGACCGCAAGGGTGCAGGATTTCAGCCAAGCACGCTCAGCTGAATGGGCATAGGAACACAGAGAGCAGATAGTGGAAGACAGCCAGGGTTGGGGTATAGTATGCCTCACAGGACATGGCATGGGTGAAACAAGAGCACCCAGAGCAGAGGAGAGTGCAGTGTTATAGGAAGCTACTGCCTCATCAACACACTCAGATGACATAGTGGAGGAAAGAGGTGATGAGACAATGGAGGAGAGAGCCAAAGGGTCAATAGCATTAAGATTTCTAAAGAGGTTGGAGGAAACAGGGCGAGGTTGAGGCACTGGATGATGACGAGTGAAGCTTAATAGGTGATGGTCCAATAAGGGAAGAACCGAGGTACAGAGGTTTGAGGGTAAGCAATTAGAGAAGAATACAAGGTCAAGGCAGTGGTCGTACTGGTGAGTGGGGACAGTAGAACAAAGCTGGAGGTGAAATGAAGAGGTAAGGGAAAGGCGTTTTAAAGCATAAGGATCAGAGGGGTTATCAACATGAATGCTAAAATCCTCGAGAATAAGAGAAGGGGAAGAGGAATCCAGAAAGAAGGAAAGCCACAATTCAAAGTCAGTGAGAAAGGTAGAGGTGGACTTGTCAGGAGATCGGTAAATAACAGCTAAAGGTGGATGGAGTGGACTTCAAAGAAGGGAAAGGAGTGAGATGGAGGCAGCAGGAGGGGTTGAAATTGGCAGGAAGGAGAGAGTAGAAGCCCAACACCTCCACCATGGCCAGTGGAACGAGGCGTGTGGGAGAACTGATAGCCACCATGACAGACAACAGCATTAAGCCATTTGCCGCAAGTAATGTGGGTGAACTTACTTATTAAGTGCTCACACTAACTACAATGTGCACGCCTCACCCCTGAACAACCCCATCTCTATCCCATCTTCACTTAGCAGTTACCATGGGATTTTTATTGAGGCCATGTTTATAGCCCATGGTAGCAGTTACTACAGTGTGCTTAGCTCAGTAAAGCCTGTACTATCCATTAGCAGTCTTATTGATTGGACTATCCTATCAGATAGATCATCTCCTCTTGGTTAGCCAAGAGTTGGATTACGTGATATTTGTAAGGGATGAGAATAAAAAAAAACAGTTCATTTTTTAATTGTTGGCCTTCTTCCCCAATTTTCAGCCTTTCTTTCAGTTTTATTTTTATTTTTCACATATTTATATTGATAAAAATGGTTTCAAGCATGTTAGAACTATTTAACATGCATTTTGACTTTTAAATGCTAATTTGATAAGGGATTTTTTGCAGGAGAAGGGCCTTCTACATACGTAAAATAGTTTTTATAAAATTAGTCCAGGGATTGATACATTTAGGTACGCACAGTGACAAGAAGGCAGATACTTTTATATGAAGCATCTTCTGGGGCAAGTTTGGGTGTAGCATGGACTTGTGTGGCCTTCACATATAGGTGACTTCTTATATAACTACCCTCCCACAGTGTAATTTTACAACAGGTCACCTAGATTTGAGATCAGAAAAACAACTAATTTTAGTCTGTTTTATGAGGACACAGACACACATGTATGACTCTATAAAATATGTGGGGTCGATCTGCAAAAACTGTAACTAGATTGAAGCTGCAGAGTATGCTTGCTCATATACTCTGACTTTGCTCCACCAAAACTATGCTCCAGAACATGCCTCATCTCATCTCATAAAAGTATGCACCCTCATGTTGCTGCATGCATTTTCACATTTATAATTCCTTTATGTGCTTAAAACAGGATTTTATGTGTGAAAAGAGTTTATGAAATTACCCTCCAAGTGTATTAATTTAATTTTAAGTGCACTGACTATTTAATAATGTATCTATTTAACATTTATTATATGCCACCTTTTCTGGCATCAAGGTGGTTTATATTTAACTGGGCATTATAATTTGGAGATAACTGTTATATAGGGAACATAGGTAATGGTGGGTTAGGTGGCTTGCCAAAGACTGCAAGGTTGCTGTCCTCTAGTGGGATTTGAACCCCTGACCACCTTCAGATCTGAAGTAACTTGCCCCAACCACTAGGCCAATCCTCTCTCTTAAACGTTAACAGACAAGGAACCACATTTCCTAGAATGGTGGGTTTTTCTTTCAAAGCTGCACAGTCCTCCCAGAATCCTCACTGTTGCTTTTGCTTTTCAATACTTTTTTGAGTCCAGTAAGAACTATCATCCATAACTTTGGGTTCACTAGAACTTTCTACACTGAGAGACAGTGTTGGGATTTGACTGTAGTCTGGTAGCACTAGTGCTTTAACTGTTGGTTAAAAAAAATGATCTTGAAAAATGGGAAAACAGAAATCTTAAGGGCCAATATTTAAAAGTATTTATGAGGTTGATAGTTAATGCTGGAAGCTTAAACCACACATCAATGACAAGTGGGAAGAGGTGTGTAGTACAAAATCAATGCAAAATACATGCAAGCCAGTTAAATGCTGGAAAGCAATGAGCACAAATGCTCGAAGCTTAGCCAACAAAGTTCCTGACCTGGAAGCCCTAATGGTGGAAATGGACTTGGACATTGTGGCCATTAGAGAAACATGGTTTAATGAATCACATGAATGGGATATAGCCAAGGTGGAAAAGGAGGAGTAGTAGCCTTATATGTCAAAAGCAATATTAAAGCTACTGAAATGCAGGGGGTATGGGGAAAAGAAGAAGCACTCTGGATTGTGTTGGAAAGAGGAGATGGCACTGTCATCCATACTGGCATGGTCAACAGGCCTCCAACTCAAACCAAAGAAATAGATAGTGAATTGATTATAGATATTGAAAAGATAGTCACAAAGGGGGAAGTGATCATATTGGGTGACTTTTATCTACCCGATGTGGATTGGAGTACTCCTTCTGCAAATCAGGAAAGAAGTAAAAAAATTGTGGATGCCTTCCAAGATGCATTGCTTAGACAAATAGTGATGGAACCGACCAGAAAAAGCTTGATGTTGGATTTAGTGCTCACCAATGGAGATAGTGTGTCGAATGTCTGAGTGGGTGCCCCTGTGAGCAGCAGCAATCATAACACGATGTGGTTTGAAATAAAAGCCAAGGTGCAGTCCAATCATAGCAAGCTCAGAGTCCTAGATTTCAAAAACACTGACTTCAGTAAAATGGCCAAGTAACTGAAGAAGGAGTTGGCAGGGTGGGAGAGGATAAGGGAAGTGGAATTGCAATGAGCTAAACTAAAGGTGGCAATAAAAGGGGCAACAGATAAATATGTGAGGAAAGTAAATAAAACAAGAGGAGAAGGAAACCTATTTGGTTCTCCAAAGAAGTGTCTGCTCAAATGAAAGGCAAAAATCACAGCTTTCACAAAATTCAAAAAGTCGCAAACAGAGGAACACAGGGAGGAATGCAGGATCAAACTAAAAGAGACAAAAGAGAAATAAGGAAAGCAAAATCAAAGGCATAGGAAAAGATGGCTAAAGATGTGAATTGTGATGACAAAACTTTCTTCAGATATATTCGAGAGAGGAGAAAAATCAGAGGTGGAATTGCAGGACTCAGAAGTGCTGGCAATGGACTCGTGGAAAGTGACATTGAAAAAGCAAAATTGCTAAACAAATACTTCTGCTCTGTTTTTACTAAATAAAATCCTGGAGAAAGACCACCTGTGACTCCCAAATATAAAAATGGGAATGGAGTAGATACCACGCCATTCACAGAAGATGATGTGTTAGAACAACCTGCAAAACTGAAAGTGGACTAGGCCATGGGATCGGATGAGATACATCCCACGATACGGAAAGAGCTCAGAGAGGTTCTTGCAGGGCCATTAAAGTTTTCTTTTTACAGATCCTTGGAAGCAGGAGAAGTTCCTCAGGATTGGAGAAGGGCTGATGTGATACCTCTTCACAAAAGTGGTAACAGGGAAGAAGTGGCGAACTACAGGTTGGTGATCCTTACCTTGGTGGGGGGAAAAGTAATGGAGGTGCTCCTGAAAGAAGAAACAGTGGACTTTCTCAAAAAACCAACAGGTTTCATAATCTGAGGCAACATGAATTTACAAAAAGACGATCTTGCCAAACAAATCTGATTGAGTTCTTTGATTGGGTGACCAGAGAACTAGATCAGGGGCATGCGATGGATGTCACCTACCTGGATTTCAGCAAAGCCTTTGATACTGTTCCTCATAGGAGGCTTATCAATAAACTCAATAGTTTGGGGATGGGTCCGAAGGTGATGAACTGGATTGGAAATTGGTTGACTGACAGATGTCAGAAGGTGATAAATGGAACTCACTCGGATGAAAGGATGGTGATTAGCAGGGTTCCCCAGAGTTTGTTCCTGGGACCGGCACTGTTCAATGTATTTGTGAGTGATATTGCTGAAGGACTGAATGGAAAAGTCTGTCTTTTTGCAGATGACATGAAAATTTAAAACAGAGTGGACTCCCCTGAGGGAGTGGATAACATGAAGAAAGATCTACAAAAGCTGGAAGAATGGTCTAATGCTTGTCAGTTAAGATTTCATAAGAACATAACATAAGATATGCCATACTGAGTCAGACCACGGTCCATCAAGCCCAGTATCCTGTTTCCAACAGTGGCCAATCTAGGTCATACGTACCTAGCAGTTTCCCCAAAAGACACAGGTTCTGCAATGTTTGTACTAGGTCAAGCATTGATATCCTGGGTCCCTTCTTAATAATGGTTTATGGACCTTTCCTCCAGGAACTTTTCATGCAAAGAAGTGAAGTGTCATGCACTTGGGAAGTAGAAATCCAAGCGAAATGTACGCGAAGGGGGCGAGAGGTTGGTGTGCATGGACCAGAAGAAGGGCCTTGGTGTGATTATTTCTGAGGATCTCAAGGTGGCGAAAAAGTGCGACAAGGCAGTGGCAAAAGCCAGGAGGATGCTGGGTTGCATACAAAGAAGAATTACCAGCAGAAAGGAAGAGGTACTAATGCCACTATACAAGTCACTGGTGAGGCCTCACTTGGAATACTGTGTTCAGTTTTGGAGACCGTATCTCGCAAAGGATATAAAAAGACTGGAAACGGTTCAGAGGAAGGCAACCAAAATGATTTGGAGCCTGTGTCAGAAGCCTTATGAGAAGAGACTTGAAGATATAAATATGTGCACTCTGGAAAAGAAGAGGGACAGGGAAGATATGATTCAGACCTTTAAATACATAAAGAGTATTAATGAACAAACAAACCTCTTCCAAAGACATGGAAGCTGTAAAACCCGAGGGCATAACATGAAGCTGCAAGCTAAATTGAAAGGCAATGTCAGGAAATACTTTTTCACTGAAAAGCTGGTGGATGTTTGAAATGCCCTTCCTATGGAAGTGGTGGTGGCAAAATATAGTGACAGAAATCAAAATAGCATGGGATAGACACAGTGGATCCCTTTATAGCAACAGGATAATTCTTTTCATTTTCCATAGCATTAAACATTTAAATTTTCACTGTGTAAATTGTAATATGTAGAGGAGGACAAAGACCACGGCCAAACACAAGGAGGAATCCAAAATACTTTATTGTAGACCCAACTAAACAAGTTTCGGCCCTAGGCCTTCGTCAGTGGTGTAAAAACAGACACATAAACACACAATTAAAATATATAAAAAATATAATATAACAATCATGTGAAAACACAAATATTAAAAAACAAGGTAAAGTACATTAACAAAGAGGTACAAAATGCTGAGCGTAGTGCCCGTTCAGGAGGGCGGAAACAATAGCTCTCTTCCCAATCTAAAATAATTTACAAACATATAGATGATGCACATTGGATACAAACACTGTGGGGCAGGAAAGGGAAACACATACCAGGATCAATAAATAGTAGGATAGAAAAAGGAACAAAGACAACAGACACTATATGAAGATACAGAATATTAAGCAATAGTAGACGTAAACAGACTGCAGATAAAAACATAAGGATTGCCATAAAAATTGTATCTAAGAACATAAAAACAACATTTATAAACAATGGCAGTGTGTCAAAAACGTTAGAGTTATAATAAATATAATACACATACATATAAAAAATATATAATATAATAAAAACACTATTAGAAATGACATGACATAATAAGATCTTTTGTTGAATGTGACCAATCCTATGTGTAGTAGTTCAATGTGAAAGCATATGATAGTAACAGGATAACCTTATATTGTGAAGACATGTAACAGTAGCTAAAAAGAAACAAAAAAGAAACATTGTCAGCAGGTACCAAGATAAAAGTGTGCAAAATACTGTATGAATGTCATCAAAATATGTAGCAGGTGACTATGTAAAAAACGCAAAAGAATACCCTATATGATTTTAAGAAAAACAATAAATGGAAAAGCACTCATGCAATTAATATCGGCATGTGCTTTAAAGAACCTGAGAATGGAAAACTTTGAATGGAAATCTATGAACTTTGAAATAAGGGAAACCAATTAGACTGGAAGAAATCATATTCTATAAAAAATATATATATACTGTACATATATAAAACTGTAAAACTCAACCAAGAGAATATGTGTATATTAATCAATTCCATTGTGCTTTGAGACTCTTGAGACACTTAACAATAATCCCCAAACAACGATGCTGTGTGTATAAGGATTCAAAGACACAGTGGAAAAGTAAAACTATATACAACGGCTAAAAAAAACGTGATGATACGAAGAGGTCTCAGCCCCATCTAGGAATCGTAAAAATTGCATAAAACAGAGAGACACATCATACATACCAATCACATATGCACTAGTTGATTATGAAGGCATATGATGATAAACTAGTAACTGGGTAGTCGGACCTGGTGCTATGGCCGTCCCCATCAAGCCTCCCACCCATATCATCCCTCCCTACTTTTGCCCCCACAAATTTCAAAGACAACCGTTCTTTGGAAGCAACTGGTCACAGCTTTATTAACATTCCAACATGCTGAACATTATCAACCAGAATATTAATCTAACAACCAGAGCGTAGCAATGCTCACCAGCCATGCAACTAGCAAAGTGAGCTCGCCTCCGCTCCTGCCACGGTCAAGCCACCAGCAAAGTTCCTACCACCCTGTCCCGACTTCGCCATATCAGTAGCAAAACTCTGCCAGGGTTTATCCAGGTCGTGGGCACCCCACCCCCACCCAAGTATAGCCTAAGGCTCCGGACTCCGGAAACCTCCGGGATCCCGCATACCAACCCCCGCTGCGACACCCCATACTCCGTCCCACCTCCCCTAAAGGGTGGGTGGGCAGGACACTGTCCCCGCTACCAACAGCCGCATGTGCTCGGGCATGTTCACAGTTGCCCGGGCACATGCAAGCACCCAATGCATTTAAAAGATGCCTCCACGTGGCTGCCAATCGCTGCCATCCCGCCTCTCCTTAACCTGATGCGCACAGGGTCCCCGCACCGGGCCGAGCACCCAGTTACAAAAGACCACCGGGACCCTGCCTGCATCCCTACATTTATTGCAAAAACATGTGATGGTAACTAAAAAGAAACATCGTAAGCAGGTACCAAGATAAAAGTATGTATCAGCATAGATAAACCATGCTATTGGTAGAGCGATATCGTCAAAAAATATATTGCAGGTGGCTATGTAAAAGAATCGTTGGACAGTGTCCTATAAAATTTTAGGAAAACACTATGCGATGCACTAAATAAAGGGAGCACTCATGCAAATAATGTCAACAGGTCCTTTTTTAAAAAAACTTAAAACGAAAAGCTTTAGCTCCTCCCACGTAAAGAAACATCAAAATGACTGACAGTGAGAAAAATCCATGTCTCAAAAGAACAACGTCTATTATAAAGAGCAGATGATGTTTTATAAAGGGACTTGAACAAATAAAAAATTTAAAAAATATAAAATAGTATATAGCCTACTGAAGAGAAGAAAAGAAAAAATGAAAGAAACCTCACAAACTTAAAAATAACCATGAATCAATGATGCCTACCTAAAAAGAGGAAAACAAGAGAAGAGAAAATCCCATGACATGGTTAACTGCTTCCATGCCAGAGGACATCCCACAGCGGAATACAAAGAGCAACCATCTAAAAACATGAATCAATGCACAAAAAAAGATTAGATAACAAAAAGCATTCTCTATATGATGTGAAAGAAAGGAGAGAGCAGAAATGCACGGACTTGATCGTGTCACAGGGACAAAGCTCCATGAGGGTGAAAACATAAAGTATTTTGGATTCTTCCTTGTGTTTGGCTATACAATCTTTTATGGACTGTGTCCTACGAGACGTACAATTAATAGAAAAGAAATCCAGATGTAGATTTTTCAGTCTTTCACAGGATGAAAGATCTGCATTACGTAATCTTAAGCAATGGTCTGATATCATTATAAAACCTGCAGATAAAGGTGGTGGCATTGTTATCCTGGATCACTCCTATTATATACATGAACTCTCTAGCCAGCTTAACGATAAAAATGTTTATCAGGTTTTATCTTGTGATCCTACATCTGCCATAAAACAAGAGATCGATTCTCTTTTACTTTATGGTTCTAATGCAGGTTTTCTTACACAGCGTGAGTATTCATTTTTATTGGTTACACACCCCATTATCCCTACTATATACCCTATCCTGAAGATTCATAAGTCACTCACCTCCTCTTCTGGTAGAGCTATTGTATCTGGTATAGGGTCTGTTCTTGAACCACTCTCTAAATTTATTGATTTTTTTCTATGACTTTTTGTTCCTAATATTACATGATACATTAGGGATTCAGCAGATGTTATCTCCTTTTTAGATGGATTCAATGGAGATCTTTCTGAAGTTACTCTAGTGTCATTAGACATTGAATCCCTTTACACGAATATCCCTCAGGAAGGTGCTCTTGCAGTCATTACCAAATATTTGAACTTATGCCCCTATACCAGTCCGCATACCCACTCATTATTTGATAGATTTGGCACAGGTTGCTTTGACTCAACTATTTTCTTTTTAATAATCAATGAAAATGAATCTTTGTTCTTCTTGAACTAATAAACGGTCAAGATCCCCACCTCGAAGGGAAGGGGTAACTTTCTTAATAACAAAAAACTTAATGTCATCAAGGTAATGTTAGAATTGGATCCAATGCTCTACAAGGGGGGGCTGTTACTATTTTCCTTTTGATACAGCTCTTATGTTCTTGAACACGTGTTTTAATAGCTCGAATAGTTTTGCCGACATATAAAAGGGAACAGGGACAAATAATGATATATACTACATGTGTAGATAGACAATTTGTCCTGTTATGTAATTTGTAATGTTTTTTTGGCATGTGGATGTATAAACACATCATTCAACACTATGGCATGTTTGCAAACTGAACAATTATTGCATTTATAATTTCCCTTTTTCGAAGGTAAGGAACTAGGGACAGGAGGCATATAGGAGGAAACCAAGTTTGTCAGCTAGATTACGTTCCCTATTATAAGCAATAGTCAAACGTTGGTTACGAAAACAAGAACGTGTCTGAAGGATGTGCCAGTGAGTGAGGAAAGGTATGAGAACCATAGAAAGCACACAAATTTATCATCTGAAGTTCTACTTTTAGGTAGGAGCAGATCTAGTCTAGAAGTAGAACAAGCAGCACGACTGAACCCTTTCTTAATAAATTCAATAGGATATCCTCTAGCATGAAAACGTTTAGCTATATCGTAGGACTTATTCCTAAACTCTTCATGATCAGTACATAGTCTTTGGAGGTTTAAGAACTGTGAAATAGGTAAATTATTTTTTCAGTGACTACTATGAAAGCTGTCAAAATGAAGCAACTTATTCTGTTCCATAGGCTTGCAGAAAATTGTAGTATTAAAGCCTGTTGGAAATTTCCTAATAAGGACATCAAGGAAGGGTAATTCTATGGGGCAAAATTGCATCTTAAACTTTATATCCAAGATATTAAGCCAATTATAAAAAATCTTTTAGTTCACTATTAGTGCCCTTCCATAATAAGAACATAAGAAGTGGAATGGAGTGGAGTGGAGGAGTGGCCTAGTGGTTGGGGTAAGGTACTTCCGGTCGGAAGGTTGGGGGTTCAAATCCTACTAGAGGACAGCAACCTTGGGCCGGAAGGACTGGGGTTTCTAGTCCCACAGGTGCTCCTTGTGGTCTTGGGCAAGCCATTAACCCTCCATAGCCCATGTTCCCTGTAAAATAGTTATCTCCAAGTTATAATGACCTCTTCAATGTAATTTCAGTTTGTTCAATGTAAACCACACTGATGCAGAATAGCATGGTATATAAGAGAATGTAAACAAATAAATAAGAACATAAGATATGCCATACTGGGTCAGACCAAGGTCCATCAAGCCCAGTATCCTGTGGCCAATCTAGGTCATACGTACCTATCAGTTTCCCCAAAAGACACAGGTTCCACAATGTTTGTATTGGGTCAAGCATTGATATCCTGGGTCCCTTCTTATTAATGGTTTATGGATCTTTCCTCCAGGAACTTTTCCAAACCTTTTTTAAACCCAGCTACACTAACAGCCTTTACTACATCCTCTGGTAACAAATTCCAGAGTTTGATTACACGTTGAGTGAAAAAATATTTTCTTTTATTAGTCTTAAATAGTTTACCCTGTAGCTTCATTGCATGTCCCCTCGTCTTTCTATATTCTGATAATGTAAACAATCGATCTACGTTTACCCATTCCACTCAGTTCATTAATTTATAGACTTCTCTCATATCTCCCCTCAGCCGTCTCTTTTCCAGGTTACAGAGCCCTAACCTTTTTAGCCTTTCTTCATAGGAGTATCCTTCCATCCCCTTTACCATTTTGGTGGCTCTTCTCTGAACCTTTTCTAAGATCGCTATATCCTTTTTAAGATACGGCGACCAGAACTGCCCACAATATTCAAGGTGCGGTCTCACCATGGAACGATATAGAGGCATTATAATATCTTTTGTTTTATTTTCCATTCCTTTCCTTATGATACCTAGCATTCTATTTGCTCTCTTGGCCGTCGCTGCACACTGGGCCGAGGGTTTTAACATGTTATCCACAATGGCACCTAAATCTTTTTCCTGGGTGGTGGTTCCTAATGCAGAACCTTGCATTGTGTAACCATAGTTTGGGTTGTTCTTCCCTAGGTGCATAACTTTGCACTTGTCTACATTAAATTTCATCTGTCATTTTGATGCCCAGTCTTCCAAGTTTTCAAGATCCTCTTGTAATTTTCCACAATCCTCTTGGGTTTTAACAACTTTAAATAGTTTTGTGTCATCTGCAAATTTGATAACCTCACTCATTATTCCACTTTCCAGGTCATTTATGAATATGTCAAAAAGCAGCGGGCCCAGCACAGATCCATAGAAACATAGAAACATGATGACAGAAAAGACCATATGGCCTATCTAGTCTGTCCTTCCATAACAACAACTACAACAGTCCACTTTTTACCTTTAGAGATCCTCTGTGTTGGTCCCATGCTCTTTTGAATTCAGTTACTGTCCTTATCTCTACCACCTCCACTGGGAGACTATTCCATGGATCCACTACTCTTTCTGTAAAGAAATATTTCCGCATATCACTCCTGAATCTATCTCCCTTCACCCTCATCCCATGTCCCCTCGTAGCAGAACTTGCTTTCAATTGAAAGAGGCTCTCTACCTGAACATTTATGCCATGGAGGTATTTAAACATCTCAATCATATCACCTCTATCCCGCCTTTCCTCTAAGGTGTACATACTAAGATCCTTAAGTCTGTCCTCATATGCTTTATAATGAAGCCCATTAATCATTTTAGTAGCCACCCTCTGCACCGACTCCATCCTGTTGAAGGTGCGGTCTCCAGAATTGCACACCATACTCCAAATGAGGTCGCACCAAAGACTTATACAGAGGCATTATCACCTCCTTTTTTCTGCTAGACATTCCTTTCCGTATGCACCCAAGCATCCTTCTAGCTTTTGCCGTCGCCTTTTCTACCTGTTTAGCTACTTTAAGATCATCAGACACAACCACGCCTAGGTCCCGCTCTTCTTTAGTGGACAAAAGTACTTCACCTCCTATACTGTATTGCTCCCTTGGATTGCTGCAGCCCAAATGCATGACCTTACATTTTTTAACATTAAATCCCAGCTGCCAAATTCTAGACCATTCTTCAAGCTTAGCTAGATCCCTCCTCATGTTATCTACACCTTCCTGGGTGTCTACTCTATTGCAGATTTTGGTATCATCCGCAAAGAGGCAAACCTTACCCGACAGCCCTTCCGCTATATCACTAACAAAGATGTTAAAAAGAATCGGACCAAGGACAGATCCCTGGGGCACACCACTGGTAACATCCTTCTCCTCAGAGTGAGCTCCATTTACTTGTACTCTTTATCGCCTCCCACCCAACCAATTTCTAACCCAAGCAGTAACTTTAGGGTCCATCCCTAGGGTGCTCAGTTTGTTTATAAGTCGCCTGTGAGGAACAGTGTCAAAGACTTTACTGAAATCTAAATACACCACATCTAGAGCTCTCCCTCGGTCCAACTCCCTGGTCACCCAGTCAAAGAAATCAATCAGATTTTACTGCCAAGACCTGCCTCTGGTGAATCCATGCTGCCTCGGATCCTGTAATCCGCTGGATTCCAGAAACCTCACTATTTTTTCTTTCAGCAGCGTTTCCAATAATTTACTCACCACCGAAGTTAAACTAACCGGCCTGTAGTTTTCAACCACATCCTTACTTCCGCTTTTGTGTAAAGGCACCACATGAGCCTCTCTCCAGTCCTTTGGCACCACTCCTGACTCCAACGAGGCATTGAAAAGGTCAGTCAGTGGAGTTGCTAGAACGTCCCCAAGTTCCCTCAGTATTCTAGGGTGTATCCCATCCGGTCCCATCGCTTTGTCTACTTTAAGTTGAGCTAGTTTCTCACGAACACAGTCTTCTGAAAATTGTTCAAGATGTCCCTCGCTTCTGTTCTTATTTGTGGGTGTTTTCTGAGGTCCAGCTCCTGGTTCTTCATCTGTGAATACAGAACAAAAATATTTGTTAAGCAATTCTGCTTTATCCTTATCAGCTTCTACATGTTCCCCCCCTGCACCCTTGAGTCTGACAATACCACTTTTGCCCTTCCTCTTCTCACTAATATATCTGGGGTACACCACTATTCACCTTTTTTCATTGGGAAAATTGGCCATTTAGCCCTACCCTCTGCTTTCTATCTTTTAAACAGTTCATGATCCACAGTAGTACACTGCCTGCTATCCCATGACTCTTTAGTTTTGCCAAAAGTCTCTGATGAGGGACCTTGTCAAAGGCTTTCTGAAAGTCCAGATACACTATATCAACCGACTCATCTTTGTCCACCTGTTTATTCACACCTTCAAAAAGCATAACAGCTTAGTAAGACAAGATCTTCCTTGTCTAAAGCCATGTTGGCTGTCTCCCATTAGGCCATGACTATCTACATGCTAAGTAATTTTATTCTTTATGATGGTTTCTACCATTTTTCCCGGTACTGACGTCAGGCTCACCGGTCTGTAGTTTCCCAGATCACCCCTGGAATCCTTTTTAAAAATTGGTGTTACATTGGTGATCCTGCAATCTTCAGGTATTACAGATGATTTTAATGATAGTTCACAGATTACTAATAGCAGATCTGCAATTTCATATTTAAGTTCTTTCAACTCCCTTGGATGTTTACCATCCGGCCCAGGTGATTTGCTACTCTTCAGTTTATCTAATAGTTGTAATACATCTTCCCCATGTATCGATATTTCCTTCAATTCTTCCGCACCTTTAAATACCACTTCAGTCATGGGTAACATGCCTACATCTTCCTCAGTAAAGACCGATGCAACAAATTTATTCAGTCTCTCCTCTATCCCCTTGTCGCCTCTTGTTGTTGTTGTTGTTGTTAAGTGCTGTCGAGTTGGAGTCGACTCATGGTGACCCTCTGGATAGTTATCCTAAATTATGTTCGGTCTTCAGTCAGGCGGCTCATTGTTGACAGACTGGTCCCCGTAGCTGCTGTTATTGAATCAATCCATGTCATTGCTGGCCTTCCTCTTTTGCGTTGACCTTCTATCTTGCCAAGCATGATGTCTTTCTCTAGTGATCTCTCTCTTCGCATGATGTGTCCAAAGTATGAAAGTCGAAGTCTTGTCATCTGAGCTTCTAAAGAAAGCTTAGGTTTGATCTCCTCTAGTACTGACCGGTTTGTTCTTCGGCCAGTCCATGGTATACACAGTATTTGCTGCCAGCACCATAATTCAAAGGCATCAATTTTCTTCCTGTCTGTCTTTTTCACTGTCCAGCTTTCACATCCATATGATGTTATTGAAAATACCATGGCTTGAACAAGTCGAATCTTTGTATGGAGAGAGACATCTCTGCTCTTGAGAATCTTATCTAGGTCTTTCATAGCCATTCTGCCAAGAGCAATACGTCGTTTGATTTCTTGACTGCTTGTTGCTTCTTTATTGATAGTTGATCCAAGTAGGTTAAAGTTGTTCACAATTTCAATTTCTTCTCCTTCAACGATGAACCTGTTGATTATGCCAGTTGTCATGATCTTTGTCTTCTTTACATTAAGGTGCAGGCCCATTTTGAGACTATTTTCTTTGATTGTGAGAAGCAAATGTTTCAGATCATCTTCACTTTCAGCCACTAATGTAGTATCATCAGCATAGCGAAGGTTGTTGATGAGTCTTCCACCAATTTTCACACCTCTGTTGTCTTCATACAATCCTGCTTCTCTGATGATTTTTTCTGCATATAAATTAAACAGGTGGGGGAAAGTATGCAGCCTTGTCTTACCCCTTTGCTTATTTTAAACCATTCTGTTTCTCCTTGTTCCATTCGAACTGTTGCTTCTTGATCAATGTACAGATTGCGCAAGAGAACGATCAGGTGTTCTGGTATACCCATGCTTCTTAATGTGGCCCAGAGTTTCTCATTGTTTACACAGTCAAAAGCCTTGCTATAGTCGATAAAGCACAAATATATATCCTTTTGGTATTCTTTAGTCTTTTCAAGGATCCATCTCACATCCGCAATGATGTCTTTTGTTCCTCGCCCTTTCCTGAACCTGCTTGCACTTCAGGTAGTTCTTGTTCCAGGTATGGTTGTAGTCTCTTTTGAATAATCTTCAGTAGAATCTTGCTGGCATGTGGGATCTGAGCGATTGTTCAATAATTTCCACAGTCAGTTGGATCACCTTTCTTTAGTATTGATATAAACACAGATCTTTTCCAGTCAGTTGGCCATGATGTTGTCTTCCATATTTCTTGGCATACCCTTGTAAGTATGGTAAGAGCTGCATCAGATTGCTGCAATACTTCTATAGGAATGCTATCAATGCCTGGTGCTTTGTTCTTTGATAACGCTTTCAATGCTGCTTCAACTTCTTCTTTCATCACCAATGGTTCCCGATCATAAGGTACAGGTTGAAACGGCTGTTGGTCCACTTGATCTTTATCATATAATAACTCTGTATATTCCTTCCACCTTTTCTTGATCTTCTCAGCATCATTCAACATAGAACCTTGAGCATCTTGTAACATTCCAATTCGAGGCTGGAACTTTTTCTTTAACTCTCGTAGCTTTAGGAAAGCTGATCTTGTTCTTCCTCTAATAGTTTCTGCTTCTATTTCCTTGCATGCGTCATTGTAGTCCTTTTCCTTGTCCTGTCTTGCTGCACGTTGGAAATCTCTGTTGAGTTCTGTGATTGTCTTTCTTTCTCCTCTGGCTTTAGCTTCTCTGCATTTCTGGGCAATTTTCAGAGTTTCTTCCATCATCCATTTTGGCCGTTTTTGTTTTTTCACCTTTTGTAGAGACTTCTCGCTTTCTTCCAACACAACCTTCTTGATGTCATTCCATAACTCTTACGGAGCTCTGTCATTTGTATCTAAAGCAGCAAATCGATTTTGCAGGCAGTCTTTAAATTCCAGTGGTATATTCTCAAGGTTATATTTTGCTGTATTCATAAGTGGTTTGCTCTTTTTCAACTTTAGCTTGAGTTTGCATACTAGTAGTTGATGATCTGTACCACAGTCATCTCCAGGTTTTGTCTTTGTTGATGTTATAGAACCTTTCCATCGTTGACTTCCACAGATGTAGTCAATTTGATTTTTATACAATCCATTGGGTGAAGTCCATGTGTACAGTCGCCGCTTGTGTTGCTGGAAGAAGGTGTTTGAGATGAATAGATCATTGGTCTTGCAAAATTCTATCAGTCTTTCTCCAGCTTCATTTCTGTTGCCAAGTCCATATTTTCCAACTACTTTGCCTTCTTCTTTGTTGCCAACTTTTGCGTTCCAGTCACCCATGACTATCAGGATATCCTGTTTGCATGTTCTGTCAATTTCAGCTTGTACTTGTTCATAGAACTCTTCAATTTCTTTCTCTTCTGCAGCTGTTGTTGGGGCATATACTTGAATTATAGTTGTGTTGATAGGCAATCCTCGTAGACGAATAGAGATTAAGCGTTCGCTTATTGCATTGTATTTCGTTACAGTTCTTGCAAGTTTCTTCTTTATTATAAATGCAACACCATTTCTTCTTTGTCTTTCATTTCCAGCATAGTAGACCATGTGATCATCTGATGCAAAGTGCCCGATGCCAGTCCATTTCAGTTCGCTGACACCCAATTGATCAAGTTGTACACGTTCCATTTCATTCTTGACCACCTCCAACTTCCCTTGGTTCATGCTTCGTATGTTTCATGTTCCAATGTGTAAGACATCTTTACAGCTTCTGACTCTCATTTCATGCGCAGCTACATCAGCAGTCAGACTTCCCGAGGGCTTTGATCCAGCCATATCATAAATGCTGGCTTTACTCTGAAAATTCTTCAGCTCTTCCCCAGTAGCTAGTTGAGTGCCTTCCGACCTGGGGGTCTCATCTTCCAGCACCATAGCACAATTTGTTTTGTTGTAACTATCCATTGGGTTTTCTTGGCAAGATACAGAAGTAGATTGCCGGGCCTTTCTTCCGTGCAGTTTAAGTTTGGTGTTGCCGTTGTCACAAAAATGTGATCCTCCGCCATCAACACTATCCCATTCTGCTGCTGCCCAGATGGGTGGTTTGTCTTGGTCTGGCACCTCAGCTGAGACCTGTCCATCTTGGGAGACCCTGCCAGTAGTTAAACTACCGATAGTATAGCTCTCAGCATCGCTGATGCATGCAAGCCCTCACAGCATGACAAGCTGCAAACCAAGTGAGAGCCCCTTTAACCCCTCTAACATCTAATGGACCAACTGACTTTCTCACAGGTTTTTTTGCTACGAATGTACTTGAAAAAGTCTTTATTTTGTGTTTTTGCTTCTGCAGCAAGCTGCTTCTCAAATTCTCCCTTTGCCTGCCTTATCAATGCCTTGCATTTGACTTGCCAGTGGTTGTGCTGTTTCCAGGTTTCGTCGTTTGGCTCTTTTTTCCATTTCCTGAAAGATGCTTTTATAAGGACGTCATCAATATACCTCTTCCAACATATAACAGAAGATGAAAAAGGAGATCTTTTCCGAGGATTTTCTTTGAATTAGCTGTGTCTGGTGCCATTGCAGCATGCATGGCTGTTCCCTTAATTTGTTGAAAAAATTGTTCAAAAGAAAATAGTTGTGAGTCAAAGCAACCTGTGCCAGATCTATCAAATAATGAGTGGGTATGCGGATCGTTGTAGGGCATAGGTTCAAATATTTGGTAATGACTGCAAGATCACCTTCCTGAGGGATATTCATGTAAAGGGATTCAATGTCTAATGACACTAGAGTAACTTCAGAAAGATCTCCATTGAATCCATCTAAAAAGGAGATAACATCTGCTGAATCCCTAATGTATCATGTAATATTAGGAACAAAAGGTCTTAGAAAAAAATCAATAAATTTAGAGAGTGGTTCAAGAACAGACCCTATACCAGATACAATAGGTCTACCAGAAGGGAAGATGAGTGACATGAATCTTAGGGAAAGTGTATGTAGTAGGGATAACGGGGTGTGTAACCAATAAAAATGAATACTCACACTGTGTAAGAAAACATGCATTAGAACCATAAAGTAAAAGACAATTGATCTCTTGTTTTATGACAGATGTAGGATCACAAGATAAAACTTGATGAAAATTGTTATCGTTAAGCTGGCTAGAGAGTTCATGTATATAATAGGAGCGATCCAGGATAACAATGCCACCACCTTTATCTGCAGGTTTCATAATGATATCAGACCATTGCTTAAGATTACGTAATGCAGATCTTTCATCCTGTGAAAGATTGAAAAATCTACATCTGGATTTCTTTTCTCTTAATTGTACGTCTCGTAGGACACAGTCCATAAAAGATTGTATAGCCAAACACAAGGAAAAATCCAAAATACTTTATTTTTTCACCCTCATGGAGCTTTGTCCCTGTAACGTGATCAAGTCTGTGCACTTCTGCTCTCTCCTTTCTTTCACATCAAATAGAGAATGTTTTTTGTTATCTAATCTTTTTTAGTGCATTGATTCATGTTTTTAGATGGTTGCTCTTTGTATTCCGCTGTGGGATGGCCTCTGGCATGGAAGCGGTTAGCCATGTTATGGGATTTTCTCTTCTCTTTTTTTCCTCTTTTTAGATAGGCATTATTGATTCATGGTTATTTTTAAGTTTGTGAGGTTTTTTTCTTTTATTCTCATCAGTAGGCTATATATTATTTTATATTTTTTATTTTTTCAAGTCCCTTTCTAAGACATCATCTTCTCTTTTCAATAGACACTGTTCTTTTGAGGCATGGATTTTTCTCACTGTCAGTCATTTTGACATTTCTTTACGTGGGAAGAGCTGCTGCTGTTTTATAATGTCCCTCCTGTTCCTGCGCTGCGTTTTCCCGCGTCTGATAGCATTCACAGGTACGGTCTTGGCATTTATACTTTTCTTCAAAACGTTTTGCATCAGCATTTTTTGTATTTCATACAGTTTCTGATCTTTAAGACTCCCATTATTAATCGCTATAAAAGTAAGGCCGCAGCGCCATGTGCGCGTGGCCGTTGGTAACTGGGGGGGCAGCCGGCCTCGTGCTCCCCCGAGGCATGCAGTATGGCATGGTGGGGGTTGGACCGGTTGGGCCGTCAATCTCATTGGCTCCCGCGGGTGGTTTGGTGCGCGGGAGCCAATGGGGTGAGGTAAGGTGGGCTCGGCGGCGGCTGGGTAGCATTGGCGCCGCGAGGCTTCTGTCCTTTCGGGGTCGGAGCCGAGTGGAGAGGTCGTGCCGTGAGTTTCGGAGACTTATCGGGAGGGCAGGTCTGGGCGGGCGGCCCTGAAGTGAGCGGCGGTGGTGTCTGTGCAGGCGATAAAGGAAGGGAGAAGTGGGGGGGGGGCAGACATTCCGCGCAGAAAGGGGGAGAGAGGAGCCGTTGCTGTTGGGGCCCTGCTAGTGCTGCCGAGCGGTTTAAAAAAAAAAAAAAAACCAACAACCCATCAAGCAGTGTAGATCTGAGGTGGGGGAGGGCCGTTGCAACTCGGCACTAGTGCAGTCTAGAGTGCCTTGAGTAGATCAGCGGGATGCCTGCTTCAAAAGGGAGGGGGGGCCCTTGCAAAAGAGCAGGTAGGGGAAAGGGGCTTGATCAGGAGTCAGGTTTGGGAGTGCGAGCAGCAGCTGCGCAGGATTATGGACGGGGTGGCCGGGTTAATGCGCAAAGGCACAGTCGGGGGAGCAAGGTGTCTGCCCGGAGCTCCAAAGGAACCAGAGGGAGCAGGGGGGGGGGGGGTAGCTGGGAAGAGTAATGTAGCAGAACCAGGTACTAGCCGGGAAAGGGGGCGAGAGGTGGACAGGAACGTTATGCTACATGCGGGGACTGATGAAGAGGTTGTGAGGGGGGCTGGGGGTAAGAAGTAGGGGGCGGGGGGCGGAGAGCATTTGGGGGGGGGCGGTGAGGGGAGGGGGGAACGATGTTGGCGAGGGGCCGGTTCCTTCGGGGGGGAGGGGCAGGTGCTGTGTGGGGGAGGGGGTGGTGAATGGGGGGGGCAAGAGGTTTGGGGAGTGGGCCAGGAGTTTTGGGGGTGGGTATTCACCGGCGTGGGAGCATTGGCAAGGTGGGGGTCAGGGTACTTCACAGGCGAATTGGGTGGGGGCGTGGCAGCCGCCGTGGGCGTTGGCAGGTACTGCGTCGCCTTTTGCCTTTTTCTCTCCACAGGCCCCTTCTGGATGGCATTACTCGGCGAGTCCGTGGGCAGCGGGGATGGAGCAGCAACAGCGTGCGGCGGGGACTGGCTCAGGAAGTCACGCAGATGGCAGCATGCGGAGAGGATCAGAGGTGGTAGCTAAAGACAGGAGCGGCGCACTTACAGCAGGGACGAGTGCCATGGCAGGTGAGTTGGGTGATACTATTATGGTGGATGTGGGGGGTGACGCGACGGGGGGTGCGAAGGTTGGCAAGAAGGCAAGGAAGAAGTGGAGGCATTCGTGTCGTAGGAGGCATAGATCAGGGTCCTCTTCCTCATCATCTTTGACTTCCACATTGCGTTCCTTCTCACCGTCGGGCAACAGGTCCTCAGGCGGGGGGCGTGTGGGTGAGTCGGGTGTGGCTGGGGCTACGCCTTCGGTAGTGGCAGTCTCGGAATTATGGGAAGGCATGCCTAGGAAGTTGTGATGCAAAATTTTGAAGAAGCGGTATATTGATATCTTCCGGTTGCTGGAAGGTAGGAAACGGACGGAGGACAGTAGACGGAAGAGAAAAGAGGACGAGAAAGTGGGGAGAGTTCGGCGAGTGGCACGGACCGTTGTGAATTGGACGCGAGCCTTTTTGCGTCTAGCTAGCGTATGGGGTCATGAGCGTCCTGAGCAATATGGGATGTTGTTAGTGTATGCTGACTCCATCCTTGAGGCATCGCAGGCTCATGATGGTTGGGCATGGCTCAACTATTATGAGAAATTCTGGGACAAAATGGAGGAGAACCAGTCGTTATCCTGGGGAACGCAGGATATAAATTTATGGCTGACGCAGATGTCCGTCAGACCGGGTGGCGCTGGGGGACGCGCACTCAGGGTGGGGGTGGTGGGTTCCTCAGGGGTGGGGTGGCCCTTTTGGGTGGGTGGGCCCCAGGTGGGGCCGAAGGGGGTGAGTGCAGGAGGCACTGGTGACGTCTGTTGGCGATACAACAAGTCTTCCTGTCCCTTCCCGGATTGCAAGTTCCAACATGCCTGTTCAATTTGCAATGGACCCCACTCTGCCATTAGATGTGTCAAAAAAGGAGCAGGAGGGTCTCCACGCCTCTGACCAAGCAGTAGTATGGACTGGGGTGTTGCGCCGACCCCGATCCGGCTGGCAGCTTTGCAACCGTGGTTGCGCAGGTACCCTAGAAGGAAGGTGGGCTTGGCTTAGAGAAGGGCTTTCAATATGGATTTCACATTCCGGTAGTGGGAAAGTTGGTTATGGCTAAGGCCAGGAATGCGCCTTCAGTGAACAGGTGTGCGTCAATGGTTCAGGAGAAATTAGAGGGTGAGATTCGGTTGGGAAAGATTGCAGGCCCTTTTGCGGAACAACCTTTCGAGAGATTTGTGGTTTCCCCGTTAGGCATAATTCCGAAGAAAGAGCCGGAGAAATACCGGTTGATACATAATTTATCCTTCCCGGTGGGTTCTTCGGTTAATGACCACATTCCGAAGGAATTGTGCTCGGTTCGGTATGCGTCGTTTGATGATGCGGTGGGTCTTGTGCGGAGATGTGGGCCAGGTTGCTTGATGGCGAAGGCTGACATTGAGTCAGCATTTCGTTTGCTTCCAGTGCATCCATCTGCGTTTCCTTTGTTAGGTTTTTGTTTTGAAGGTAATAGTTATTTTGATAAGTGCTTGCCAATGGGATGTTCTATCTCCTGTGAGTATTTCGAGCAATTTAGTTCCTTCCTGCATTGGGCGTTTGTGCAACAGGTGGGCTGTGGCAATGTAGTTCATTACTTAGATGATTTCTTCTTTGTGGGGGAGGCGCGGTCGGGGACGTGTGGTGAGAGCAGTTGACTCAGAGTGGGGTGTACCGTTGGTGGCCTGTAAGATGGCGGGCCCGGCGACAAGAGTTACGTTTTTAGGGGTGGAGCTAGATTCGATGGCAATGGTTGCACGGTTGCCTGATGATAAGGTGGAAAAACTCAGAGTCCTCCTGGTGAATGTCTTGGTCTCTAAAAAGATGACTTTGCGCGAGATGCAAGCGCTGATCGGGTCGTTGAATTTCGCATGTAGGGTGATTCCCATGGGACGGATCTTCCTAAGGCGGCTTTCGGCAGCGACGGGGGGGGGGGGGGGATACTAGGCCTCATCACCGTATCCGGGTGTCGAAATCCATCCGGGCGGATTTGCAGGTCTGGGAGGAGTTCTTGCATCAGTTTAATGGTACCACGGTGCTCCAGGAAGGGGAGGTGTCCAGTGGCGAGCTGCAGTTGCACATGGACGCAGCCGGGGGAGTTGGGTTGGGGATCTACTTTGCGGGATCGTGGTGTGCGGCGGCGTGGCCTCAGACATGGAGGGAGGCAGGCCTGACTAGCAACATAACATTCTTGGAGTTGTTCCCGTTCCTGGTAGTCTTAGCGGTCTGGCCTGCCAAATTGCGAAACCGTAAGGTGGTCTGGTGGTGCGATAATGAAGCGGTGATCAGCGTGATAAACAATCATGCTCCGCGTTGTAAGCTAGTAGCTGAGTTGATGCGGCAAGTGGTGTTGGAATGTTTGCGTTTGAATGTTGTAGTTCGAGCCCGACACATTCCGGGGTGTTCTAACAACATTGCTGATGCTCTTTCCCGTTTTAAGTGGGAGCTGTTTCGGACCTTGGCGCCAGAGGCGGAAGAGGAGGGGGCATCGGTCCCCAAGCACTTATGGAGGATTGGCCTTGGGAGTTGATGGAACTGTTGCAGAGGTCGGTGTCAGCATCCACTTGGGAGGCATATCAGCGTGGCTGCAGCAGTGTGGCAGCCTTCCTCGAGAGGCAGGGTTGGCGGCAGGGCCCCATGCCGGATCAGTTGATTGGTCAGTATATTCTGGCGGCGAAAGCTGCAGGGGTATCGCGGGCTATGGTTCGCAGTCACTTGGCGGGGTTTTCATTTTTTGCAGAGGCGGTGGGATGGGGTGCTCCGAGGGGGCATGGCTCACTTCTAGTTGTATCTGTGGGTTTTCACATAACATACTTTGGTATTTCAGCATTCGGGAGTTGGTGAGCCAATTGTTCGCCTTCTGTTCCATGAGGGCAAGTACTGCATGTGGCACGGTGACTCGTAGATTCTGTCCTAAGGTGAGTTTGTCTGCTTCACTCACTAACAATGCTGTAGCTGCAACTGCTCTCAAACATGGTGGCCATCCTTTGGCCACAGTGTCCAATTGTTTCGATAGGTATGCTACAGGTCGCTCCCAATGTCCTAATTTCTGAGTCAACATGCCTAAGGCGTTCCCTTGCACCTCATGCACAAATAGATGAAAAGGCTTGTGAACATCTGGTAATCCAAGTGCTGGTGACGACATCAATTCTTCCTTCAATGTCTTAAAAGCTGCATCCTGCTCAGGTCCCCACTCTAGTGGCGACTTTTCTTCTCCTTTGGTGGCATCGTATAGTGGTTTGGCAATCTGAGCAAAGTTGGGTATCCAGATTCGGCAGTATCCTGCTGCTCCCAGAAAAGCTCTGACTTGCTTTCTGGTAGTTGGGGTTGAGATACTGCACACGGCTTCTTTTCTTTCTCGTCCCAATTGTCGGCTTCCTTTAGTGTTTTTCTAAAATTTTATAGGACACTCTTCAACGATTCTTTTACATAGCCACCTGCAATATATTTTTTGACGATATCTTTCTACCAATACCATGGTTTATCTATGCTGATACATACTTTTATCTTGGTACCTACTTACGAAGTTTCTTTTTAGTTACCGTCACATGTTTTTACAATAACTGAGTGGAGGAGTGGCCTAGTGGTTGGGGCAAGGTACTTCAGGCCGGAAGGTTGGGGGTTCAAATCCCACTAGAGGACAGCAACCTTGGGCCGGAAGGACTGGGGTTTCTAATCCCACAGGTGCTCCTTGTGGTCTTGGGCAAGCCACTTAACCCTCCATAGCCCATGCTCCCTGTAAAATAGTTATCTCCAAGTTATAATGCCCTGTTCAATGTAATTTCAGTTTGTTCAATGTAAACCGCACTGATGCAGAATAGTGCGGTATATAAGAGAATGTAAATAAAAAATAACTAGTTTATCATCATATGCCTTCATAATCAACTAGTGCATATATGATTGGTATGTATGATGTGTCTCTCTGGTTTATGCAATTTTTACGATTCCTAGATGGGGCTGAGACCTCTTCGTATCATCGCGTTTTTTAGCTGTTGTATATAGTTTTACTTTTCCACTGCATCTTTTCTTCTTATACACACATCATCATTGTTTGGCGATTATTGTTAGTGTCTCAAGAGTCTCAAAGCACAATGGAATTGATTAATATGCACATATTCTCTTTATATATGTACAGTATATATATATATATATATATATATATATATATTTTATACAATATGATTTCTTCCAGTCTAATTGGTTTCCCTTATTTCAAAGTTCATAGTTTTCCATTCAAAGTTTTCCATTCTCAGGTTCTTTAAAGCACATGCCGATATTAATTGCATGAGTGCTTGTCCATTTATTGTTTTTCTTAAAATCATATAGGGTATTCTTTTGCGTTTTTTACATAGCGGTATGTTTACTAAACTGTGGTAATGTCATTCGTGGTAGGTTCCGCGGTAAAGGTAGAGATGCCCATATAAAGGTGTGGGCGGTACATCATTACAGATAACGCGCGTTACAAGGTGCCATAGAGTAACGAGCGTTAGAAAGCACCCTGTAAAGCACCACGCAAGGCACCCTGTACAGCACTTAACAGGGTGCCGTATAAGGCGCTTGATAAGGTGCCTAGTAAGGCGTCCAATAGGGCATCCTAGGCTAAGCGCCAAATCAGGTACCCATAGATAAGGCAGTGCAGAAGGCACCCTGGGTTATGGAACCATACATTAAGGTGGCCTAACAAGGTTAAGGTGACCTAGGTTAGTGTGCCCTTGGTACTGCAAGGTGCCTCAGGATGACTTGCATGACCTGTTTGGAACAGAGACAGATGTAGCCCTAAAACTACATAGAGCACGCAGGAAAGGCAATGAACAGGTGAGTGAAGGAGGGAGAGCTGGGAGCCACTGGACCTGCCATATCTGCAGGCATCCCATGTGGCTGCCAGCAGTGATGACAAATATAGTGGGGGCAACTGTACCACAGCACAGGGTGTGGGCAATATAAAGTACCGGAAAGACAGTTGGTGGCAGATGATGGGAATATGTGTCCCCCAGTGGAGGTGGAGGTGGCAGGATAGTTACAATGATGGGTGGACAGAGGAGTGGTGGCGCCATGCAGATCAGGCTCAGGCGAGGCAAGCACAAAGAGGTGCAATGCAGGAAAGGGTAGCAGTGCAGGACATGGGGTGACAGCCTGCACTGGCATACAGGACACCTCACAGCTGACAGATGCAGATAGATTGACCTAAGGATGGTTGGCAACTGTGATGAGGGCAATATGTGCAGGGAGCACATATCAGCCGAGATATGACTGTTACAGGGATTACATGTACCAGCGTAGGAAAGGCATAAAAAAAGGAGAACAAAGAGGGTGTGAACCCATGACCACTAGGATGCAAAGCACTGCACAAACCAATAGGCCACACCACCACTCCGAGGTTCACAGCAATGGCTGCATACAAGAACACTGCACGGCACCACATAAAACACCAGCCGTGTGTCAGAAGAGGGCAACTCAAACAGTCACCATGATGCAATGCACATGTAAAGCAGGTGTCCACAGCTCATATCACAGTCTATAGGTGGGATGGGAGGCACACAGAAACACATGCACACACACCATGAGATGTAACGCAGCGTAAACAGCATGCAAAAGAGCATGGGAGCGATACACGAAGGGTGTCAGGGGCCGGCTGAAGGGAAAGCTAAGTGGATGGCCCGTGGACCAGGGCAATGGACCAAAAAAGGAGCATGTGAAAGACCAACCCGCTCAGTGATGTGGCACAGACCAACCAACAGCAGCATTACCAATCGGCCAAGCAGACCGGTCACATGGTCACAACCAAGAAAAAGCTATATGTAATCCACAAGATGCGGCAGATGGGCTGCAGACAGGGCACACTGTCATGCACAGCCCAGAGATGGAAGGTTGTGTAGAGAGGTGACGGGGCTGCAGACAGCACATGGGCAGGTAATCAGCAAACGTGAAAGGAAAAGGAACAGAACATGTGGGGTTCAAACTGCCAACCTATGGACTGGTAATGTATGTCTGTGACCACTATCCCAAACATAGAAACATAGAAACATGATGACAGAAAAAGACCACATGGCCTATCTAGTCTGTCCTTCCATATCAACAACTACAACAGTCCACTTTTTACCTTTAGAGATCCTCTGTGTTGGTCCCATGCTTTTTTGAATTCAGTTACTGTCCTCATTTCTACCACCTCTACTGGGAGACTATTGCATGGATCCACTACTCTTTCCATAAAGAAATATTTTCGCATATCACTCCTGAATCTATCTCCCTTAACCCTCATCCCATGTCCCCTCGTAGCAGAACTTGCTTTCAATTGAAAGAGGCTCTCTCCCTGAACATTTATGCCACGGAGGTATTTAAACATCTCAATCATATCACCTCTATCCCGCCTTTCCTCTAAGGTATACATATTAAGATCCTTAAGTCTGTCCTTATATGCTTTATAATGAAGCCCATTAATCATTTTAGTAGCCACCCTCTGCACCGACTCCATCCTGTTCACATCCTTTTGAAGGTGCGGTCTCCAGAATTGCACACTATACTCCAAATGAGGTCGCACCAAAGACTTATACAGAGGCATTATCACCTCCTTTTTTCTGCTAGCCATTCCTCTCCTTATGCACCCAAGCATCCTTCTAGCTTTTGCCGTCACCTTTTCTACCTGTTTAGCTACTTTAAGATCATCAGACACAACCACGCCTAGGTCCCGCTCTTCTTTAGTGGACAAAATTACTTCACCTTCTATACTGTATTGCTCCCTTGGATTGCTGCAGCCCAAATGCATGACCTTACATTTTTTAACATTAAATCCCAGCTGCCAAATTCTAGACCATTCTTCAAGCTTAGCTAGATCCCTCATCATGTTATCTACACCTTCCTGGGTGTCTACTCTATTGCAGATTTTGGTATCATCTGCAAAGAGGCAAACCTTATCCAACAGCCCTTCCGCTATATCACTAACAAAGATGTTAAAAAGAATCGGACCAAGGACAGATCCCTGGGGCACACCACTGGTAACATCCTTCTCCTCAGAGTGAGCTCCATTTACTTGTACTCTTTGTCGCCTCTCACCCAACCAATTTCTAACCCAAGCAGTAACTTTAGGGTCCATCCCTAGGGTGCTCAGTTTGTTTATAAGTCGCCTGTGAGGAACAGTGTCAAAGGCTTTACTGAAATCTAAATACACCACATCTAGAGCTCTCCCTCGGTCCAACTCCCTGGTCACCCAGTCAAAGAAATCAATCAGATTTGTCTGACAAGACCTGCCTCTGGTGAATCCATGCTGCCTCGGATCCTGTAATCCGTTGGACTCCAGAAACCTCACTATTTTCTCTTTCAGCAGCGTTTCCAATAATTTACTCACCACCGAAGTTAAACTAACCGGCCTGTAGTTTTCAACCACATCCTTACTTCCTTTTTTGTGTAAAGGCACCACATGAGCCTCTCTCCAGTCCTTTGGCACTACTCCCGACTCCAACGAGGCATTGAAAAGGTCAGTCAGTGGAGTTGCTAGAACGTCCTCAAGTTCCCTCAGTATTCTAGGGTGTATCCCATCCGGTCCCATCGCTTTGTCTACTTTAAGTTGAGCTAGTTTCTCACGAACACAGTCTTCTGAAAATTGTTCAAGAACCCTAACAACCAAATTGCAAACAATGGTCCACAAAAGGCACACACTAGATCACAGCAGACATCATATCCCGCACCCTGATGCACTGTATGCCTTGGAGAAACTCACGGGGCCTGTGTGGCAGGCACCTTCGCCAACACACATCCAATCCATGTTGTGAGCCCTCCTACCTGGTGCTGCCCGTGGACCCAAACCACCTTGACCCCCACACCACCGTTGTCTCCCCAATCACTGCCCCTCATTCCATCACCCATCCTAACTAGATTGTCAGATGTGAAGAGGAGGGTGTCTGCACGACATGTCCCCACAGCGCTGTGTAAAGGGGGCATTTACAGACAAAGGTATGGAGTTATCTATGTAAGTAAACAGTTGTCCATCCCGCCTTACCCATCATATGAAGCAGTGGTCAATGTAGGGCCACATGGCGTGGCCAAGGCAATAAGGAGTGGCAATAAGACTGCAAACCCCAGTCCCAATGTTGCTGTCCCCAGGTGGGATGTGAACCCATGGACCCCAGGTTTGAGGTACTGTGCCTAACCAGTAGGCCACCATACCTACTGTGCAGCTGTGGTATGTGTGTCAGGAATGAATGTAGTGGTACCAAACTTTGTGACGTAACCATACCCAGACATGGTACACATCAGCAATACCTCTACACTGTGGGGATAAACATGAATCCCCTTCAGGTACCTTCATTAAAGGTTGAATCCAGCTTGTGCTAACATCTACAACCAAGGCCCAAGGAACAGCTTGCTCTGATCTCACACTGAAACTGCAGATTCAGCAAAGATTTAGCAATGAAAGGAACCCATACCCTGTCCCAGAGAGCTTACACAGTGAGAATCTCTGATTACTATACAGCCAATGAAAGGCTATCACATGGCCAACATGGGCCTCTCGAATGAACAAAGGAAAACATAAACAAAGAAGACGAACATCAATAGCCACAGTTTATCTGCAGGACACATGACTCGCAGACCAGCACACAGGGAGTGGAACAGGATACAAAAGCCAAGAGTGGAGACAGGAAGCTACAGAGAGACGTATCGGGAAGCAGATTTCCATTAATAATAATAGAGAAGAAGAAAAGAAAGGAATCTATTTATTAGCAAGTTGTGGATATAAACATGAAGAAGAATTCCTGATGCAGTTTACATTGAACAGGGCATTATAACTTGGAGATAACTATTTTTTACAGGGAACATGGGCTATGGAGGGTTAAGTGGCTTGCCCAAGACCATAAGGAGCACCTGTGGGACTAGAAACCCCAGTCCTTCTGGCCCAAGGTTGCTGTCTTCTAGTGGGATTTGAACCCCTAACCTTATGGCCTGAAATACCTTGCCCCAACCACTAGGCCACTCCTCCACTGATCTCATTAGAGTGAAGCTGTCCTCTGTCTCCAGGACTGACTATACGTAAGCTAGGTGCTCTGTTTGTCATACCATGGATTGGAATTGAAATCTATATCTTATTGAAGGAAAGTGGAGTGGAGGAGTGGCCTAGTGGTTGGGGCAAGGTACTGAAGGTCAGGGGTTCAAATCCCACTAGAGGACAGCAACCTTGGGCCATCCTTGCGACATCAAACAGAACATCCATGCACAGCTCACCAGGGAGAGACGTGATGCACAGGGCACTGGAGGGGGCCCAGCACAGGTGGCCAACCTTTCCGAGCTGGAGCAGCGCCTAGCGGATCAACTCGGGCCCATGTTCATACATGGCCTGCCCCCTGCGTTGGACATGGCGCACCCAAGTGCCGGTAGATCTGAGTGAGCTGTACTGGTGAGAGACAATACACACACAAGTGCAGGGGCGGATGGAGGGGTGGGATGGGGGGCATGTCAGGGTTCACACAGGGATGCTATCAGAATATAGAAAGACTAGGGGACATGTAATGAAGCTACAGGATAAACTATTTAGGACAAGTATGAGAAAAAATCTTTTCACTCAATGTGTAATCAAACTCTGGAATTTGTTACAGGAGGATGTAGTAAGAGCTGTTAGAGTAGCTGGGTTTAAAAAAGGTTTGGACTAGCTCCTGGAGGAAAGATTTATTTATTTATTTTCTCTTATATACTGTGCTATTCTGCATCAGTGTGGTTTACATTGAACAAACTGAAATTACATTGAACAGGGCATTATAACTTGGAGATAACTATTTTACAGGGAACATGGGCTATGGAGGGTTAAGTGGCTTGCCCAAGACCACAAGGAGCAACTGTGGGACTAGAAACCCCAGTTCTTCTGGCCCAAGGTTGCTGTCCTCTAGTGGGATTTGAACCCCCTGACCTTCTGGTCTGAAGTACCTTGCCCCGGCCACTCCTCCACTCCATTATTAAAAAGGGACCCAGGATATCAATGCCTGCCCCAGTACAAGGATTGTGGACCCTGTGTCTCTTGGGGATACTGCTAGGTACGGATGACCTAGATTGGCCGCTGTTGGGAACAGGATACTGGGCTTGATGGATCTTGGTCTTACCCAGTATGGCATATCTTATGTTCCTAGGTTCTTAAGGACACAAGATGCCTGACAGCCCCATGTAGCATACAGGGTATCCCACACCAGGCGGAACATTACAACTACGCCCCTGGACCTCCGCCCCCTGTCAGCCATGCATTGTGCAAGCCGCCACATGCAGACACCCATACATGCAGGGGCCCCCAACATCACATAAGGGCAGTCAACACACAACATCCCCACCCCCACCCACATCCCAAGCACCACACCATGTGGCCTTGACACATCACTGGCCAACATGCTCCGGCACCCACGGGCACCTGTCAATTCCAGATGGGCCCTGCAGAGCCACACACCCTGGACCAGGGACCCCACCCACCCACCCACAGTCTGGTAGCCCTTATACCCGCTCAATAGGGTGTGCACAGTGCCATGCCACCTGCCATGTGTTGCCCTATGACAGCAATAGCCCTACGAGGTGCACAGATTGCCACTGCACACATGGGTATACGTAATGCACCAGGGGACCGTAGGAACAGGGTGGTACAAACAGGCCATGGAGAGAGCCATGGGGCGCAACCCTCCAGGGGCAGCTGAGCAGTGGGGGTGCAACAATAGGTACACACTGTCATGCCCTTGCCCCTGGCCTCTGGCGAGGTAATGGAGAACTTCTCTTGGTGAGCTCAATTAAACTAGCTTTTCCTCAGGTGGATTCTGGGACATGTAGTTTGGCTCTTAAGAAGAAGTGTAGTCATGGTCCGATGTTAAGGCAAATAACAGAATTTACTTTAAAGTAAAGGTTCAAGTAAACTGTACACAGGACGTCTGTCCATTCAGGATTGTTTGCAACAGAGCATTTAGATCAGTATAACTGCTACACAGTCTTTTAAGCACATGCAGCTGGTTAACTTTGCTCAGTCATATAGAGAAAACAGCTCTGCTCAGCAAGGTAAAAATACCTCTTTTTAACCTTGTGTTTGTGAAACACTTAACAGCAAAAGATTAACTCAGTTCCTTTGATACAACCTCTTCGTTCCCTCCTTCCTTTCAGGATAGTTTTTAAACTCAAAATAAGAAAACAGGTAACAAACATTCACAAGCTTTCTCTTCAGCGTGACTCAGCACTGTGCCTGAGAAATGCAAACACGTGGAGTTTTCTTCAAACCCAATTCCTGGCTCAATTCCAGTTACCTGCTTCTAGGAGACTTTCTCATTCAATGTTAGCCTTCAGCATAATGAGTCCATGCTTGTAGCTTGACACAGGGTACAGTCCATGGGGATATCTAGATCTTGCAGTTCCTCCCCTGCCAACTCAATCTGCATATCCTCTGGTGTTGTTAGGGCAGTGTCCTGTTCTGAGCTCTGGACATAGTGCTCAGAATACAGCCTCCCTGGGGGTTTTAATGTCTCTCCAGAGCTCAACTCTCCCCGATAAAGACAGTCAGTACCTGAAGCACTGGACAGTTCTCCCTGGTTGTGCTCACTACGGTTCCTTGTCTCCTTCCAGCCTCTATGGAACAGCTCTCTGTATCCCTCTCTGGGTTCTCTCCTGGAGATTTGCAGGTGCTCCTGGTTCCACTCCTGATTCCCCTGAATCCTCCGAGTCCTCTGAACCTCCTGAGCTTCCCCTTTCCTCTGAGCTTCCCCTTTCCTCTGCTCTAGCAGGGGTTTATATTTCCCTCTCCAGGGCTCCAGCCCTTCCTCCACCCCTCCCAGGTGATTGTAAACACCTCTCAAGCCTGCAGTTACGTCATAGGAGTTAGGGTGTGGCTGCCTGAACCTTCTCTCCCTCAGGTTTCTTTCTCTATGAGGGGCCTGAAATCCATGCCCTGCAGGGATCTCTCCTTTCCCTAAGTTAAAGTCATTAGCCTTTTCCATACTCATAGGCTCAAAACAGGCTTCCCTGTCACAACACACACTGAGAAAGCGTTGAGTAGGGTGCGGTGCCACTGAGGACAGTACAGAGCCATACACCCAACCGGGAACATGGACACAAGGATCCACCCGACACCTGCCACCGTGCAGTGGGTGGCCGGATGGGGCCCAACATCGAAAGGACCAGTAGATGTTGGAGGTGCCAGTACAGGTTCGGATGGGGGGCCTGGCCTGGTAAGGGGGGGGGGGTGCCGTGGCTGACGCCATCACCCCAGCCAGGGGAACGGAGGGTGGTAGTGAATGCAGGGACCCGAGGGTAATGCGTGGAGGCATGTGTAGACCAGTCATGGGGCCGGCAGGTGCCCGGTAGTGCACGATGAGCCTGGCCAGCGGAAATGGGGGGGACCATGTCATGGAGCTGGGGCAGGAGGGGCAGGGCGTGCACAACACATGGTCCCAGACAGCAGGGGTGCCGTGGCGTGGCTGGGGACCCTGAGAGTGCACCAGGCGTGTTGTGTGCTGAATACCCCTCCCCCTCTGGGAGCAAAAGGGGTATGTGGGGGTTGGTTGCCGGGGACAACACCCCCTGCTGGGGGAGGGTTCTGTAGAGTGTGGTGTGACAGCCAGAGAAGGTGTGGGGTTGCGGGAGCAGCACATGGCTGACATAGATCCGGGGGGGGGCACTGACACAGGGTCTAAGAGTGGGCCAGCACAGGGGCAGCTGTAGGTGCACGGGCCAGTGGGGGGATGTGTCGATGGTGGGCAGGGGGCGGCACAGCACAGTGGATGAGTGTGGGGGCGGGGGGGGACATGCCCATGGTAGCAGCATCGGTCAACAATGTGTCATGGGGACACAGTGCAGAGATGGCGAGGACAGCAGGGCCACATGGGTAACGATGCGGGTGACAGGGAGGTACACTGCACCTGTGCCTGCCATGGTCAGTGGTTGCAGGGACACAGGTGGCGATGGGGTGGCACGGGATGTGTGCCAGCATGCGGGGGGGAGGGGGCCCTGGTAGTGCGGGATGCAAGACACAGGAGGCACCAGTATGAATGGAATGCTGCCGGGGGGGGGCACAGGGGTCCTGACACAGACCTGTGTGGCTCATGCCCATTCATGCGCCTGCCATGCGCTGCCACCCACAGTCTGCCATCAGTCTCACCGCCACAGGCCCGTCCCACCCTGCCCATGCAACCATGCCCACATATCCCCACCAACACAGGGCACGCCCGTCCCTGACTTCATTGGAACAGCACACTGACCCTGCCCTAGCAGCCACACCAGACCATGTGGGGTGCCCACATTACCACACGCACGCGGCTACTGGTGGGCCGCCATAGGCACTGGGGACATGGGAATGGGACGGTGCAACTCAGATCCACGCACAGGTGGCATCTACGTCCACACTTATGTAGCCTTGGTAGCAGCACACCGACCAGGGTGTCCTGCACCCCACACACCGCATATGTATGGGGGTACGACGGGGCAGACAGGCAGCCATGCCCCATCTGAACTATGGAACATGTTTCCCTAAGGTGAAATATGCTCCATTGAGGAGGCAGAGGAGGCATCACAGCACACTGACCCTGGGTCGTGGCGCCATGAGGATGCTGTGCCGGAGGCGTTGCCGACAGGGGAGACAGCAGTGGGCCACGTGGGAGCAGCGGGTCCAGCCCCACCCCTGGAGGATGACAGCAGACTGGCCCCACGGCCGGCGCAGGACAGCATGCCACTTACCACCACAGCCACAGGGGAGGCATTGCCTGGTGATACACAGCAGTCCATGAAGGATGCAAGGCCTGTGCTATCAGAGGACATCGGGGAGATGTGGGCGCACTCGGAGGCGGCACATCGGGATGCAGAGGGTGAGTGTCCAACCGTGTTTGTTTGTTGTTGCTTATGTACAGGTAGCAGACGGATCCCTGTCACATGGTGCTCAACCTGCCTCCCACACAGGTGTATAGCATGTACTGCAGATGGTGGTCCATGAACAGCGCAGGCAATGTCACGAGGTGCGCCGCATGAGGCACACAATGTCCGGGATCCTGGTGGAGATGCCTGACCTTGCCGCATCAGCACGGGCCTTAGCTGCCAGCATTGAGCTCCTGGCAGCAGGCAGAGGCACACCCTCAGGACAGCAGTGGCCCCACCACCTCCACCTCCACCAGCAGCAGCAGCAGCAGCAGCAGCGCCAAGCATCCTACCTGCACCATGGGGTGGGAGGGGCTGCACAAGGCATGGCTGAGGGTGTGGGAAATAAATGGCTGCACAGGCGGCCATACCTGATGTCATCTGTCCTGTGTGGCTTGTGGGAAACCATTGTATGCACAGCCCTACCTGTGTCCACCCCAGGGACCAACCCCATGCCACTGATGCAGCCAGCCTGTGTCCCCCCCACCCCAGCTGTGGCCACCATGGGTTGCCCCACCAGCCATGGCGCACCCACCCATCGGCACACGGCAGCCCCGCTGCCCCCAGCCCTGCCAGTGTCCACAGTCACCCCCAACCCCCTGTCCCCCTGCCCCCTCCATCCCACCTGTCCCCACCAGCACCTGCAGCACATTGGGGTGGCCCCGGATACATCTCCATACAGTGTCCTCCGCATCACATTGGATGGACATCGTATCCTGTACGTCTGTTGACATGTACATGCTGTCTGACCTGTCCACACGTCTGACCCTGGTAGCACACTGGTAGCGCATTGCCGGTACTATGTATACCACCGTGCATAGTTCATTGCGCTGTGTGCCATGGAGGTGCCCCCACCCTCACAGGCCCATCCCCTAATACGCTTGGACACTACTGATGAACATAGGCAGACACATGCTGCGTTGCCGGGCCACATCACCCCATCACATAGGGCCTTCAACAGTCCACAGGACCATGATAGGTGCAGTGTGTATCCTGCATAGGTATCCACACGGCACGCCGCCACCACAGAACACCCCACACAAGGCCCCAGGTACATCCTGGCACCTTCCCCTTACGCGCCTGTCCGGCCGCACCTGTGTGAATCTCGCACCACCCCCCATGCCCCATATATGCCACCCATCCCCTGTCCCCCTACAGCAATGGCCCTGGTCCCTGGGACCACCCCTGGCTATGCGCACCACTCACCCCAATGTCCATTATTGTCCATTGTCCATTGCGGTGTCTGCCCTGGTCTGTACCCATTGCCACTGCTGCCCATACCCATGCATGGTCCACCACAGCCGCCCCATGTGTGTGCATGTATCCATCTGTGGTGCTACCCCGTGTGATGCCAATGGTCCTTCCCTACCCCTGACATGGGTACAGTACCATGTACTCGCCCATTTTAGTGCACACAGACATGCATGTAAGTGCTCATACCTGTCATTCACACAACTCTGACACATAGCAATGAGGGACCTCTGGCCATCATAGGTATGTCAAACATATGTACAGTTTTATTTACATAGTGTCCCCTTTACATGGCTGCCTTTGGTCACAGCTGTGGGGCCCTATGTAGTAGGGGCCCTACCATCCACATCCCTGGCAGGTGTGGCAGGCCATGGCATGGGCCAGCACAGGGTGGATGTGCCATGCGTGTCCCCGCACTACACCCCCTGGGGACCCCCGTCACATGGTGGCTAGCCAGGTGCACCCCCTGCACCTTGCTCCTCCAGCCTGCACAGCCGGTCAGCCACCATGGTCAGGGTTGCCAGTACTGCCACATGATGTGTGCATGCTGCCGTTGGGTGTGTGCCTGGGCATGCACAGCCGCAGCCAGGTGCAGGCCGCACATGCAGCCTCACAGACACACATCTCCCCTTGTCTGTGTGGCTGCATGCACAGTGCGCCTGTCAGCAGCTATGTGTGGCAGGCACACAGCCAGGAGGGGTGCATCGCCGGCACCATGGGGTGGGTACCTGGTGCCCCCATTGCCCTGTGGTGGCCCATGCCAGTGGGGACTGGCCACAACCCCCACCTTACCCCCACCCCCACCCCATCCCCTGCCATCCCCTCCCCCTCCCAAGCCCCATGACCCCGCTCCACTGCCCCACCCACAGCCTCCCCCACCCCCCTACAGCCCCCACTTCGCCCACATGATCCCCCTCTGCCCCTGCAACCCCACTGCACCATCCCCTCCTCCCCCACCACCCCTGCCACCTCCTCCCCCCTCCTCCCCCTGCCCTTCCACCCCTCCCCTACCTCCACTGCACCCACATCCCCCTCCGCCTCCCCCTCCTCCTCCTCGCTGTGTCCTGTGTCACTCTCCTCCTCGGAACCCCCACCGTTGGCTGCCACCATGGGCTCCGGGGCGTCCTCATCTGGCCCTCCATGTGCATCCACCTCCTCCGGCCCCGATGCTTTCCCGCCAGCACGTGCGTCCGCTGTGGGAGAAGGGAACATGAATTACCTCCATGGTCACACATCAGCCACAACAGGCGCATGCGTCCTGTGGATCTGCAGGCCATTGCCCCACAGGGCCATGCCACATCACTCACCGTCACATTGGGCCAGCTGTTCACGCTTCACCCGAGCGATGAACCGGGGGTAACTGGCCTTCAGCTCCCGGGCCTTCTTGCACAGGTCCTCCACCTGTCAGAGAGACAACGCGCGTGGAAATTAGCGGACACACACCCTTTAACAGCCAGGAACGCACCACATATATATCTGTGTGCAACAGGTGCCTGCCCCATTTTGTGCTACGTTCATGCTCCAGGCATTTGACAGGGCCGCCCCAATGTGTGCACTGTGCCTGCGCATGTCTGGATTGGCCCCTCTGTGCCCTGTGTGCGGGCCCATCTGACCCAGACACAACACACTGGTATGGGCCACCTCTGCACATCTGCCAGTGCCCATACACTGACGCCAAGATGGTAGGTGGGCCTCTGCAGTGCATCCTGCAGCATTCTGGGGATATAGTTGAGCCTTGTAAATGTAGAAGGGGCAGGTACCATAGCACCAGGATGGGGGATGGGCCCCTGTAGTGAGGCCTGCAGCATCCTAGGGATATGTCTGACCTTTATGATCTCACACGGGGCAGGTACCATAGCACCAGGATGGGGGAGGCACACCTGTAGTGAGGCCTGCAGCATCATGGGGATATGGCTGACCTTTCTATTCGTACACAGGGGCAGGTGACATAACCCCTGTGTGTCTATTGGGCCTCCGTGGTGGGCCTGTGGCATCCTGGGGATAGGGCACATCACTGACACTGCAACAGCGGCACATACCATAGCATTGTACTGGGTAAACCATCTCTGTGATGGTCTCAGCTACCCCCTGGGGGCAGGTCGTATATGTTATTGGGGGGCCAGACATTACTGCCACCTGGACACAACAACACCTGACATTCCCTGGCAGTGCGTGGCTGATAGATGGATTGGTTACAGGGTGTTCTCTTTAACATCCTAGGTTGGGGTGCCTGTCACCATGCACTTACCTCACGTGGGTAGTCAGAGCCTCTATTAAACCTCCTGGTGAGGCGCACCCAGGACTTCCTGACCCTAGCAAGGTTCTGCCTCCGTGAGGAGCCAGGGAAGAGGCGCTGCTGGCGGAGGCAGATCAGTTCAGCCAGGAGGTAGAGGTCTGCCTGTGTGAAAGCTGGCTTCCTCGACATGGCAGCCATTTCGTCAGGATTATGTGTGTGAAATGCAGTGTGTGCATAGGTGCGTGCATAGGCACGCACGGAGGCACGTGCGTAGGGACAGGTACGTGCGTACGCATGCGCTTATGCATATACGTATGCACGCATGGGCTCCTGCTTTGCAACGTACGTTGCCATGCATTGACGGTCTATTCACTCTTATTGACGGTGTCCCATCCTATATTTCTGTACAGCTGATCCTTTGTTTCCGACATTCCTGATCCCCATCCCCCTAACCCAATCTCTGATCCATTCACATATGCCCTTCTGGGGTTTGGACACGAAAGGCATTGTACTCTGATCTATTGCTTAACCACTGCGCTACATATCTAACATTGTGGTGAGCCATCCTCTTGTGGACAGTTGGGGGGGACATTACAGGGTGTCAGGCATTAGGGGGCACGCACTAGGGGAGCGAACCCATGGACACAGTTTTGAGGGTCATTGTACGGACCAGTGGGCTATACCTCTATGTCCTGCTGAACAGCAGTACCTGGGTACAGGGAGACTGCAGATCACCACATGGCCATCTGCTCTGTGTGTCCGGTTGGTTCATTGCACCTGCACCCATGATGCATTGCACATGGGGAACTACGGTCTACATCACGTAACCAGATGGGGTCTGCACCTCCCTGTTCATGCAGCCTGTTGAGATAGACCACCATGCAGGATGCTGGCACAGGAGGGCTACAGATAATACCATTTTGCAGGTTCTGCATTCACCCTGAGGGTAGGGGTGACTGCACAACACTAGGTCCACAGTATGTGTGGTGCTGCATGGAGGTATGCTGCACATCCCCATCACCAGCAGTGTTTGGCCGGTGTCCTAGGGCATGCACCAAGGGCACCTCTGTGACCATCTGTGTTACACAATCACAGGTCTACCCCAGGGTCTGTGTGTGCTGGCCTGGCTTCTATAGCCACCTGTTAGCAGGCCGGAGGGTTGTCTGGTGTCTTATGGGGGTTGTGCACCATGTCTCCCTACTACATGGGGTACGAAAGGTGCCCCATGATGTGGGGTGGGGAAAAGGTGCCTGGGACCATCAGTCTGGCTGTGGGATGGGCATATGCATTCATGACTGCTACAGCTATACCTCTGGGGCTTGAGCTCATGGGACCTATGCTGTGACTGGTGCATTGACAGGGCAGCATTAAAGACATGTGCTTCCTGACCTGCCACATACCACAGTCTGAAATACATTATCAGACATCACTGTCTGACTGCACTGGTGTACACAGTGTTCTTACCATGCCCAGACTGACCAAGGGTTGCCACAGGCCAACCTCTGGTACATGGGACAACACATGCATCCAGAAATAGGCTGGCCAGCGCACACATCCCAAGCAGGTCCATCAGTGATTGCCCCCAGAACTGTGGGACCACACAGATATTGTTAGAAACAGAGAGTGAAGACAACTATGTGGGTACCTGGACATTCCAGGTTCACTGTTACATCAGGGTGATACTGCCCTCTCAGCATGACATGCTTTCACCGCCATGTCCATGCAGGTGTGGGTTGAAACCTATTGTGTACTGTACATTGACACACACGCAGTGCAGATGCAGCCTGGCAAATTCATACTATGTGCCCTGTACCCACACTACCTTGTTCCTCATTATGCAAATTTGCTGGCTCATGCTGGTAGCAGTTGCACACTGTGGCCAAGGGGGGGAGGGAGGGGGGTGATCGGCAGGCACAGGACTGTAGATGGACATCTACACACACACTCCTACTGAAGCACTGTGCAATGGTCTGGGTATTTGGCAACCCCAGCTGCCACACTGCCAACATTTCTGGAATGAGTTGCTGATAGCAGGGGTGCTGTGCTGCTACCTGCAATTCCATTCAGGGGACAGTAGCCTGAACCTATGACCCTCTGATCTGAATCACACTGCCTCAGTGTTCTGCACTACAGTGGGGCCACAGGTTCATTGCCCTCCCTGGGCCATACCTCAACGTGTCCTCGGCAAGACCTTTCCATTTTTTTAATCCTCCTTTTCTGTTCTATCTATGTGGCAAGGAAAATGCTTGTGATGTGCTCAGCAGGGTCTGTAGCTGGGACCTGAATCTATGACCCTCTGATCTGAGTCACACTGCCTGAGTGTTCTGCACCACAGTGGGGCCACAGGTGCACTGCCCTCCCTGGGCCATACCTCAACGTGTCTTTGGCAAGACCTTTCCATTTTTTTAATCCTCCTTTTCTGTTCTATCTACGTGGCGAGGAAAATGCTTGTGATGTGGTCAGCAGAGTCTGTAGCTGGGACCTGAACCTATGACCCTCTGATCTGAGTCACACTGCCTGAGTGTTCTGCACCACAGTGGGGCCATGGGTGCACTGCCCTCCCTAGGCCATACCTTATCGTCTCCTTTGGGGAACTTTGTCTGTTTTTCATGCACACCACGTACTGGTCCAGGGCAAGGGCTGGGTCCACTGCAGATACATGCCACTGACCCCTCTGGCATGGGCACCCCACCCCATGGTGTGATAACATAAGCATATGATGGTGGCTTTTGTTGTGCGCCCCCCCCCCCGGCCATCCACTGGGCAGGTGTCAGGTGCCTATAGTACAGCGTTTGTGGTGGGCAGGCATAGATGGATATTCCCACACCCACCCCCCATCAGCACCTGACAACATTCTGTACCTTGCACATGGTGGTGGAATGGGTTTGGAGGCATCCTGTCACTGCCCTAGCAACTATTGTCTAGTGTGGACAGGTTATTTGTCTGTTGTGTTTGTCCTTTCTCAGATGCTATATTTTGCACTTCCGGCTTATATGTTCCTATGTGCCATCTGGGCACCCACCAGGTCCACCCTGTGCCCCAGCTGCTCATGCTACATGTCCCCCCTGCAGTCCCCTATGTCCCATTTGCACCATCACCATAGTGGCCTTTCATACTTTGGCACTGTGGTGTTGCTGGAAATGGAGCACTACTATCACGTTTCTTGGGCTCCCTGCCTATGCTGTACATTGCTGACACTGAAATGGTTTCTCTCCCCTGCAAATGTGCATCTAACGGCAGGTTTTCATTCGCGGTAGGATTCAGCCCTTCAGTTCAGCGCGTTAATGTGAAAGGAGCCTCTCCCCACCCACTCTCTGCCCATTGAACCCTTCTCTCCGCCCTCTCTCCACCTTCTGCGGTGTTTACCGCGGCAGCAGATGTTAACGATCGTTAACGTTACATAACGCACGTTAACGTTACATACCTCATAGTCACCTGCTACATATTTTGATGACATTCATACAGTATTTTACACACTTTTATCTTGGTACCTGCTGACAATGTTTCTTTTTAGCTACTGTTACATGTCTTCATAATATAAGGTTATCCTGTTACTATCATATGATTTCACATTCAGTTACTACACATATGATTGGTCACATTCAACAACAGATCTAATTATGTCATGTCATTTCTAATAGTGTTTTTATTATATTATATATTTTTAATATGTATGTGTATTATATTTATTATAACTCTAATGTTTTTGATACACTGCCATTGTTTATAAATGGTTTTTTTTTATGTTCTTAGATACAGTTTTTATGGCAATCCTTATGTTTTTATCTGCAGTCTGTTTACGCCTACTATTGTTTAACATTCTGTATCTTCATATAGTGTCTGTTGTCTTTGTTCCTTTTTCAATCTTACTGTTTATTGATACTGGTATGTGTTTCCCTTTCCTGCCCCACAGTGTTTGTATCCAATATGCATCATCTATATGTTTGTTCATTATTGTAGATTGGGAAGAGAGCTATTGTTTCCGCCCTGCTGAACGGGCACTACGCTCAGCATTTTGTACCTCTTTGGTAATGTACTTTACCTTGGTTTTTAATATTTATGTTTTCACCTGAGTATTATGTTATATTTTTTATATATTTTAATTGTGTGTTTATGTGTCTGTTTTTAGACCCCTGACGAAGGCCTAGGGCTGAAACTTGTTTAGTTGGGTCTACAATAAAGTATTTTGGATTCCTCCTTGTGTTTGGCCATGTTGTTTGTCCTCCGCTGCCCTCTACTGAAGAATTTTGCAGAAGACTTTCTTCTCCTGTCCTTTGGCTAAATTGTAATATGGCCAAAATTTAAGTGTGAAAAGTGAGGAATAGTCCTGGGGCAAAGGAAAAGGTTATATGGAAAGCAGCAAAATTCAATACAAATCTAACCGCCATTCTCAGACCTAGTTCATGGATTGCTCTGACACCTGATCTCCGCCTAGAACTTTCTTACACAAAATTTAAATCACTCCTCAAGAATAATTTAATCCATCTAGTTTTTGACTTAATCTCTCAGTAATGCAGGATCCTGCTTTCCCCTTCTCCCCACCTGCAGTACCCCATATGCTTCTATAACTCTACCCTACCCCCTTTCCTTATGTTCCATTATTGTGTAGAATTGTGATTATTCTCTTTCCTATTTTTAATGGAGTTCCTTTCTTGCTTTTAATTTTACTATGTACACCGCTCTACTGACCCAAACAACAGTATAACAAATTTTAATAAACCATAAACCATAATTCCAGTACATCCTGCCCGACCAGTCCAGACTAGGTGATTGTGTCCCCCTGCCAGCAGATGGTTAGACATAGAATAATTCTAGAAGCTTAGCGACATCACACTTCTATCATATCTCCCCTCAGCCATTTCTTTTCCAGGTTAAAGAGCCCTAACCCTTTTAGCCTTTCTTCATAAGGGTATCCTTCAATCCCCTTTACCATTTTGGTAGCTCTTCTCTGAACCTTTTCTAATAATGCTATATCCTTTTTAAAATACGGTGACCAGAATTGCACACAATATTCAAAGTGCAGTCTCACCATGGAATGATATAGAGGCATTACAATATCCTTTGTTTTATTTTCCATTCCTTTCCTTATGATACCTAGCATTCTATTTGCTCTCTTGGCCGCCACTGCACACTGGGCCGAGGGTTTTAACATGTTATCCACAATGTCGCCTAAATCTTTTCCCTGAATGGTGGTTCCTAATGTGGAACCTTGCATTGTGTAACCGTAGTTTGGGTTGTTCTTCCCTAGGTGGATAACTTTGCACTTGTCTACATTAAATTTCATCTGCCATTTTGATGCCCAGTCTTCCAATTTATCAAGATCCTCTTGCAATTTTCCAGAATCCTCTTGG
This sequence comes from Ichthyophis bannanicus, assembly GCA_033557465.1. NCBI lineage: Eukaryota > Metazoa > Chordata > Amphibia > Gymnophiona > Ichthyophiidae > Ichthyophis > Ichthyophis bannanicus. Next base: position 18,534,093 of record CM066051.1, on the reverse strand, counting down.
GTTTTAACAACTTTAAATAGTTTTATGTCATGTGCAAATTTGATAACCTCACTCGTTATTCCACTTTCCAGGTCATTTATTAATATGTCAAAAAGCAGTGGACCCAGCACAGATCCCTGGGGTACACCACTATTCACCTTTCGCCATTGGGAAAATTGGCCATTTAGCCCAACCCTCTGCTTTCTATCTTTTAACCAGTTCCTGATCCAAAATAGTACACTGCCTCCTATCCCATGTCTCTTTAGTTTTGCCAAATGTCTCTAATGAGAAACCTTGTCAAAGGCTTTCTGAAAGTCCAAGTACACTATATCAACCGACTCACCTTTGTCTACCTGTTTATTCACACCTTCAAAAAAAATAACAGATTAATAAGACAAGATCTTCCTTGTCTAAAGCCATGTTGGCTGTCTCCCATTCAGCCATGACTATCTACATGTTCAGCAATTTTGTTCTTTATGATGGTTTCTACCATTTTTGCCAGTACTGATGTCAGGCTCACTGGTCTGTAGTTTCCCGGATCACCCCTGGAACCCTTCTTAAAAATTGGCGTTACATTCGCCATCCTCCAATCTTCAGGTATTACAGATGATTTTAATGATAGTTCACAGATTATTAATAGCAGGTCTGCAATCTCATATTTCAGTTCTTTCAACACCCTTGGATGTATACCATCCAGCCCAGGTGATTTGCTACTCTTCAGTTTATTTAATAGTTGTAATACATCTTACCGATGTATCTATATTTCCTTCAATTCTTCTGCACCTTTAAATACCACTTCAGTCATGAGTTACATCCTTACATCTTCCTCAGTAAAGACCGAAGCAAAGAATTCATTCAGTCTCTCCGCTATTGGCTTGTCGCCTCTTAGTGCCTCTTTAACCCTTCTATCATCTAATGGACCAACTGACTCACAGGTTTTTGCTACAAATGTACTTGAAAAAGTCTTTATTACACGTTTTTGCTTCCACAGAAAACTTCTTCTCAAATTCTCCCTTTGCCTGCCTTATTAATGCCTTGCATTTAACTTGCCAGTGCTTGTGCTGTTTCCAGGTTTCGTCGTTTGGCTCTTTCCATTTCCTGAAAGATGCTTTTTTGGCAACAACAGCCTCCCTGACCTCACCTTTAAACCATGCTGGCAGTTTTCTGGACTTCCTTCCACTTTTCTTAAAGCATGGAATACAGCTGGTCTGGGCTTCCAAGATAGTATTTTTCAACAACACCCGAGATTGATGTAACTCTTTAGCCTTTGCAACTGCTCCTTTTAGTTTTTTCTTAACTACAGTATTTTCCTCATTTTATCATAGTCTCCCTTTTGAAAGTTAAAATGTAGTACTGTGGATTTCCTTACTATCCCTCCTCCACTAATTAAATCAAACACGATCATGCAATGATCACTATTGCCAAGTGGCCCCAACATCCTTATCTCTTGCACCAGATCTGGTGTTCCACTAAGGACTAGGTCCAATATGGCTTCCCCTCTGGTTGATTCATGAACCAGCTGCTCCAAGAAGCAGTCATTTATTTCATCTAGGAACTTTATCTCCCTAGCAGGTCCTGCCGTGACACTGACCCAGTCGATACCGGGGTAATTGAAATCACCCATTATTATTACTGTGCTACAACATTTGTTGGCTTCCTTGATTTCTTTGAGCATTGCATCATCTATTAGTTCATTCTGGCCAGGCGGTCGATAGCATACCCCCACTGCCATCACCTTTCCCCTTTTACATGGAATTTCAATCCATAGAGATTCTACAGCAAATTTAGGGGTATGTTTACTAAACACCGCGCAATTGCGCACCGCACAATAGCGCACGGCAATGATGCACTTAAGTGCTCTTAAGTGCCCCGCACACATGCGCGTCACACTAACGGGCCCACGCACACTTGCATGCCGCACTAACGGGCACGCACAAGTACGCGGCCCGCAAATGTCCGATAGAGGCGTGGAAAGGGCGGAGGAAGGCTCCCGAGGGGCGGAGAGACGGGGTTAATGGGCGGGGAAGGGGAGAGGAGAGGCTCCCCGCACATCAGCAGGGCCGAATTTACAAGCAAAAACTACCGCGAGTGAAACACTCGCGGTAGAGTGCATTTAAAGGGAAGAGAAACCATTTCCGTCAGCAATGTACAGGAAAACCGGGGAAACCCGCAAAACGTGAGCAGTGTGATACACGTGCACAGAACAAAAGTGCAAATAAAAATAGAAAATGACCACAACAAAATTGCTAAAAAGCGTAAGTCAGCTAGGCAACAGTGATATTAATGGGCAACAACACAAAACACTCCCAGGAAAGCCCCCCAAAAAAGAAATGATTTTTGGAAGGGTCTACGGAGCGGAGACCCTTCCAAAAATCATTTCCTTTTTTGGGAGCTTTCCTGGGAGTGTTTTTTATGGTTGCCCATTAATATCACTGTTGCCCAGCTTGGTTATCTTTTTTCCCCCTTTTTTCGCGGTCATTTGCGGGGTGTATTTGCCTCCAGACAAAGTGAATGAGCCCACAGTAAAAATGTGCAGAGCAGGGTTTAGGATTCTGCCAGCCAGGTTTCCCATCCCCAGGGACTGCACTGTCCCTGTGGCCACAGTGTGGTGCAGCGGCCAGAGTCAGTACCACTAGGACCAGAGGGTCATAGGTTCAAATCCCAGCTGGGGCTCCTGCCAACCCAGTCCCCATATTTTACCCACCACCAAACAGAGATAGTAAAGACACTCCGTTATTGCAGAGAACATAAGCATGGTTCCAACACCTGTATTTTACCGAACACCACACACACACCATAACAATGGGCATTACCGACAGCCGAGTCCCCCAAATGCAGTCCTGGAGTGCCACAACTCAATCAGGTCACATGCTTTTCCAAGATAAGGACATGCCAGCATGTTGGCAGAAGGGTACAGATGGTGGCGGGGGCAGTGGCTGCTAGCCACAGCAGACAGTGGCCTAGCCATGTGCAGGCTGGCACCGTCCACTGCAACAGACAGGCCCTGTCGGATGTACAGTCAATGGAATGTACAGGGAATTCAGCCAATCTGTGGCTACACAGTGGTGCAGTGCACACAGACAGTGTGTGTAAGAACAGAAGGTCACAGGTTCAAAGCAGTGATAGTAAGGACACACCCTTCGTGCTGAGGACATATGCATTGGTAATATGCCTATCTTTTACCCCACTGAGCACAGACACCATGAACAGGAGCAGTACCTAGAGCAGAGTCTCCCAAATGCAGTCCTGGAGGGCCACACACCATTCAGGTTCCCTGCTGCCTCTAATACAAATGCCTGTGCTGCATAGCTATGCACCACCCCCATGGCATGTAGATGTAGCTCATGCATATTCATGAGGGACAGCATGAAAACCCGAACAGTGTTTGGCACACCAGGACTGGAGTTGGGAACCTCTGCTGTAAAGCAGCAGCCAACAGGGGCAAACCCACCCACACCCACACCCACAGGCAGGGGCGGCCCAAGGGGGGTGCGGGGCCATGTGTGGAGACTCGGTGCGGGGCCTCATTTGCATAAGGGGCCTCATTTGCATAAATATTTGCATAATGTTACCATACACAAACTTTTAGTAAACATGCCTCTTAATGAGTGTATGAATAAAGAAAGACTAAAAGACTTCTACATTACTATAATCCAGTGCCAACCGCCAGACACATTAGGAACTACTACAAACACTGCCCATCTAGAACCCATAGCAAACCCGCCATATCCTAACAGCACTACCAGGACTCATAAAGCACCATACCCTAACTATCAAAAGGAAACGCTGCAAATATTAAACCAATACATTTCAGAGAACAACAATACATGACCTACTGGGGAAAGAGAACAAGTGGCAATGTCAAATAGGAATTACATAAACAGAATACCTCAGCTCAGTTACACATGCAGAACATATACCATCACCAAACAAGGAATCACAATTTAGAAACAGGAAGACAATAATTAAACTGGGAATCCCAAAAGCCAAACTTGGAATGCACAACACTGTAGAAATAAAACTATACATTAATTTGCTCTTGTACTAAACAAAGCGCAGACGTTAATGATGCACATTTCCCAGAGCTGACATATTCCAATTAATAAATTCAAAATAAAGAGATATTTTTCTACCTTTTGTGCATTTTTTTTCAGCTGCAATTACTCCAGCCACTTTCTTCTGGTTTCTTCGTGTCTTCCGCTAACTCTTCATAGTCTGCTGTCCATTTGTCTTTTCTTCTCTCTTCTAGTTTTTTTTCCATTCTCTCTCTACATCTGCTTTAACATACTAATCTTTCTCCTTTTGCTCTTTCCTCATTCCTATTTCATCCACTCAAATTTTACCCCTCCATCCTCAATCCCCACTTACTCTCCCAATATCCGGACAATTTTAGATTTGTCTTCCCTCCCACACAAAATATTTTTTCACTCTCCATTTCACTCTCCCAGCTCCATCCCATTCTAATCCTCCCCCAACATCAGCTCCATTCTAGTTCCAGTCCCACCCAGCATCTGCTCCCTTCTAGTCCCCGCATCAGCCCATTTCCAGTCCTAGCCCCCCATAAGCCCATTTCCAGTCCTAGCTCCCCCATCTATTTGCAGTCCCATCCGAGTCCCTCCATCAGCTCATTTCCAATCCCAGTCCCCCATGAGCCCATTTCTAGTCCTTTCCTAGCCCCACCATCAGCCCATGTCAAATCCTAGCTCCCCTCCACTCAGCCCATTTCCAATCCAAGCACATGAGCCTACTTCCAGTTCTAGCCCCTTCATGAGTCCATTTCAATCCAAACCCCCACCACAGCCCATTTCCAATCTTAGCACCCCCCCAACAGCCAATTTCCAGTCCTATTCTAGCCCCTCCATCAGCCCATTTCCTGTCCTAGCCCCCCCCCCACTCACCCATTTCCAGTCCTAGCTCCCTCCCCCTCACAACCCATTTCCATTCCAAGCCCCCGTCCCCATCAGCTATTTGCAGTTCAAGCCCTCCTTCCACTCAGCCAATTTCCAGTCCTAGCCTCCTCATAGCCCATTACTAGTCCTAACCCCCCCATCAGCCCATTTTATTTATTTATTTATTTATTTATCTATTTCTTCTATACCGCCCCTTCCAGAGATCAGTGGCGGTTTACATGGAACAAGTAAACAAATTTGTATACTAATGTATACATTACATGGAACAGAGATTTTTAACTTTATACAGATAATAGTTATTAACAGAGATTTATAACATTGTAACTTTATACAAATAACTGTGCATTAATTGTCGAAACTATTTACATTTTATATACATTAATAAGTTTCTGTATCATAGTGTTGATCAGAATTTTTCTACCTTTTTACAGGTAGTCAGAGTTTTCTACCTTTCATATGTGTGTGTGTGTGTGGAGGAATTTATTTCCTTTTTTTTTTCATCTCTTGGGAGTATTTTGGGGTGTATGTGGTGGGAGTATGTGGTGAGTGTATGTGTGTGGGTAGTTGAGTGTGATTTTAGGGCTTTGTGTTTGAGTGTTTGGGGATGGTGTGTGTGGTGGACTTGGGGGTATGGGATTTCATAGTGTTCGGAGAAAAGATATGTCTTGAGTTCCTTTCTAAATTGGGTGAGGTCTTTTATGATCCGAAGGTTTATTGGGAGATTATTCCAGAGCATGGGGGCAGTGAATGAGAAGGCTCTGGTGCTGGTGGATTTTTTAGTTTTTTTGAATGAATTTGGTATTTCAAGTGAGTGTGTTGCGTTTAGTCTGCGAGTTCTTGATTCTGATGGGGTATGTAATAGCATGGATAGATATGAGGGGGCGATGTTGTTTAGGAGCTTGAATGTGATTAGGAGGATTTTATATCTGATTCTGCTGTTTATAGGGAGCCAATGCAGTTCCAGCATTATTGGGGTTACATGGTCTACAAGGCGGGCTTTAGTGACTACTTTGGCACAGATGTTCTGGGCTCTTTGAAGTAGGTATGTACTTTTTTGTGGTAGGCCAATTAAGAGACTATTACAATAGTCAAAGTGTGGGGTGATGAGTGTGTTAACAACTGATCTAAAGTCATGGGTGTCAAGAAGGGGTCTTAGGTGTTGTATGGTTTTGAGTTTGTAGAATATGGTTTTTACCGTCTGTTTTATATGTGGTAGCATGGTGAGTGTATGGTCTATTATTACCCCTAGGTATTTTACCTCTTTTTTGACGGGTATAGTTGTATTTATGATTGAGATTGATGTTGGATAGGTGTCCTCGGTCACTGGTGATCTTGTTACGAACATTGCCTCTGTTTTTTTGAGGTTGATGCTAAGGTAGTTAGATTCCATCCAGGAGGTGGTCTCCATCATGCATTTTGATAGGGCATCGTAGGTAGGAGTTTGGTGGATATGGGGAGAGCAAGCATGATGTCATCAGCATAGATAAAGTGACTAATTTTGTGTTTTCTGAATATTTTTGTAATGGGTTGGAGGTACAGGTTGAAAAGGAGGGCAGAAAGGGTGGATCCCTGGGGTATTCCTTGTCCTTGGGGGAAGGTTTCTGACACTTCCTGGTCTATTTGAACACGTATTAGTCTGTTTGTGATGTAAGTCTTAAACCAATTGAGTCTGTTTGTGATGTAAGACTTAAACCAATTGAGTACTGTCCCACCTATTCCTGTAACAGAGCCGCGAGAAAGGAAACTCTCGCGGCTCTGAAAGAAGCCCGCGTTTTGTGACTTGAAGAAAGCAGAGATGCAGGGAGGCTCTGCCGGGCAGGGGGGGGGCCCCGCGGCAGAGCTCTTGATGCTGCCGCGGCAGAGCTCTTGATGCTGCCGCGGCAGAAGCAACCGGGGTTTTTTTGTTTTTTTTTAAACTTGCGATGCTGAAGAATGTTTTTTGCGCGGGGCCCCCTGAAACGCGGGGCCCTGTGCAAAAAACATTCTTGCTCAATGGACGGGCCGGCCCTGCCCACAGGCCCCATTGGCCAATGCCTCCTGGAGAGGCAGGACATTGGGCCCTGCGTGCATCTCCCAATACTAGCACCTGCATACCTTAGCAATTCCACCCTACACCTGGGTATACGGTACACAGCTCTCAAACGTTTGCTATGAGTACTGGCAGATAGACATTCCTCTGTTAAGCACAGTTTGCTCTTTGAACTCCAACATAACAATCTGTCTGATGTCTGCAGTGCATGCTTCAGGTCTGGTCTCTGACAGTGTTTACCACCCTGGGGAGTGACCCCCAACAGTACTGCGTAGCATATCCATGCCTGTACTGTGCCCAGGACTGGTGTGGTGGGCAAGGCTGATAAGCCCCTCTATAGTAGCACAATGCTGGCATACGTGTGGGAGTGTGTGTCTGTGTGTGTTGGCTGCAAACACCTTCCACAGCCCACACTGCCAGCACTGTTGCCAGTATTGGCCTGCCAATGTGCATAATGAGCAGCAAGGTACCATGGGTATAGCTCAGACAGGGTGGGCTGGCTGGCCAGGATGCATCTGCACAGGGCATAGGGCACTGGCAGGGACATTGTAGTGGCCGGCCACCACCTACACAGACAGGGTGACCTCTGTATGTGCTGCTGGGGTTTCACTCCACCCTGACTGTGCAGTGACGACAGCATAGCTAGGCACCCCCATAGTACTAGACAGTATTTCTCTCATGTGTTATTTATGGGTTTCCTTTTGGGGCCCAGTCACTGACTTATCTGCTTGTGTGTGCTGCCATCCCAGTTCTGGGTGCATGCATTTCCACCAGGACTAACTAGCAGACTGTTTGAAGCTGGTATGTGTCCTGATGGAGCACCTTGTAGGGTGCAGCAGCTGAAGGCTTGCTGCAGGAGAATATCTGATAGTGGTGGGGTGCAGCTTAGCATATCCAGGCCTAATGTCTGTCTGATATTGTGTTATGGATGTGTATAGAGCTGCTTTGGATGCCCTGTAGTGTGTCTGTTCCCCAGCAGGACTGGGGTTGATGGTCCACTCTACTGCCACCATTGCAGGGAGGTAGAATGTGGATCTGTTGATAGGAGACCCTGTTTTTCACCTGCAGCCGAGGGGGGGGGGGAGAGAAAGAATGGTGGTACATTGTCCATGGGGGGGGGTTCCCCTGACTGAGACAGACAGAGATACCCAAGGTGTTTCTGCAGAAACTACCTATCTCACAGATTAATACTGCTGTGGAAGGTGTTGTGGACCTGGTCCTGGGTGCCTCATCGCACCCTCAGGGTGAGCACAGTACCCGCACAATGTGACGGTGTGTAGCTACTCTGTGCCAGTAAAACACCCGGTCAGTACCCCCTACCAGGCCGAGGTGCTGTGTGGGTGCACACGGACACTTCCCCCTACCAGGCCGGGGAGCTGTTGGGGTGCATTCCCCATCTTGTGTTCATCTGTGGACAGCTGATTTGCATGTGCAGTGCATCATGGGTACGGGTGGCCTAACCCTATCCTGGTTACCACAGCAGACTGTCTGTGTGGTGACATGAAGGCTCTCTGCAACCAGCCAGCCAAGGGCTTGCTGGCAGCTGTAGCCCAATGGTTACTTCACTGTCTATGAAGCCAGAGGTCATGGGTTCAAACCCACAGTGGGGTTATTTGATAGGGTTGTCCAAAGCATTTTTCTAATTTAATGTACATATGTTGATGCCAGCAATAACACCCTCAGTGTACTGTACCCATAAGGTGCCTCTGAGGGTGCTTTATAGGGCGCCCTATAGGGCACCTTATGGTTGCCATCCATATAAGGTGCACTATACATTATCCTGTGACGCAACATATATGGTGCCCTATAGGGGACATTCTAGGGTGCCTTGGCGGACAGTGAACTTTAACATGTGCCTTATGGGCCGCCTTATGTTAACACGCTTTGTGAGTGTGTTTGCTAGTAGTGATAACTGAAATAAAAATATATTGCCCCCTACAGCACTCATCCCCATAATACATACTGCCTCAGTGAGCCTTCTTCATTGAGCACTGTGGGGGATTGAACCCCTGATCCCTGCACCATTGGTCAGTATCTTAACCATTGTGCTGTGGCTCTGTTCTTGTGCTTGGACATCGGCACACCGCCTTATGCCGCCCAAACTTAACAGTGCACCGTCTTATGCCGCCCAAGATTAACAGTGCACCGCCTTATGCCGCCCAAAATTAATATGCCTCCTAAAGCACTTTTACCCATTAAAGTTAATGCCTCAGCCAGCCTTTTTTGTTGTACACAATGGGGAATTGAACCCATGGCCCCTGCACCAGCAGTCAGTGTCATAACCATTGTACTATGGCTCTGTTCATTTGTGTGTGTACATCAGGGCGCCACTTAGCCTTCGCACGCACTATTGTGCACGGCGACAGTGCTTTGGAGGTACATCTGCTAGCACCAGTACGTAAAATAAAATGCCTCAGAATGCATTCTTGCCCATAAAAGGTACTGCCTCAGCCAGGCTTCTTCATTGAGCACAGTGGGGGATTGAACCCATGGCCCCTGCACCAGCAGCCAGTGTCTTAACCATTGTACTATGGCTCTGCTCCTTTGGGTGGGCAGATCAGGGCGCCACTTAGCCTTCCCATGCACTATTGTGCACGGCGCACAATAGCGCGCTGCGCACATGTGCGATCGCTTACTCCCGGTTTTTTTCTTTTTTCTGCCTGAACCGCCCACTCCTTATATGGCACAGACACACTACCACGGCCCCGCACAATTTCGGAGTTTAGTAAACATACCCCTTAGTTTCCTGCAAAATTTTAATTCTTTCTGACTCAATGCCCTCTCTAACATAGAGCGCAACCCCTCCACCAATTTGATCAGCTCTATCATTACGATATAGTTTGTACCCAGGTATCACAGTGTCCCACTGGTTGTCCTCCTTCCATCATGTCTCTGAGACTCCAATCATATCTAACCTCTCATTTAGTGCTATATATTCTAACTCTCCAATCTTATTTTTTAGACTTCTAGCATTTGCATAGAAGCATTTTAGAGACTTTAAGCTCTGTCTGCTCCATACTCGAGGGCATTTGGGCTACTTTACTCTTTTTTGGAACCTCTCTTCTTTTGGTAGTATCCTTCAAGGATACATTCTTCTGAACCCATGTGCTTTTGTGCGACTGTCGGCTTTTCCCTATTATCTAGTTTAAAAGCTGCTCTATTTCATTTTTAAAGGTTAATGCTAGCAGCCTGGTTCCATCCCGGTTAAGATGAAGCCGATCCCTTCGGAAGAGCCCCTCCTTTCCCCAGAATGTTCCTCAGTTCCTAACAAATTCAAAACCCTCATTGAGACTCCGGAGCTCTGCCTGCCTTTTGGGTCCTGCGCGTGGAATGGGAAGCATTTCGGAGAATGCTCCCCTGGAAGTTCTTGATTTCAACTTGCTACCTAAAAGCCTAAATTTAGCCTCTAGAACCTCCCTACCAAATTTTCCTATGTCATTGATACCGACATATACCAAGACAGCAGAGTACTCCCCAGCACTAAATAATATCTTATCTAAGTGGTGCGTGAGGTCTGCTACCTTCGCACCAGGCAGGCATGTTACTAGGCGAGCCTCACGTCCACCAGCCAGCCAGCTATCTACATGCCTAATGATCGAATCACCAACTATAATGGCTGTCCTAACCCTTCCCTCATGGGCACATGGCCCTGGAGAAACTTTCTCTGTGCGAGATGGTTTTAGATCACCTGGAGGACAGGTCCTAGTTACAGGATCACTTCCTGCCACACCAGGGTGATGCTCTCCTGTCACGTGACCTCTCTCCTCCATGGCAACAGGGATGCTGCCAGAGTGGAGGTGGGACTTCAGGACTATATCCCTGTAGGTCTCGTTTATGTAGCTCTCTGTCTTTCTTATGTCTTCCAAGTCTGCTACTCTAGCCTCTAGAGAACGGACTCGTTCGCTGAGAGCAAAGAGCTCCTTGCACCTAGTGCACACGTAAGAACTCTCACCAACTGGGAGAAAATCATACATGTGACACTCAATGCAAAAGCCCCCATCTTGCTGCTGGACTGCTGTCTGCATCTTAGTTTTAAGCTTGTGTTTAGATCTTTAAGTTCTTTACTTACTAAGGGTTGCTATGGATACTTATACTAATAAAATTGTACCTAATACGTTTAATATACCTTGTTCACCTGAAGCTTAATTAATCTCAGGTCCTTAGTGTTTGACTGATTTGGATAATGAGCTGCACCTGAGAGCACCTCCTTTCCTTTAAGATGTGAAAGTACCTATAAAGCTATGATTATCCCAGGAGTGGGTGGGTGTTGGGGAGGGAGGGAAATAACACTTATTAAAAGAGGGCTGCTACACTTTATCCTGTCCTGTGCTGCTCAGGTAAGCTGTGACCAACTTCCTGGGTGATTAACAGTCCTTGCTTGGATAAAAGGAGCCTTTCAAAATGGCCTTTTGACCTGCCACCTGGCGTTAACACCTACTGAAACAGTTTCACAGGTCTCTTGTCCCCCTAGGTAGAAGGCCTCTTTATAAAGGTCTCTAGAAGACTTTATTTGTTGCTCAAAGAATACTGACCCTGTTTTGCCTTCTATGGTAAGTTATATTCTGATTTGATTTAAATTAAAGCTCTTTGCTGCTGCTAGGCTCTGACTTATTATGAAATTTAAACTACAAGCTCTCTGCTGGGTTCCAATTTAACCAGAAAGCTCTCTTCTGTGTTTTAAATTTAAGCTTAAACTGCTGCTACTAGGCCCTGACTGATTTAACAAAAACACTGGGTTCACAGATTAATTAGCTTTAATACAAAGAAGTCCTTTCAGAAAATTCCCAGAAGTATATACTCACAATTGCAGATCTCTCTCCAGAAGTAGCAGTCCCTTTTTCTAGTCCTTCAAGACTGAGCAAGGAGAACTATTGGAAGGTGATTCCATTTAAACCCATGTTCTTGAGATGCTTCAGTAGTGCTGAGTGAACTATAGAGTCAAGCACTGCTTTGATATCAATAAAGATTAAACGAACACCCATTTTATGTCGTCGATTGTCGTTATGATTTTAATCAGTAGAGATGTGAACAGTATTTCCCCACTATGATTTGACTTGAATCTATACTGGTGGGGGTCAAGTGGTGTATGGAGGTATATATGATCTAGCAGTTGAGTTAGCACTACTTTTAATTCATTTTATTTATTTGGTTCTTCTATACTGCCCCTTCCAGAGATCAGGGGCAGTTTACATTTAACACAACATATTACAAAGAAGAGAGGTAGACTATTTACATAGATCCATAGATACATTTAACATGAAGAGAATGCTTTATATAGTTGTCTGAACTGATGACTAGTAACTATTTACAGTTTACTGTTTGTGTGTATTTCTGTGAGTTTAGATATTAATAGGGGTTATTGATTGGGGGGGTACAGGGGATTGGGTGGTGATCATAAGGTGAGGTGATTTCGGTGTTTGTGAGGTTGGGTTATCATTGATGTTACCGTAGTGTTCAGTAAAGAGGTATGTTTTGATTTCTTTTCTGAATAACTGTAGGTCTTTGGTTGCATGGATTGACAATGGCAGTGAGTTCCATAGACTAGCAGCAGTGTAGGAGAAGGCTCTGGAACTGGTGGACTGTTTTATCTTGCGTATGGAGGTTGGTGTTACCAGTGAGTGTTTTGCATTTTGCCTGCAGGATCTGGAGTCTGGTTGGGTTTGTATGAGAGTAGATAGGTATGATGGGGCTACGTTGTTGATCAATTTAAATGTTGTTATCAGCAGCTTGTATTTTATTCGGCTTCCTACTGGGAGCCAATGAAGGTCGCGTAAGATCAGGGTTATGTGTTCAGTCAATCGGACCTTGTATACTATTCTTACTGTTAAGTTTTGCACTCTTTAGAGGATTGTTAAGGTTTTAACTGGTAGGCCCTTTAACAGGCTACTACAGTAGTCTATATGGGGCGTAATGAGAGCGTGGACTACTGACCTCAAATCTTGAGTATGACGTAGGGGTCTTAGGTGTTGGATAGTTTTTAGCATGAAGTAGACAGTTCTGTTTGTTTTAGATGGGGTATCATGTTGAGGGATTGATCTAATATTATTCCAAGGTTTTCTGCTTAACTAGAAGAGTCACGTAGTTAATTGTGATTGTTTGGGGGGGTGAAATTTTGATTTCTTGAAACAAATAGGGTTTCTGTTTTTTTGTCAGCATCTTCACTAATGAGGATTTCCCATCTATCACTAATCTTGACTGCCAGAAATAGGTCACCTCTTAACCAATTCACCATTAATTGGACAACTTAGCTAAACCACCCTACTGTCTATGGTAAGTTACCTGCAATTGATACCAATATAGTATATGAGGCAGCTCACTACTACCCAATATTGAATAGTACTTATGTAATCAGCATTGCGCATTGGCTACATAAATGCTATGCTTTTAGAGACATTCCAGGGTGAGGCCAAAAATTGGATACCTATCCGGAAAACTTTATCTGTAAAAGTAGATTATATTGACACTCCCTGCATAGCAGCTTTGTCAGTTCCCACTTTTGACCCTCCAAACATCTGTTTAAAGTTATTGTGGAATAAGAGGTGCTGGCCGGGGCCCCCATTCTGAGTTAGAAACCATAAATGAGACAGTTGAACCTGTGTATGATAAGGTGATGTATACTAGCTTGGAGCCTGTCTATGGCAACTTGGATATGAAAACAGAAAGTGATGAAGAAGCTGCAGGGCTGTGAGAAAAGAGATTGATTACTTGACTTTGATAATATATCTTTAATTGAAATGATCCACCACGGATCATTTCCCATTCTCATGTGGTGTTCCACAAGGTTCAATCCTGGCTCCTTTACTGTTTAATGTCTTTCTAGCTCCCTTAGCTTTACTTGTCCAAGAACTAGGGATCTCAGGTTATTACTATGCCGATGACATTTTTCTTCTGTATCATACTTCCTCTTCTCACCCCGATATCACTCCTCTGGAAACCTGTTTGTCTGTGGTTTCTTCATGGCTCTCATCAAACTGCTTAGTTCTCAATGTCTCCAAAACTGCAGCTATCTGGTTCTCCCACGGTTACACTACTCCGTTACTCACTCACTCCTTTTCAGGCACCTCTATCTCCCTGGTCTCTAAACTCCGTTATCTCGGCGTCATTCTTGACAACAATCTCACTTTCAATGACCACATTTCCCAGGTTTCTCGGCGCTCCTTTTTCTGCCTTAGGCAAATTCGTGCCATTAGGCCATTTCTATCTGCTCAAGCCCTCACTACCCTCCTCCTCTCTTTGGTCATAACCAGATTGGACTTCTGTAACTCCATCTATGCTGGCACTCCTCAATATCAACAACACCGGTTACAATTGTTACAAAACACAGTTGCCCGAATGATTTTGCATGCCTCCCCACGCGATCGCATTACCCCAATTTTGCAGCATCTCCATTGGTTGCCTCTGAAATTACATAAGAACATAAGATATGCCATATTGGGTCAGACCATGGTCCATCAAGCCCAGTATTCTGTTTCCAACAGTGGCCAATCTAGGTCATATGTACCTAGCAGTATCCCCAAGAGACACAAGTTCCACAATGCTTGTACTGGGTCAAGCATTGATATCTTCGGTCACTTCTTAATAATGGTTTATGGACCTTTCCTCCAGGAACTTGTCCAAACCTTTTTTAAACCCAGCTACACTAACAGCCTTTACTATATCCTCCGGTAACAAATTCCAGAGTTTGATTACACGTTGAGTAAAAAAATATTTTCTTTTATTAGTCTTAAATAGTTTACCATGTAGCTTCATTGCATGTCCCCTAGTCTTTCTATATTCTGATAAGGTAAACAATCGATCTACGTTTACCCGTTCCACTCCGTTCATTAATTTATAGACTTCTATCATATCTCCTCTCAGCCGTCTCTTTTCCATGTTAAAGAGCCCTAACCTTTTTAGCCTTTCTTCATAGGAGCATCCTTCCATCCCCTTTACCATTTTGGTGGCTCTTCTCTGTACCTTTTCTAAAATCGCTATATCCTTTTTAAGATACGGCGACCAGAATTGCACACAATATTCAAGGTGCGGTCTCACCATGGAACGATATAGAGGCATTATAATATCTTTTGTTTTATTTTCCATTCCTTTCCTTATCATACCTAGCATTCTATTTGCTCTCTTGGCCGCCGCTGCACACTGGGCCGAGGGTTTTAACATGGTATCCACAATGACGCCTAAATCTTTTTCCTGGGTGGTGGTTCCTAATGTGGAACCTTGCATTCCGTATCCCTTTCAAGATTCTCACCTTAGTACATCGGGCTATTTATCTCCACAGACCTCAATATCTATCCAATTTGTTGGTTTTACACACCCCCACTCGCAGCCTCCGATCTGTTCACGTCAATCGCCTGCACCTCCCAGACCCCTCTCAAGCTCACCTACAGTCCATTCGGAAATCAGCATTTTTCTACCTAGGCCCCTCCCTATGGAATTCCCTTCCTACTGCCCTCCGATTAGAAGAATCCTACCCAAAATTCCGCTCTCTTCTCAAAACTCATTTCTTTTCTTCTGCCTTTAACGTTTCTCTGTGAATCCTCATGACCTCGCTCTCCCTCTTTGCTTAAGCTACTCTTACTCTCCATCTTTTTCTTTCCTTTATATTATTGTAATTTCTTTTCTTTTTTCCTTTCTGATTTAATTTAATTTTATATATTGTAAACCGCCCCGATGTAATGGGGGGCGGTATATCAAGTGTGAAATAAACAATAAACAATAAAAACTGCTGCAAAAGATAAATAAAACTCTGCTCATTAGAAGCTTTTTTACTGTATTAAAGTTAAAGTTGATATTATAGACAGTATTGCAACAAAGATTAACAGGAAGCATGTACTCAGCAACTGCTATTAAAGATCAGATACCAGCCTGCGAGCTTCTGCTAATTTTGAGGCAGTTTGCAGTTTCGAAGGTGCCTCCACCCCAGCCTTGAGATAAACAACTAACATTAGCAAATCTTATGAACTTTCCCGGAATTAGGGAACTGTCGGTCATGACCTGTACTGGAAATTAAATAGATTTTAGAGGGAAATTATAAGTATAGTCCAATCTGTGATTTTAATCTTGTCAGCTGAAAATACTAAATAAAAAGCAGTACTCTGAAAGGGGATTTCCGAAGGTGGCTGGAGGTGGTATTCTGTTCGTCCAGACCCCTCCTGGCAATCTTCCTCTAGAGCTCTAGATTGATGGTATATCATTGAATCTGTGTGTGATTTTTTTTTCCTTCCTGTTAGAAGGGCCGGGTAAGCCCAGAACCCAGGTAATAAATTAGGTGGGTCTACATCTGACAAAGTACAACAGTTATATTTTAAATGTCATGCATTATTTGAAAAATAATCTTACCATGAAAACGATGGTGATGGATTTATTATTTTTCTCAACAGATCAGTTACATATCACAGAATCCTTTGATGAGTGACACTGTTAAGTTTCCTTATTTCTATCGAACTGTCCCTAGTGAGCTGCACCTCTGCACTGCAATTATCAGGTTATTAAAGCATTTCAGTTGGACCTGGGTTGGTATCATTGTATCCGATGATGACAGCAGTGTGAGGGCTGTCCAGATCCTGAAAGAAGGGATTGAAGAGAACAAAGGTTGTATTGAATTCATAGAAACCTTCACGCATAACAGGGCCATGCCATTAAATAAGATCAGTGAAATGAATAAGACAATTCATACATCATCAACCAGTGTGATCATTGTTTATTGTAATAAAGAATATATGTGGAACTTACATGGGGACATAGACATCATGCAAATACCCGGTAAAATATGGATCACCACAGCCGAATGGGAGTTTTCCTCAGCTTATTCAGTGGATTTGATCCTAAAGGAAAACATCTTGGCATTCACATTTGCAAAGAAGAATATTCCAAGCTTCTCAAAATTTATCCGTGAAGTGAATCCTATCCTCTTTCCAAATAATGAAGATACTCGGCTATGGTGGAAGGAGCTATGTGACAGCCGTTGCCCCAAAGGCATAAGAAGATCCTGCAGCACTAATAACACACTGCCCTTCATTTCACACTGTAGCATTAAATACCTTGGGAGCAGCAACAGTGTCTACAATGCTGTGTACGCTCTGGCTCATGCACTGCATGGCATGCTTACGTCTGTCTATGGAGAAGACATCCTATGGAGTGGACAAAGTCAGAAACCTTCGGATCATTTGCCCTGGAAGGTAACTATCTTTTCTTATAGAAATGTTGGGCCCAATTTTCAACTAGGCAGGCTATGCGCCGCTATGACGCATAGCCCTGCCCGCTCACCCCTAACCCCGAATATTCAATGCCAAGGTGACGGCATTGAACATCTGGGTTTGATGCAAAGCAGACACTGCCACAGAGCCTAACCAGGTAGCGGCAATATTGTACCTCTACCCTGTTAGCATCCGTGGGTAAAACTAGGCCATCAAAAAGCTGGCCTAGTTTAGGCTATGGATCGCTAATGGGTAGAGGTGCAATATTATCACTACCTGGTTAGCGACCATCTCCGCCCTGAAACACCCCCAACATGCCCCAATGCTAACCGTATAGCATTGGGACGCATAGGGGACATAGACAGGAATATTCAACAGCACTGTGTACGTGCCGTTGAAAATCCCCAGTTAAGGCATATGCATGGTTTTCTAGGCTGTAAACCATGTAAATGCCTTTTGAATTTCAGGCCATCATGTTCAGAAAAAATAGTGTATACAATGGTATGAAAGGAAAGTCTTCAAGGGGGAAAGGAAGTGGGCCCTTATTCTCAAACAGATACTCAACCTTCATAGTGACGAAATGCAGTTCAGACTTGGATATCTTCTAGAAGAAAAGGTACCTAGTGTGCAGGAAATAAAATGAAGATACAGCACACAGTGGGGTAGAAGAGTATATTTTGATGTATGGGGAAGCACGGTTCTATGTATAAAGTTCTTAAACACTGTTCCATGTAATCATTTTAATTTAACATGTTATGATGCTTATGTTTATTATATTTGATATACCGCCCTTCATTAGATAAAAACAGTGCAGTTTACAATTATCAAAATTACAAGAACGGCCAATGGCCGAGAAAATAAAAAGAAATTACAATGCAAGATAGAATAGTAGACAGTAAACCAAGCATACCAGACAGAAGGAGTGGACAACACTGAAGGACAGAAGAAATGCAATCGCACAGGGCAAGTAGGGAGGTCAAACGCAGAGGAAAATAAATGGGTCTTTAGGTGTGTTTTGAAGGTAGGGTGGTTTTGTTTAAGTCTGAGGGAGGTAGGCAGTGAATTCCAAAGTGCGGGTCCAACAAAGAAAAAAGCAGAGGTGCAGGTTGATTGTAGATGGGCACGGGAAGGAGAGGGGAGGTGGAGGCGATTTATGTGTACTGACCGAAGGCTGCGACTAGGAGTAAACCGCCCCTGATCTTTGGAAGGGGCGATATAAAAATATGGGCAAATAAATAAAATAAAATAAAAGGAGAAGGAATCCAGACCATGAGTGATGATGCAACTATGTCTTTGCATCCAATGTTGATGGATTGCTTTTCCTTTATCTTAGATTAATGAGTACAGGCCAACACAACCAATATTCAAGTATGTTATTCATGCTGAAGTTGACTTGGACTATTAAGGTTCATTACAGATAAAAGTGTTAGTGATATGCAGCCACTCAAAATGACACTGGAAATGCCAACAACATATTCTATACTTTTTCATATTGTTTTAAAAATGGAACCATAGAAAACAAACCAAAATGTTATTTTCATTGACATCAATAATGTGCATTTTTCTTACTTGGCATGTGTTATTCACTAGAATATAAGAACATAAGAAAAGGCATGTCAATTATGACCAACGTCCATCGAACCCAGCACTCTGTCTGTCAATGGCCAATTTGGCTCACAAGTACCCAGCAGATCTCAAACAGTAGATCTGTTTTTCAAAGGTCAGTTACAGGGGTGAGCAATGACTCTTCCAAGTCTACCTGGTTAATATTTTTTAGGATTTTTCATCCAGAAACATGGTTTCAGTGTGTGTCTTCTTATTTTTGTGTTGTTTGAAATGGTAAACAACCATTCCCTATTTAACAGCTTCACACCACTCATAATTTTCTAAGGGCCCGATATTGAATTATGGCGGCTATGCACCACTATGGTGCATAGCCATCTGCACTGACCCTTAACCCCAGATATTCAGTGCTAAAGTCATATGGAGTGGAGGAGTGGCCTAGTGGTTGGGGCAAGGTACTTCAGGCCAGAAGGTCAGGGGTTCAAATCCCACTAGAGGACAGCAACCTTGGGCCAGAAGGACTGGGGCTTCTAGTCCCACAGGTGCTCCTTGTGGTCTTGGGCAAGCCACTTAACCCTCCATAGCCCATGTTCCCTGTAAAATAGTTACCTCCAAGTTATAATGCCCTGTTCAATGTAATTTCAGTTTGTTCAATGTAAAACGCACTGATGCAGAATAGCACAGTATATAAGAGAATATAAATAAAATATGCAACCCTAGCATTGGATATCTGGGATTGCCACATGGCATTGCAGTAGCTAACTAGACAGCAGTGATATTGCATGTTGCCCAGTAAGCCTCTGCGGCTAAAAGATAGGTGAGCTTTTGCTACGCCTATCTTTTAGCTGCAGGTCACTAACTGGGCAGCATGAAATATCACCACTGCTCAGTTAGTGGCTATCGCCGCTTCCGCTCTTCCCCAGAATGCCTGCGACACGCTCCAATGCTAAACGGTTAGCATCGGAGCGTATAGGGGAGAAGATCAGGGATATTGAGAGCGCCATTGAATATTCCGCTGAATGGCATTTATACAGTTTAAAGGGCTATAAACCGTGTAAATGTCTTTCTGATATCGGGCCCTAAACCTCTATCATATCCCCTCTCATTCCTATCTTCTCCAAGATGAAAAGCCCTCTCAGTTTAGTCTTTCTTCATAAGGGAGGTATCCCGTCCCCTTTAGCATTTTTATCACCCTTCTATATCCTTTTTAAAATGTGACCCTCAGAATTGTGCATAATTCACCTATTCAAAGGCATAGTGATATTCTTAATTTAGTCTCCATACCTTTTGGAAGATCCCTAGCATTTTATTTGCTTTTTGGTGGAGTGTTTTTATAGTCTAACCTTTATAGCGGGATTATATTGTGGTTTGTACTAGTGGTTTTGCTTTTCTTTTGCAGCTGTGGCACACTGAACTCCTTCAGTGATGATTCCTAACTCTGAGTCCAGCATTTTGTTCCTTTAGCTGGGATTACTTTTCCCTATGTGCATCATTTTGTGCTTGTCCACATTAAGCGGGTTATTTTAGAAGCTTTATTGGCAATTTCCTTTTGGAAATAGCACCATTTTCATGTGGAAACAGTATTCACATGGAAATCACGATTTTAGGAAGGCTGCTTTTTCCATGTGGGCATGCTGACTACATTGATATTTACATGTTTTAAAAAGAGGATTGTTAGAGCATGGTCTCGGAAGTCCTGGGGTGTACATGTATAGAACAAAATTTACAAAGCATATTGATGTGGATGGTGCTCCACTTAAATGTATTTCCAGCTGCTATAATTCACATGTACTACCATATAACCGGAGCCCTAATAAAATCTAAATTTATCGGGATGTTTGTTCTGAGAATGAAATCCTCGAATAACAAATTTTCTTTTTAATCGTTTTTGTAATAGTGTACCCAACTCCACAAAAATGTATCAAAACACAACGTATCTGTACAAAACATGCTATAAGAAAGCAATAAATATTATGAACTTGTGATCAGACTTAGTTGATGTCCATCTTGAAAGAAACAAGCGCTATAAGAAGCTGGCTGTAGAACACGGTGAACACAGCACTGCGTTTCAAGCTCACTACCAAGTCTTCGAGCTCTGCATCAGTACTCTAGCAAAAGACACCTCGTCTTCACAATAGAAAGCTTAAGTGACATGAGCAAAATAGGGCTCTCAATTTAAAGCATCAGGGTATGACATCATGAGGAGAAATCATGTGATCCATGAGGAACAAGGTAACAGCATAAAAGTAGTGTCAACCAAAATTTATCTCAGATGAAGAGTTATAATAAACTCCATCAGTCTAATTCTTGATTTAATCCAGTCGGGGTGACAGTTGACAATGTAAATATTGTCACCTGGGGGCCAACCCAGCGCCAAGGGCACGGAGGGTTGGTCTGCCTGGGGATTCTAATTCAGGGAGTATGGCATGGCATTTGCTCCTGCAATGCCTTATGGGAATAGTAGTCCCTTTTACCCTCTGAGAAAAGAAGAAATTGTAGTCGAGTGGTTTCAGGCAAATGACAAGGATTTATTTCCCTTTCCAAGAAGATTAAGTGCATGTGGAAAACTTAGGACAGTTACCATATAATTGGCCTGAGGAATACATTCAGGAACTAAGGTAACCAGCCTCTTTAGCTTCAGGCTTTAAAACGTGCAGTGCTCAGTACAAACAAAAGCAAACAACAGCTTCTCATAACAAAAGAAAATGTTCCCTTTTCTTCTGCTGCTTTCCCAGCCTTCTTAATATATTGTTCAGCAGAGAGATTCAGTATGGTCAGCAAGAGACAAAGTGCAATCCATCTGATTATCTGCTACGTCATTGATATCAGAGTCTATCTGCATCTCTTCTAAGTCAGCATCAGCTGGGTGTGTCTGCAAGCTGCTATACTGCGTTTTAAAACAAACGTCTTCTCTGCCTTCACGTGGCTTCCCTTTGTAGCACTCTAATGAGCAGGGCTGTGAAGTACCATATATATTGGAGTTGCTGTTTGGGGAGCCTAATACTTCCTGGCAACTACAAGAAAATATTTTAAAACTAGGTTCAAATCTCGGCTGCTGCTCCTCATGTGGGAGGCACCCGCCTCGGTTCCCATCATGAGCAAGTGCCTTGATACTATGTACAAGGTACAACGTGGGCCGGGGTTCAGGAAGACCCAACTTCCCCACACCTCTATGGTGGTGGAGTCGGCCACGAGGAAACAGAGGAGCTCAAAATCGCACTTGTCGTTACCGCCTGGCCGAGAGTCGAGAGCCCTTGACGCCCTGGGCCACAAGGCCTACAAAGGCTCCAAGCTCTCTTGTCGCATTCAAGCATACCAACTGTACTGTACATTGGTATGTTCTTGCATGATTTATCCAAAGAGCTCAGAGGGTTCTCCGCGGGTCTCTAGGGTGAGCCCCTCAATAGGTTCGGTACTCTTTTGAAGTCTGTCACAGACTGCTCAAAATACCTCTCCTGAGCCGCCTACGATGGATTTGAGTCATCAGCTCGGGTTGCGGCTGCGGACATTCAGGCCTGCCGACAAGCATTGCTGCAATCATAAGATTTGGAGCACTGGGTGCAGGAAAAGCTCCTGGACGTCCCCTGCCCTGGCAAGCAGCTCTTTGCCAAGCCGATGGAGGATAAGGCCGCGGAGATAGAGACAGAGTTCATCACCAGGACCTGTCCCTCATGCAAGACCTCCACTCTGCCCCGGAAAAAGCAACAAGCCAAAAAGCCTTTCTTTCTGAGGAAGGGCCTCCAGTACCATGGCTACCCACCATACCTGGCTACCCACACGTCGACTACCCCAGCACAGGGTAAGTCTGGCCAAGGGCATCGCACGCCAAAAGGGCCAAAAGCCCAAACTCCGGCTCCTCTACAACCCACTCAGGGGTTTTGACGCCATTGGCATAGCCCCTCGCCCTCTAGCGACATAGGAGCCAGTGGGGGGATGCCTGTCTTATTTCACCCCTTTGTGGGCTTCCATCACCTCAGGCACCTGGGTTCTCCAGGTCAACCGAGATGGCTATCACCTTTGCTTCAACAGGCTTCCACCTCCCTTCTCCCCGGCGGATCCTCCTCAGCTCCCCATGCACCAGGTTTTACTGCAGCAGGAACTACTCTCTCTCCTTGCCCAACGGGCAGTCAAGAAGGTCCCTCCACACCTTCGAGGTCAGGGCTTTTACTCCCGGTACTTCCTCGTCCGGAAAAAGATGGGGGGTCTGTGGCACATTCTTGACTTACGACAGTTGAACAAGTTCTTGGAGTGAGAGAAGTTCAAGATATTATCCCTTGGCGTTCTGCTGCCTTTCCTCCGGCAGGGAGACTGGCTATGCTCCTTGGATCTGAAGGACGCTTATGCCCATATCTTAATCCACCCCCAGCACAGTCAGTACCTGTGCTTCAGGGTGCAGGGAGAGTACTTCCAGTACAGGGTGCTCCCCTTCGGCCTTGCATCCGCCCCACTAGTCTTCACGAAATGCCTCGTCGTGGTCGCTGCCTGTCTCAGGCGTCAGGGCGTGCCGGTCTTTCCCTACCTCGACGACTGACTAGTCACGCACAATCCTTCTGTTGGAGAGCTTGGGGTTCTTGGTCAACTATCCAAAAAGTCTCACCTCGATCTGGTGCAGGTACTCGAGCTAGGAGTGGAAATGGGATGAGTGGAGGGGGCTTGAACTGCAAATAGCTGATGGGGAGGAGGGCTTGGACTGGAAATGGGTTGAGTGGAAGGGGGTTTGAACTGGAAATAGCTGATGGAGAGGGGGGCTTGGAGTCAAAATGGGCTGTGGGGAGGGGAGCTAGGACTGGAAATGGGCTGTTGGGGGTGGCTAGGATTGAAAATGGGCTGTGGTGGAGACTTGAATTGAAATGGACTCATAGAGGGGTTAGGACTGGAAATAGACTTATAGAGGTGCTAGGACTGGAAATGGGCTGAGTGGAGGGGAGCTAGGACTGGAAATGGGCTGTTGGGGGTGGCTAGGATTGGAAATGGGCTGTGGTGGGGACTTGAATTGAAATGGACTCATAGAGGGGTTAGGACTGGAAATAGTCTTATAGAGGTGCTTGGATTAGAAATGGGCTGAGTGGGGGAGGGAGCTAGGAATGGAAATGGGCTGAGTGGGGGGTTTGGATTAGAAATTGACTGATTGGAGGGGATCTAGGACTGGAAATGGGCTGATGGGGGGCTGGGATTGGAAATGGGCTGATGGAGGGGCTAGGATAGGACTAGAAACAGGCTGATGGGGGCTGGGATTGGAAATGAGCCGATAGAGGGGCTAGGATAGGACTGGAAATGGATGGGGGAGCTAGGACTGGAAATGGACTGATGGTGGGGCTAGGATAGGCTTGGAAATGGGCTGATGGGGGGACTAGAAGGGAGCGAATGATGGGTGGGGCTGGAACTAGAAGGGAGTTGATGTTGGGGGAGGACTAGAATACGATAGGACTGGGAGAGTGAAATGGAGAAGGGAAAATATTTTGTGTGGGAGGGAAGAAAAATCTACAATTGGATGGGTATTGGGAGAGTAAGTGGGGATTGAGGATGGAGAGATAAAATTTGAGTGGATGAAATAGGAATGAGGAAAGAGCAAAATGAGAAAGATTAGTATGTTAAAGCAGATGCAGAGAGAGAGAATGGAAAAAAACTAGAAGAGAGAAGAAAAGACAAATTTATTTATTTATTTTATTTATTGAACTGTATTTATATCCCGCTTTTCACCGGGTCAAAGCGGTGGGACATATAACAGGGGGGGGGGGGGAATCAAAAGTGGGGGGGAGGCTACCACCGGGGGCTCAACATTAATAATTTAGGATGGACATAGAGACTGACAAGATAGACAGTTATTGATCTGAGGATCTTGAAGAGAATAGGGGTTCCTATTCAGAGATGTTCTTGGAATAGGATGGTTTTTAGCTGCTTTTTGAATGAAGGGAGATCACCGTTGTTCTTGATGTGGTTTGGTAGAGAGTTCCAGAGGGATGGGGCATAGAGTTCAAAGGCTCTGTTGCAGGTCCGTTGTGTTGCTTTGGTTCTTTTGTGGGGGACGGCAATGGAGCTGTTGGAGGATTGTCTGGTTGTTCTGCTGTGGGTTGGGCAAGGTAGTAGGGTGTGGAGTGGGGTGCCTTGTGTTTGGTGGATGGTTTTGTGGGTGAGTAGAAGAGCTTTGTACTTGATTCTTGCTTCGATGGGGAGAATATGAAGGTCTCTTAGAATTGGGGTGATGTGGTCCCGTTTCTTTGCATTGTGAATTATTCTTGCCGTGGTGTTTAAGGCAGTTCGGAGAGGATTGGTTTGTGTGGCAGGTAGGCCATGGTAGATTATGTTGCAGTAGTCCAGATGAGGGAGTGTCAGAGCCTGCATTACTGTCTTGAAGTCCTGTAGTTCGAGGAGAGGTCGGAGACGTTGTACCGTTTTTGCCTTGTGGAATACAGTTCCGGTGGTCTTGTTGATTTGCTGTTTAAGGGTTAGGGCTTGGTCAAATGGACAGCAGACGATGGAGAGTTAGCAGAAGACACGAAGAAACCAGAAGAAAGTGGCTGGAGCAATTGCAACTGAAAGTGGCTGGAGCAATTGCAACTGAAAAAAAATGCACAAAAGGTAGAAAAATTATCTCTTTATTTTGAATTTATTAACTGGAATATGTCAGCTCTGGGAAATGTGCATCATTAACGTCTGCGCTTTGTTTAGTACAAGAGGATGTGATATCACCGCTGCCCAGTTAGCCTCTGTTGCCGCCCCCGGAATGCCCTGTCTGTGAACTGTGACACTGCCTTTGAATATCGGGCCCCAGGACTTTTACACGCAAACCTACAATGCAGCAGGTGTCTTGTTTATGTGTAAGTGGCACCTAAATCCAAACTACATGGAAATGTGCACTTCTGGCTCCGTAGATATTTCAGATGTGGATGCGGAACTATTTTGGAATGATTTAGATGTGTATTTGCCCATATATGTGAATTTCAGGGTGTGGAGATCCGATGATTTTGTTTCATACCCACACAGGCACTCCTGCTCTTCTAAAATTGTGCTGCAGATGTCCACGTAGTTCCACATTGATTTATTCACATACATGGCCTTTCTATGTCTTCACATCTCATCTGCCATTTAGATGCCCAGTCTCCTAATCTCACAAAATCCTTTAGCAAATCCTCACAATCCTCTGCCATTTTAACAACTTTGAAGAATTTTGAGTGTCAACAAATTTGTCATCTCACTTGCCCTCTTTCTCTAGATCATTTATGTTGAGCAGCACAAGTGCCTGTACAGATCCTTGTGGCACTCCACTCAGGGGGCAGCCCAAGGGGGGGTGCAGGGCCATGTGTGGAGATTCATTGCGGGTCTCATTTGCATAAGGAACCTAATTTGCATAAATATTTGCATAATGTTTGCATACGCTTTTAGTAAACATGCCTCTTAATGAGTGTCTGGATAAAGAAAGACTACCAGATTTCTAAATTACTATATTCCAGTGCCAACCACCAAGCCCATTAGGAAGAACTATAAACACTGACCATTTAGAGCCCATAGCAAACCTGCTTTATCATAACAGCACTACCAGGACTCACAAAGCACCAAACCTTACCTATCAAAATGACAACACGGCAAATATTAAACCAATATATCTCAGAGAATACCAATATATCTCCTACTGGGGAAAGAGAACAAGTGAGACAGTCAAATAGAAACTACATGAACAAAATACTTCAGCTCGGTCACACATGCAGAACATAGACCTTCACCACACAAAGAACAAGGGATCACAATTTAGAAATAGGAATATAATTAAATTGTGAACCGCAAAAGCCAAACATGAAATGTACACCATCACTGGAGAAATAAATCTATAAATTAATTTCCTCTTGCTCTAAACAAAAATGCAAAGATGTTATTGATGCACATTTCCCAGAGATGACATATTCCAGTTAATAAATTCAAAATAAAAAGTATTTTTCTACCTTTTGTTTGGGCATTTTATTTTTCAGTTGCAATTGTTCCAGTCACTTTCTTCTGGTTTCTTCGTGTCTTCTGCGAGCTGTCCATTTGTCCTTTCTTCTCTCTTCTAGTTTTTTTTCCATTCTCTCTCTATATCTGCTTTAACATACTGATCTTTCCCCTTTTGCTCTTTCCCCCATTTCTTTCTTTATTCCTCTATCATCCACTCAAATTTTACTCTTCCATTCTCAATCCCCACTTACTCTCCCAAAACACGGCCAACTGTAGCTTTTTCTTCTCTCCCATACAAAAAGCACAGTTACTTACCTGTAACAGGTGATCTCTGGGAACAGCAGGAATAAGTCTTCACATATGGGTACGTCGGTACCGACGGAGCCTGCGCGGGAACGCTCCCCAGCGTCCAATCAGAAAGCCTTTGGGAGCATCCCACAGCGCCTGTGTGCTGCCTTCCCGCCTTTCCAACTGTCTCTCCTCAGTTGAGTTTTATAGCTGAGACAAAGAGAGAGAGAGAGGGAAAGGAAGAGAGATAGAGAGAGAGAGATAACTCCTAGGGGAGGTGGGTGGGTTGTGAAGACTCATTCCTGCTTGTTCCCAGAGATCACCTGTTACAGGTAAGTAACTGTGCTATCTCCAGGAACAAGCAGGAATGAGTATTCACATATGGGGACTCCCTAGCTTTTGATGCCAGGGAGAGAGCCCAGAAGTTGTGTGTCCCTGTGACAGGGCGGCACTTCCCCACCTGGATCTCTGGCATCCCATGAGGGATGGTGGGTAGTAGTTGATTAAGTATGGAACAGGTGTTTGAGAACAGCCTGACCAAACAAAGCATCCCGGTGGGAGTCCTTGTCCAAGCAGTAATGGGCTGTGAAGGTACGAACTGAGGCCCAAGTGGCTGCTCGACAAATGTCATCGATAGACACAGAGTTCAGATGAGCCATTGAGGCTGCCATGGCTCTCACATAGTGAGCTGTGAAATGGCCCTCCAGAGAAATGTTCTTGCTCTGATAGGCGAAAGAAATACATTGGGCAATCCAGTTGGAAAGAGTTCCCTTGGAGACTGGTTGTCCCAAATGAGAAGGATCAAAAGCAACAAAGAGTTGGGAAGACTTTCTATGTTGCTGTGTCCTCTGTAAATAAAAAGTCAGAGCTCTTTTACAGTCCAGGGTATGAAGATTTCTCTCTGCACTTGATGCATGAGGCCCTGGAAAAAAGACAGGTAGGTAGACCTCTTGGTTGAGGTGAAAGGGCGAGACCACCTTAGGCATAAAGTGTGGACTAGTCCTAAGGACTACCTTCTCATGATGGAACCTTGTGTAAGGTGGATTAGCTACTAGTGCTTGCAATTCGCTGATGCGGCGTGCTGATGTGATTGCAATAAGAAAAATAACCTTCCAAGAAAGGTATTTCAAGGAGGTAGTAGCTAAAGGTTCAAAAGGCGGCTTCATAAGCTGACCAAGAACCAAATTTAAATCTCATGCCACCGGAGACGGTCTAATGGGAGGCTCTGTTAAAAGGAGGCCTCTCATGAACCTTGCTACAAGGGGATGAGAGGAAACAGGTTGTCCATTTAGAGGCCTGAGGGAAGCTGCAATAGGACTCAGATGGACTCTTACTGAATTTGTTTTAAGGCCTGCATTAGAGAGATGCAGGAGATACTCCAGCAACGATTCCAGAGGTATTGAGCGGGGGTTAAGACCCCTTCCAGAACACCAGAGGGTAAACCTTTTCCACTTGAAGGCATAAGAATGTCTAGTGGAAGGTTTTCTGGAAGCATAAAGAACATCTTTCACTTGTTGAGAAAGAGGAAGATCCTGAAGATCTAGGCCTTCAGCAACCAAGCCCTGAGATGCAGAGACTGAGGATTGTGATGCCACAACTTTACGTCCTCCTGAGAGAGGAGGTCTGGAGCAGACCCTAACTCTAGGGAGGGAGCTTGAGAGAGATGTAGAAGCAGAGGGTACCACACTTGCCGTGGCCAATGTGGAGCTATGAGAATCATGTGGCCTCTGTCTCTCTGAAGCTTGAACAGGGTTTTGGGAATTAGGGGAATGGGTGGAAAGACATACAGGAAGTCTTGACCCCAGTGAAGGAGGAAAGCATCCCTTGCCTGAGCCCCCTGAGCCGGAGTTCTGGAACAGAACCGGGGAAGTTTGGCATTCCACGGACTTGCAAAGAGGTCTATGTCCGGGGTTCCCCCAAATTCGAAAAATCTTGGATACCTGGTCCATATGTAGGGACCACTCGTGTTTGAAGCAGAACTCGACTGAGTCTGTCCGCCCAAGAGTTTTGAACACCTGGAAGATAGATTGCCAGAAGATAAATGTGATGCTCTCTGGCGAGGGTCCACAGTCGCAGAGCTTCGTTGCAAAGCAACAGAGAGCCAGTGCCCCCCTGCTTGTTTATGTAGAACATGGCAACCTGATTGTCCATGTGGACAAGGCCTGTCTTGTGGCTGAGCAGGGTGTGGAAAACTTGCAGAGCAAGGAAGATTGCTCTGAGTTCCAAGAGATTGATATGCAGAGAAGTCTCCTGTGGGGACCAGATGCCCTGGGTGGAGAGGTGCTGAAGATGAGCTCCCCAGCCCATTGGAGAAGCATCTGTTGTAAGAGTTGCCTGGGGTAGAGGCTGTTGAAAAGGACACCCCTGCAACAGGTTTTGAGGGGACTTCCACCACTGGAGGGACAAAATGAGGCGACTTGAGTTTGCTATTTTGTCTGACAGGCAGCCTAATGCCTGGGTCTATTGGGTGGATAAAGTCCACTGAGCTGCTCTCATGTGCAGGCGAGCATATGGTACCACATGAACGGTGGATGCCATGTGGCTTAGCGGCTGTAACATTTCTCGAGCAGTTAGTAGGGGTTTTGACTCTGCTTGAGAAGCTAACTGAATCAAGCGAAGGCAGCAGGCCTGAGGAAGATAGGCCCTTGCCTTTGTGGTATCCAGCAGGGCCCCTATAAACTCCAGGGACTGAGTAGGGATCAAATTGGATTTTGGGATGTTTATTACCAGCCCTAAATATTGAAGGATACGCATTGTGCAGGTTAGAGCAGTCTTGGCCTCTGATTGAATGGGAGCTCGAATGAGCCAGTCATCCAGATAGGGGAAGACAAATATTCCCAGGGTGCGCAGAAAAGCAGCAACCACTGCCATACATTTCGTGAACACCCTTGGTGCAGAGGCCAGGCCAAAGGGGAGCACTTTGTATTGATAGTGCTTCTCCTGGAAAAGGAACCGAAGGAACCTTCTGTGAGTTGGATGGATGAGAACATGAGTGTACGCATCCTTGAGATCTAGAGAACAAAGCCAATCCTGACTGTGAAGGTATGGCAGCAGAGTTCCTAGAGAAACCATCTTGAATTTCTCCTTGACTAGGAATCTGTTCAATTCTCTGAGATCTAAAATGGGTCTGAAGCCCCCTGTTTTCTTTGGGATAAGAAAATAGGGGGAGTAGAACCCTGTGCCCTGTTGTTGAGAAGGCACTTCCTCTATTGCCCCCTGGGCTAGAAGAGTGGCAACCTCCTGCTCTAACAGGCTGAGGAGGGAGGTTGGAGAATTGAACTGGTGCACTCTTGTGAGAGGGGGCAAGCTGGAAAAATGAAGTTTGTACCCCTCTCTTATGATGGAGAGTGTCCAATGCTCTGCTGTGATTTGCCCCCATCTGGGAGCAAAGTGACATAACCTTCCTGGGATGGTGGAGGGCTCTGGTCCTTCTAGAGCCAGGAAGGCTAAGTTCTCTAGCAGAGAGTCAAAGGCCCTGAGGGGGCTGAGATTGCTGGGCTGGAGCCGGCCTCGCCTCCTTTGCCTTGGTCTGTTTGGAGGATTGCTGACGTTTGGAAGGAAACTGAGCTGCAGAAGATGCTCTCTGACTATAAGCAGGATAGGATCTTCCCTTTTTAGAAAAAGGTGTTTTCTTGAACAACCTTTTCTTAGCAGGAGCAGCAGTAGATTTGGATAGTCTATCCAAAGCAGAATTTTCAGCATCCATTTGATTGGCCTTTGCTTGCCAATCTTTACCAAACAGATTCTCACCTGTACAAGGATATTTCCCAATTCATCTTGGACCCAGGTCTCCAAATCAGATGCTTGAAGCCAAGCAATCCTACGTGCACCTATAGCTATAGCTGAGGCTCTGCTTACGCATTCAAAGGAGTCAAAAGCTGCACGGTTGGAGAATTTGGAGATATCCTGGGCATTTTTGAGCCCAGAGAGAAATTCTGGCCTTTTACTGTCTGACATAAAAGGACTTAAAGTCAGCAAATGGTCAGTGACTTCTTTTAAGAACATTCCCATGTAGAGACTATAGGAATTAATTCTCACAGCCAGCATGGAAGCTTGGAAGATTCTTCTACCAAAAGCATCCAGGGTTCTACATTCACGTCCTGGAGGATTAGAGGCATGTCTCTTGGCACTTCTAATCTTTCTCATTGCAGACTCAACCACAATAGAGTGGTGAGGAAGCTGAGTTTTATGGAAACCAGGACAAGGAGAGACACGATACATGGTGTCTAACCTGCGAGAATGAGGAGAGGTGGTTAGAGGTGCTTCCCACATCCTTAACATGAGATCATACAGAATCTCATGAATAGGCAAGGTAGCTGCCTCCTTAGGAGTTTTAGGATATTGTAAAATATCTAACTCCTTAGCTCTAGGCTCTGACTCTGGGGCTACTGTAATAGAGAGGCCCCGAGCCACCTGTCTGATAAAGTCTTGTAAAGACAAGTCCTCTGGAGGAGACATCCTTCGTTTAGGAGAGGACTCCTCCTGTGGAAGAAGCATCGCTGCATCGACAGACTCTTCAGAATCCTCAGAGTCATCAGAGGAATCGAAGTATCGTCTGTCAGGATGCTCTTGCAAAGCCCGATACCCGTACCGATCGGGATCGGTATCGGGAATCATCAGTACCGGGGAATCGGTACCGGAGGGCTGCAGAGGGCATGGTACCGGCATGGCTGACAGCGATGCCGATGTTGATGCCACCGGTACCGGAATTGGTGCCGATGGTGATACCAGAGCCGGTACCTGCAGAATAGTCTGTTGCGGTACCACGGGCGTCGATGCCACAAGGAAGACCGCCAGACTGTGTTTGATGGACAGAATCCTCTGATCCATCGACGCTGCCAATGCCTGGAAGTCGGTACCAGTGGAAGCCACCGGTACCCCAGAACATGGCACCAGGAGATCTGTTGAGGCCACGCCATCTAGATCGTCCTGAAACCCCAATGATGATGCTTTAGAAGCCGAAGCCTCCTGCCGGGGTAATTTTGCCGGTGCAGACTCCTTGAGGGCAAGGCCAGGGGCATCTCGATGCTTGGAAGGAGATTTGCCCTTCGAGGACCGGCTGGATTTATGTTTAGTTACCTGAGATCCATGTGAGGAAGAAGAAGCCCTGGAAGACGTTGATGCCACCGAAGCTGCATCAGAGGGAAACAGGGTACTGAGCTTGGCAGCTCTGTTCTGTCGACCTCTCTTAGACATCATGGAACAGGACACACAATCTTTAATGGAATGGTCAGGGCCTAAACATTTGAGACACCAGTCATGGGTGTCGGTAATGGAAATAGTACCGCCACATTTTGTGCACTTCTTAAATCCTGAGCCAGGTTTTTCCATATTTAAAGAAAAAGGTTTTGGGCCCAAGGGCCAAAACTGAAGTACACCTGAAGAAAAATAAAAGGTCTTTTTTTTTTTTTTTTTGTTAAAGAAAAGAATAAGAACCGGCGGTACCGGTATAGCGTCGAGGAAGGCAGACGTGTACAGAAAAGAAATAAAGAAAAAATAAGGAAATTCTTCTGCGGTGACAGGAACACGACCTGCTGGCTCCGCGGAAAAAGAACAACTGAGGAGAGACAGTTGGAAAGGCGGGAAGGCAGCACGCAGGTGCTGTGGGATGCTCCCAAAGGCTTTCTGATTGGACGCTGGGGAGAATTCCCACGCAGGCTCCGTCGGTACCGACGTACCCATATGTGAAGACTCATTCCTGCTTGTTCCTGGAGATTATCTTTTCCCCTCTCCATCCTCATTCCCTATCTCCTTCGTCCTCCCCCAAAATCAGCTCACTTCTAGTTCTAGATCCACCCAGCATCCGCTCCCTTCTAGTCCCATTCTCCCATGCCCCTACATCATCCCATGTCCAGTCCTAGAACCCTATATGCTCCTTTCCAGTCCTATTCCAGGCCCCCATTAGCCCATTTCCAGTCCAAGCTCCCCCTGATCAGCCCATTTCCAGTCCTATTCAAGCCTTCATCAGCCAATATCCAGTCCAAGCTCCCCCCATCAGCCAATTTCCAATCCTAGCCCCCCCCTCCCAATATCGTCTCATTTCCAGCCCTATTCCAGCTTCCTTCAGCCTATTTACAGTCCAAGCTCCCCCATCAGTCAATTTCCAATCCTAGCCCCCACATCTGCCAATTTCCAGTCCAAGTTCCCCCATCTGCTCATTTCCAATCCTTACCCCACACCCGTCTGCCCAATTCCAGTCCAAGTTTCCCCCATCGCATCCCATATGCAGTCCAAGTGCCCCCATCACAGCCCATTTCCAGTCCTAGCCACCCCAATACAGCCCATTTCCAGTCCAAGCTTCCCCCCCATTACAGCCCATCTGCAGTCCAAGCACCCCCCATCACAGCCCATTTCCAGTCTTAGTCCCCCCATTACAGCCCATTTCCAGTCCAAGCTTCCCCCATTATAGCCCATCTGCAGTCCAAGCGCCCCCCACCACAGCCCATTTCCAGTTCTAGTCCCCCCCATTACAGCCCATTTCCAGTCCAAGCTTGCCCCCATCACAGCCCATATGCAGTCCAAGCGCCCCCCCATCACAGCCCATTTCCAGTCCTAGCGCCCCCTGTCCTCCTGCCGAAGAGCTCCGCGGTCATCTAAAGTTCTTCAGAGGGAGCCAGGGAAGTCCGCGCAAGGCCCCGCCTCCCTCTGCAGAGCCGCCAGCATGAAGAGTTTTCCCTCACGCTGGTGGCTGTTTCAGTGAAGCGCGCTGAGTGCCAGGAAAGGTTAAATACCATTTCCCGGCACTCGCGCACTTCACTGAAACAGCCGCCAGCATGAGGGAAAACTCTTCACACTGGGGCTGTGCAGAGGGAGCGTGGGCTTTGCGTGCACTTCCCCCAGCTCCCTCTGAAGGTGTCCATTGTACAAGAATGGAGTTTGCGCGGGGCCCTGTGCGAACCACATTCTCGCACCATGGATGGGCCGGCCCTGACTCCACTACTGACCCTTTTTCATATGGATAACTTACAATTCAGCCTGACTCTGTATTTTAGCCAGTTTGTAATCCACAAGAGAATTTCACCTTCTATCCAAGGATTCTTTAGCTTTTTAAGGAGTCTCTCATGACGGACTTTTTCTAACACCTTCTGAAAATGCAAATACCCTCACATCAACCTGCTCACCATTATCCACTTGTTTGTTTACACTCAAAAAAATCTAATTAATTATCAGGCAAGACTTGCTTTTGCAGACCTCATACTGACTCATTCCCATCTACAGTAGCTGTGTCTATGTATATAGTTAATAACGTTTGCTAGTTCAGATGCATGCATGCAACACTTTTGCTAAAATTGCTACAATATGTATATGCCAATTTACATATGTAAATGATGTATTTTACACTTGTAAATCGAAAACTGCGTTCATTATGATTTTCTCTGTTCTGCTTCCTATTATTTTTAATTTCTTTTTCTCTGTTTTCTCAATACAATCTATGCATTTACATTTGTTTTTAGATTATTGATATATAACGTGGCATTTAGGGACACCACTAAAAATCTGTCCCTCGTTCTTTAGCTCCATCATTATCTGAAGAACGTCCGCTTTAGAAACATTCTGGGTGAAGAGGTCTTTTTTGATGAGAACGGTGATTTCTCCATTGGATATGATATTACAAATATAGTCCATCTACGCAATGGGACACTGACTTATGAAATTATTGGAAGATATAATGCTCATGCTGCCCCAGGCCAGGATTTCACCATCGACGAGAAGACAATTATGTGGCAGAGCACGTTCACTCAGGTCAGAAATGCGTAATATAAGAGCATGATGGAAAGCACCAAA
This sequence comes from Ichthyophis bannanicus, assembly GCA_033557465.1. Classification (NCBI taxonomy): domain Eukaryota; kingdom Metazoa; phylum Chordata; class Amphibia; order Gymnophiona; family Ichthyophiidae; genus Ichthyophis; species Ichthyophis bannanicus. Next base: position 18,499,423 of record CM066051.1, on the reverse strand, counting down.
GCATGCAAGTATTATATGTGATGTCTACTGTATCTGTGGTGAGAATCACGGCAGTGTTATTAGACGGCTACCACTATAACAGAGCAGCAAACTTTGCAAGTCGTCTTGGAATCAATAAGAGAAAGAAGATTTATAGAGAGATAATGTCAAGTGTGAACATTTCCCCGTAAGGCTGTAAGGAAGTGTGAAATTGAGAGAAGACAGAAGGGTGGACTTCACTAAACATTAGGCATGTCTATTATTTGAAACAACATGGGGAATATCATTGAAATGGGCCATTTTGTTTCTTATCATTATAACCCAAAAAGGACACTGACAAATCCAAAATTCAGTTCTCCTCTAACATTGTCAAACTGGTAAGGTATAGTTAGAAAGCAGTCATTGCAACTCCACCTGGACAGTTTTTAATCAGACTGCATTTAATTCTGTATTGAATAGCTTGGTAATGAGTTCATGAAGGTAAAAAGTCTGACGTCCTCTGCCATATTACCAGCTTTGAATAAATTTGGGGTATTTTTACTAAGCTGCACTAGCTGATCACGTTTGCTTGAGTATATGCTAATATGCCGCAATAGCAGCACATGTGGTAACCTCCTCCTGCTTAACCCTCCCTGTTCTCCACTTGCTTTCCTTTTCTCGCATTAGTAAGGGAGGGTTTTTTTCTATTTCCACTCCTTAATTTTGTTTTTATTATAAACCACGTTGGTGCTCTCTTGTGGAAAGCTGTATATCAGATCACTAGATAAAAATAAACGTAAACGTTTTAAGGAGACAGCAAGGGGTTAATTGCACACTATCTGCTTAGTGTGCAAAGGGGAGGGAAGTGGGCCAGGTAAGGGCGGAGCATGGGAATATTTGCACAGTGTGGCTAGTGCAGCGATTGACAGCGTATATTCATCATCAATGTTGCATCTAGTAAGGGGGCTCATTTAATACCACTTCAGTGGATGACGATGAGTGACCCACATTGCTGCTGGTGCATGTTAGGGCTCAAATCAGTGTGGTATTTGCTGGAGTCATCCTGTATACACCGACAACAGATAGTGCATGACTATTGCACATACTACACATTGATTTCCACCCTCAGTACACTACCTGCAAAACTGTAAGTGGACAGAAGAGAAACACTGCATTTTAAAAGCCATTGACCAGTTATCCCGGTTTGTTTCTCATTGCATAGACGCCTCCACAGTCCAGATGCAGCCAGAGCTGTCTGCCGGGCTTTAGGAAATTAACCAGGGAAGGAAAGCCCGTCTGCTGCTATGACTGTGTTCCATGTCCAGATGGAGAGGTCTCCAACCAAAGCGGTGGGTGATATATCATAGTTTGAATACTCAAGGTTAGATACACATTATAAATACTTTTATCCAAAAGGAAAAACAGCAGTACAAAAAGTAGGGACACAAATTAAACATTCCTTTGCTCACTGTGCCATGCTTTTATTTTCAATATAAATTTTCCGTGCATACCTTTTTTAGGCTTTGTAAATAATAAAGCATTTCTTGTTTTTTACTTTGGGCCATGTTTATTAAACTGCACTAAGTTAGCATGCACTAAGCCCTCCAAAATTATTTACTTATTTAAACATTTTTAGATACCATCTTTATGACAAAGTTATTCAAAACGATTTACATTGTAAATAACAAACTGCAAATGAGGTAGAATACTGCAAGAGACATAAAATATTGCAGCTGTTGTGCAATCTAAAAAGATGTATTGCTATTCTGATGCCAAACCTCAATACTGAAATCTGCAGTCCCTGGCCCCACTCTCATGTCAATCCCTCACTGCCGTTAAGTTTATGCCGTCTCTTAAGAAGACTGGCAGTGCATTCCATTGCTCTAGACCAAACGTGCTGAAGCTGAAGGCACCTCACCGCACTAACTGGCCAGCACATTGAGGAGGCCGTATGTGCAGCAGTGGCAACCATGCTGAATGCCCACACTCTACGCCTAACCTTCTTGTATAAATATTTAACACGGAACGTTTATCACATTGCCCTGTATTAACTGTCAGCATGACGGCTTAGCACTTGGTAAAACCACACACTAACCATTAGCACAATTTAGCAAACACGGCCCTTTGTTCATAACTGGAACATGCACCAGGCAGGAACTATTAACACCAGAAGGAAGAGGAAAACCAGCTTCAATTGAACAATTGGTTATCCCCATTTTTTGAATTGGTGCTCTAGAGGTCGTAACCAAGACATCAATCAGTTGCAGTCCAACAACCATTTGTTCCCCCAACTACACCTCCAATGCAGTGCAGGGCCAGAGCCTGAGTATAGCAACTGGGGCTTTGTTCTTTACACCATAGCATAGTATAGTAGCATATTATATGATGGAAGATAAAGACCAGTATAGTCCATCTAGTCTGCCCAGTAAGGTAGCTGGAGTGCTGGTGCCTACCGCTCTGTGTAGGTAACGTTCCTCTCAAGCACATCTGGAGCTGATCAGAGACGTCTTTCCTGCTGTGTATACCGGGCACTGGAATTACTTCATTCTGGCAAGGTGACAGTGTTCCCCCTGTCCACATACTGTATGTCATATTATTAGGGCAGAGCCACATTTCCCCAGAGAATTCCCAGCCACAGCAGCTTGAATCATTTTACACCGTACGGCAATGTTCCCGTTACTTCAGCAATTCGGCAGCTAGCAAAGCTCTTCCTCCGGTCAGTTCCACCAGAGGGGTTACTTCATCATTGTTCAGTCGTGCAGCAATGGAGATCTGCATTTATTTCAAAGGCAACCTCAACAAAGTTTCTTAAATTTATTTTTTCAATTTCAAAAAGAAATTAAAGATAAATGAACACAATTTCTTTTGTTTCTCATTTCATTTTCAGAATGAAGGAAATTATAATGTCAGCCCACCAAATGAAAACTCCCATCTCTGCCAATATTTTTCAAAATCCCACTAGATTTTGTGTTATCCCCCAATCACCTCATAGTTCACTACTCAATGCCTTACCCTAGCCATGGGGTATTTTACTGTGTTAGTTTGGCTCCTAATGTGGTGTGTTAGCAACCAAAACCACATGGTAAGCAGCAAACCTCCATGGGATCTGCAGGGAGGTCCTACAGAAACCATGGAGGTTTAGATTTCCCACGGAGACTTGACATTACCTGCCTTGACAGATACCGCTGAAGCAGGCATCGCGGGTCCCTGCAGTAAATCCATGGAGAGGAACGATAGCAATTGGGTGTAAAGAGCTGTCTGCGGCTATGTGCACTAATTGGTGCAATGCAGCCCCAACTGCCATGATTGGGCCTGTCCCCCCTAAATATTGTCGGTGCTGGGTTGCGCAGCACCAACATTATAAAACACAACTATGCGTGTGCCCCTCTTCAGCACCAATCCCTCTGGACAGCTCTCTATCCCCGTCGGGAACTGCCCAGTGGGTAATCAGTGCACCCCCTTGCCATTATGTATCAAGGAGGGAGGGAAGTGGCTTAGCCAACTGGCTAGTCAGGACAGTTGTTATGTTAGGGGGTGCACCAATCCCCCCCTGGGCATCTCTTGATGGGGATCAGGACTGTCCAGGGAGATCAATGCTGTGGGGGGCCACCACAGTTCTTTTTAATATTCTCTGTGTTGCGGATCACACACTGTGACACTGACAGTATTGCAGAGGGGAGAGGCCTGATTGCCTATAGGGAAGAGCCCGCATTATTGGGCCTCTTGGCAGATAATGCCACTGCAAGAGGCGGCACTAGCTGCCGCTACGAAAAGGCCCGATTTTGGCAGCCACGACACAAAAGTGTTTAGTGCTGTTAAATATCCCACTAAGCGGCATTTACACAGTTTACAAGGCTGTAAACCGTGTAAATGCCTTTGAAAATGCCACCCGTAATGTTCACTCTACTAGGTACACACAGGACATTATTTTATCAACAAATTCTTAAGGAACGGAGGAGGGCATTTTTAGCAGCAGCGGTCTGTACTATTAAAGTCGCTTGCCACCTCTGCTTTAACTTAAAATCAGATATTCAGTGCCGTGCATATCTGGTGACTGGCACTGAATATCTGATTTGCACAGATTGAGGCTTTGCAATCTGTGACAATATTCAGCCATTAACTGGACTGCAAAACCTCATAATATTAGAGCTTTATGGGCCTGATATTCTAAAGCAGTTACGCGGTTTGCAGACCTGTCAACCGTGTAACTGCCTTTAAGTGAGATACACGTGATTTGTGCTGCTGAAAATCCCGCTACATGCGCTATATGGCCCGATACTACCCGTGTCACGGGCATTCCGGGGGGTGATGACTGAGGCTAACCAGGTAGCTGTGATACTGCACCGCAGAAACTAGCCTATCATTTACCCAAGGGAGCTCATCAGGCAGCGATTCAATATCGTTGCTGCTCGGTTGACGTCTGCATCGTTGGAGCATGTACAGAAAAACCCAGATATTCAATGCCGGGGCTGCATAAGACCCTGGCATTGAATATCCAGGGTTAGAGATCAGCTACGGTGCATAGCCATCTCAATGAAATATCGGGCACTATGTGCCTTATTTATTTATTTATTTAACATCTTTTTTATACCATTTTTCTACTAGTCAAAACAGTTTACATAGAGCATAATGCAATACAGAGAACTTTAAGCGGAACAGTGGTTACATATAACATCAAAGGGGTACAAGAACTTAGACAGTAATTAACATTAGCTCAAACTTGGCTATGCAGGTTAAACGTTGTTGTATGGTTTATGTGTCAATAGTGTTTACAAGGGTGCAGTTTGTCTGGGGTGAGGGAGAATGCATTGGTAACGAGGGGGGATTTCATCAGTAGTAGCTTGTGACATATTCTGTGGTTGGGGTAGAAGGGTTTATATTGTGTTAGGAAAGTCTGCGTAGTGTAGAGCTCTAAGGGGGCCTGTGCCAAAATGCTCTTGGAAGAGGAAAGTGTTTAGTTTCTTTCTGAAGTCTGTAATTGACTCAAAGTTCCTTAGAGTGGGAGGTAGTGAGTTCCAGATAGCGGGTATGTACAGAAAATATGCTTTTTTCTTGTACTTTTTTTTTCTTGTTGAGCTGAGGTGGCATGTCTAGGAGATTTAGTGTATTGTGTCTTCTTGAACTGTCATGCCTGGGTTTGCTTAGTGTATGAAATGTTCAGATGGTTGTATCTGATTCTTGAGGTTATTTATATTCTCTTATATACTGCACTATTCTGCATCAGTGTAGTTTACACTGAACAGGGCACTATAACTTGGAGATAACAATTTTACAGGGAATATGGGCAATGGAGGGTTAAGTGGCTTGCCCAAGACCACAAGGAGCACCTGTGGGACTAGGAACCCCAGTCCTTCCAGCCCAAGGTTGCTGTCCTTTAGTGGGATTTGAACCCCCAACCTTCTGGCCTGAAGTACCTTGCCCCAACCACTAGGCCACTCCTCCACTCAAGGTTATGAGGAGCCAGTGGAGTTGCTTCAAGATGGCTTTGATGTGTGTCAGTCATGACACCTTTTGAATGATTTGTGCTGCTGTTTTGTGCTAATTGCAGGAGGTGACGTGTTTGCTTGCATAGTCCTTTGTAAATTGAGTTGCAGTAGTCGAGTGGGGGGGGGGGGATGTTTGCTTGACAGATGGGGCATAAGTCTTGCAGATCCAGGAGGGGTGTAGATTGTTTAGGGTTCTGAACTTGTAGTATGCGGTCTTGTTGGTGTCTTCGACTTGGGCTTGGAGGTTTAGGCTTTGATTGACCTTGATTGTCAGGTAAGTGGCTGAAAATCACCTCTGACCAAACAGTCAGTGGAGCTGCCTCAGCTCTGAAACCAGAACATGCTGATGCTACCCCGATAGCGCCAGGACATTTAATCTGGCTAGCAGGGAAGATTCAGTGACACTATCTGGGTTAGTGCAGATGAACATCCAAGTGAGAGGCACTGATGCAGTTTGAAAGTCTGCAAACCACATAAATGGCTTTGAAACAATAGGGGCAAAAACAGTGACAGAATTCAGAAAGGCATGTGACAGACAAAGCATGAAGCAGAGGAAACAACCTAAACAAGAGCAGAGAGGGGTGACCTGCATGAGTGATGAGTACAAGCAATCTAGCCACCTTACTGGGCAGACTAAATGGGCCATATTGGTCTTCATCTGCTGCCATGTTACTATAAGTATGCCCCCCTCGGTTTCCCACTTTCCTCAACCATTGTGTGTATCCTTTGATGCCAAGCATGCATTAATGTTTGCCTTGTTGACTTTTAGAAATTAGACAAGTTAAAAACAGAGGTTGATTGCTGAACCAAGTGGGTACCACCGGCATTTGTTTCAATATAGGGAAATGTACAAAAATGTCTTCTTATTCCAATCTCCAAGTGGCTAATTGATCTGCATCATAGAGCACCCACACATTTATTATTAAAATATTATAGCACTACAAATTCTGGTATTGTCTAAGTTATAGAGAAAAAATCCCTAATTATAAAAGAACTTTGTTCATTTGCAAAATGCAATCAGTGTGTGCTTGAGTCAATGCTGACCCATAGGTCCCTGGGTTTTCTTGGCACTGTAGCCAGAAGCATATTGTCAGGTCTTTCTTCCAGGGAAATGGAGGGTTCAATGACTTGCCACAAGGAGTGCTAGCAGGAATTGAACCCTGGTCTTTGTGTTACCAAGCCAGTGCTCTGGCCACTAGGCTACTCCTCCACTACACTGTCATGTACTGTCTTAAAAATGATGCAGTTTGTGAGAAATTGAGACAATGTTCTTCCTTTTCAGATACAGATAACTGTATAAAGTGCCCAGTGGACCAATGGTCCAATCAGAAGAGAGATGCTTGTATCCCAAAAATGATAATCTTCCTGTCCTATGAAGAGCCTCTGGGAATTGCTTTGACTCTGATCTGCATGTTCTTCTCTTTTATCACTGTTGTCATTTTGAGAATCTTCATTAAATACCGTCATACTCCCATAGTGAAAGCCAACAACCGGAACCTCAGCTATATTCTCCTTGTCTCCCTCATGCTCTGCTTTCCATGTTCCTTGATATTCATCGGCCATCCTGATAAGCTGACCTGCATTCTACGACAGGTTGCCTTTGGGATCACCTTCTCCATCTCTCTCTCCTCAATACTGGCAAAAACAATCACTGTGGTCATTGCCTTCAAGGCCGCCAAGCCCAAAAGCAAGCTCCGGAATTGGATGGGTTCCAGGGTGTCCAATTCTATCATCCTTTGCTGTTCTCTTTTACAAGCCCTTCTGTGCCTTGTATGGTTGAGCACTGATCCCCCATTTCCATACTATAATTATCAATCGGACACTGGAATAGTACTAATTGAATGTAATGAAGGATCAATAGTTGCATTTTACTCTGTTCTGGGTTACTTGGGATTTTTGGCTGGCATCAGCTTCATCATAGCTTTCCTAGCAAGAAATCTACCTGATAGTTTCAATGAGGCCAAGTACATTACCTTCAGCATGTTGGTGTTCTGCAGTGTCTGGGTCTCCTTCATCCCAACATATCTGAGCACTAGGGGCAAGTACATGGTGGCAGTGGAGATATTTGCTATCCAGGCCTCCAGTGCAGGACTGCTGGGCTGTATTTTTATCCCTAAATGCTACATAATTCTGTTGAGACCTGAGAAAAACAGCAGGAAGTTTCTAAGAAGAGATGTAAAGACTTAAAGATCTGGAAATGACAGCATAAAATAAAATATAAGAATCTCATAAGAACAAAGTACTTGTTTTGCTGTTCTGCCATTATATTCAAATTCATACACAGCAGTAGCATATTTGAAAGTATTTATCTCAGATTGTGTATGCTGTGAGAGTCGTTTTATAAAGGTTTTTGCAAAATGGAACCTAGAATTATTTGCACACTTTTTTCTTTTTAAGTGTCGTCAAGTCAATGCTGCCTCCTAGCAACTCCGCAGCCCCTGGGTTTTCTTGGCAAGATATAACCGGAAGTAGATTACCCTCCATTACCTTGGAAGAAAAGGCCTGGCAAAGTGACTTGCCCAAGGAGTGCCAGAGGGAAATGAAATCTCATGATTTTTTTACATTAGAGAAAAATACCAATAATATCATATTTTCAGCCACTGTTTGAGTTTTAGCACTGATAAGAGTTTTTCTTCTTAGTCAGCTCTACATCGTGGCCCACTCCAGAAGAGTCTTTGTACTTCTGTCCTTTATCCAATCAAACTTAGGGGTATGTTTACAAAGCAGGGTTAGCGGCCTCTGTGCGATATCGGAGACGAGGCCCCATTGAATTCAATGGGGCTGTGGCTCGGAGGCCACTACCGCTGCTTTGTAAACATATCCCTTAGATTTATGTATTGATTTACTGGTGCCTAAAGAACAAATCAGTCAGTCCTAGAGGATATCAAACCTAAGCTTTCTTTAGAAGCTCAACTGACAAGTATCAGTATATGTCCTTTTATCTGAAAGAAAAAGGGGTAAAGCTGACAAAGGTTAAGAAACAAATGTGCAACAGTTTCATTTTAATTCATTATCTGAATTTGAGAGATAGCTATAAAACAGGTTCTCAACCCGGTCCTCTAGGATGCCTAGGCCAGTCAGGTTTTCAGGATATCCACAATGAATATGCATGTGATAGTGTAGCGGCAGAGCGCAGACAATCCAATGATACCAGGAGTCTGTTCAGAAGGTCCAAATCATTTATTTGTGCACAAGACTCAAGCAGAATCACATTCAAAATGGCTGAGCAATGGCTGTTAGTAAAACAACAACTTTTATACTGTTCTTTCCCATTCTAGATATAGGCAAACTTCTCATTGGTCCCGGTAACCCCTTCTACCCCATCTATTGGTCCTGGTACCACTACGTAGTTGTCCAATGAGGACCTTGGTCTGGGCTCAGCACCTGCTTGCCCCCCTTACAGTCCTCATTACAATGGTCAGTTCTTAGACTCTTGATACAATTCTCCTCCAAGGTCACTGGCTAACCAAAATATATGGGAAAGCAGGGCACTGTAACTTTTCTTTCAGCAGAGTTAATTAATTCCATAGAAGCTTCACACATCTTATCAGTTCCAATTAAAGTTGTTTTTCTATCTCTTCTAAGTTTCATTTCTGCTTAGCTATGCTTGGTTATGCTTAGTTAAGTTTCGATTCTATGGAAGCTGCATTCGGGGGGGGGGGGGGGGTTCATACCCCTGGGCCTAACCACAGGCTTCATTTACAGGTCAAGCTGCTTAGGCCTGTCTGTTTAGTTCAAGCAGCATGGATCATAGGCCTTCGCCTACCACAATAGACTGTATACAAAGGAAGCACAGTCCTTCTTTCCCTATGACATGCCGTGCAAAACTATGTTCCCTTATTGTAGCAGCAAAGCGCAGACAAACCAATGATACCAGGAGTCTGTTCAGAAGGTCCAAATCATTTATTTGTGCACAAGTCTCAAGCAAGTCAATTTCAAAATGGCTGAGCAAAGTTTTCTAGCATTACAACAACTTTTATAGACTTCTGTTCCATTCTAGGTATAGGAAAACATTTCATTGGTCCCGGTACTCTCCCGTACCTCCCGTACCCCTTCCATTGGTGCCGGTACTGATAAGATTATCCAATTATGTTCCTTCAGTGGGCATGGCACCTGCATACCCCCCTTCTAGTCCCAATTACAATGGTCAGTTCATCAACTTGTTACTTTCATACTCTCAAGGCCATAGAGCCAATTTGTGCATGCAGGGGAGCAGGGCTCTGCAACTCATCTGTCAGCACTCCCAATTATATTCCTTGCAGATGTACTTTTTCTTATCAGTAACTTTTAAACATACTTTTCTGTATTTTTCCATCTCTCAATTTTGCTTACCTAAGTTAGTTTAGTTCTCTTACAGAGTTCTATCCTACAATAGCAGCATATTGGGGGATGTGCAATTCCTATGTGCCTCTCCACAGGCTTCATTTACAGGTCAAGCTAGCTATGCTGGCCTGCTTATGTCAGACACCGTGGATCACAGGCCTGCACCTGCCACATTCCCCCCTTTGATTAATCTCACCCTATTACTTAATAAGGTGTGAGAATTAAATCACCTTCAGAAGAATCACATCATTATTGAAGGATTTCGACTAGGACTGACCTTATACAAAGCCATTATTTTAGTGGCGGTCTTCCGCTCTACTGTACTATCAATAGTGTTATGAATAGAACGCATACAACATGGGATTAAACATGGTATTAAGAAGATAACAGCAACAAGGATTAGTACTAAAACAAAGAAAGTCTTAAATCCTCCCACCCATGAAAAGAGGTTAGCAAACCAGTTAGGAAATTTCAATGAGTGCCAAGTCTGCACTGGCACATAAGCATGTCTTTGCATATCTTTAGCAATTTCTTCAACTACTTGACCCTTATCATCTATTTTTAAACAGCAATTAGTTAAATTCAATTTACCACATACTCCTCCTTCAGCTGCTAACAAATAATCAAGTGCTAAGCGGTTCTGATATATAGCAGTGCGCATCTGAGTACTTTGTCTAGCTAAAAGCGTAAGAGCATGACTAGTTTCATTGGTTATTATCTCAACTACGGCTTGTAAGCGGATAATACGATTAATCATATAGACTGGGGTTCGGTAGCCCCACATACCATCATCATTCCAAGTGGCAGGCCCATAATACTCAATAATCCTTTCTGGTGGCCAATCATCACCCTGCCACTTCTCCCACTTGCCTATTTGTAAGGCTTCTCTTTTCTGTCTTAGTGCTCTTTTGTGTCGGTGGGTAGTGTATACAGGGTATCCTAATTGTTCTCCATGTGCAGTGTTTAAAAGAAAGAAAGAAGGTCTGATGGTTCCTAAGACACATGCTCCTCCCCATTGTGCCGGTAGTTGTGCATACGCTTGGTTTCCACAGATCCAATATAGGCCAGGTGGGGCTTGCCAGGCATGGACTTTGGCAAGGTTAGTCCATAAACCAGCAAGTTCAGGAAATCTAGCTAATGGGTTAGGAGGTTCAGGATGTTTGAGTCCTGACCACCATGACGTCTTTTTGGTCGTGGCATTATAGTACTTCTGGCTAAGACAGACCAGCTGTCCTACCTTTTGGGTGAACTGAGGTCCAGTTCTGACATAGCAAAGACGTCCAACGATTGAGTGCGCTAACACCCATTCACTGGTAGTCTTGTGTAATTCAGTCTGATTGTAAATCAAAGAATAATTCAATTCTTGGGCTTCCCATGGCCACTGGTCTCCCATTTGGGTTCCGCCACAGAAATAGCAATCTGAGATCTTAAGACTAGATACTACTGCTCCGGCTAATTCTAGAAATAAATTCTGAGAGGGATGAGGGATCTCAAACTTATTCACATGCATGGCTTCATAAAAGGTATTATGGATATGATATTTAGATGACTTGTGGGCTTGGGTATTCAATCTAATATGCACAATAGTTCCTGGGTCTATTGCCCCTCCAGCAATACGTAAACCAAACTTGTATCCTAGTTTCCATGCATAGGGATTATGTATACGTAAGTGTAAGGGGTTACAAGCATCTTTCTGACATTTATCATTTGTGGTTGGCTTGGTTAGAGTGGCCATTCTTTTATCTATCTTCTCGTCAACTATACCATCATTCCAGGTAGCATAAAAAACACATCCACAATACGGGCAATAGTAATCTGCTGCTGGTGCAGTACTATAGCCTCATCCCGTTTTACCTGTATACTTCCACCATCCTGTGGCACCCTCCGGACACATGTACTTATGGTCATTTCGATACGCTTTCTCCCAAGTACCACAGGTGGAATAACTATCTCTGTTAATGGCATTACATGCATCAAAATTCAAAACAGCAGGTTTAGTAATGTCCTTAAGTGGTGGCGTAGCAGCTATTATAGGTCCATCTGCATCCTTCCATCGTATTTCCAACGTGTAATAGGATGGATTCTGATGTGGATTATAGCATGCTCTAATTGTGCCATAAGCGCAAACGTTTAGTTCAGTGGTGTTATAAATACACCGAGTCACTTTTCCCTTGCAGGTATAGTAAGAATGGTAAATCAAAGTCTGAGTTACTTTCAGTCCAGTTTGAGTAGAAGTAATGCAAGCAGTGCATGGAGGTAAAGCATAAGTCTGTTCAAAACCTCCAAAGAAGGCAACCAAGGCAAAACAAAGACAAAGATACATGTTGATGTTGATTGGAGTTCTTCTGAATCCTCAGCTTGCTGATCTTGATCACGACGTTCTCTTTTCTTCGTCCCGTTTGCTAATGAAGCAATTTAACGGGTGCTGAGTGTTGATTGAAGATCCTCAGGTTGTCCAGTACACATTAACCAACTTATTAGCAATTCAGTTGGCTTGTGAAGTCTGGCTAGTCAATGTAGTATCAAAGTAGTGTGCCAAATCGCACGCAAATTGGGTTCGTTGAAACAAAACTGTTGCTGCATGGAAAACAGCATTCCTCTTCGAAAGACTTGGCTACTGCAAGGCACTGTGATGAAGTGTCTAAGTTGCTGGTTGCCGTCTCAGAGTAACTCGCAAGGGTGCATCAAGATGCTGCTCTGCTGTCCACTGCTCGGGTTCAGGATCAGCGGCGGGCTTGACTCTGCTGTGGTGGATCCAGGCGTCGATCTCGGCTACCTTTTCTGCAGTTGGGGTAGACAGGATGACGGTGTACGGTCCCTTCCAATGGGGTTCCAACAGTGTCTTCTTCCAATCTTTGATCCACACCGAGGTACCAGGCTGATAGGGATGCAAGGGTTCCGTCAAGTTGATAGGCAACTGGTCTTGGATCCACGCATGGAGAGTCTGCAGAACAAAACTAAGAGCTAGGAGTTCTTGTCTGGTTACTTCTGAACCAATTTGGGCTAAACTTCCTTTAATTCCCTGCACTATTGGTGGGGGTTTACCATACAAAACTTCAAAAGGGGAAAATCCTGTTGACTTTACAGGAGCTGAGCGTATTCTGAGTAAAGCTATTGGGAGCACTTGGGGCCACTTCAAGTGTGTCTCCTGACAAAGCTTGGACATTTGGGCTTTTAGGGTACGATTCATTCGCTCAACTTTCCCTGAACTCTGGGGTCTGTATGCAGTGTGGAGCTTCCATTGTATCTGCAAAGCTTTTGCTAACTGTTGAGTAACCTGGGAGACAAATGAGGGTCCATTGTCTGACCCTATTACTGATGGAATTCCGAACCTAGGGACAATCTCTCTCATTAAAACTTTGGTGACTTCTCGAGCTTTCTCAGTTCTGGTTGGGAAGGCTTCTACCCACCCAGAGAAGGTACAAACTAATACTAATAGGTAATGGTATCCATTGGCTCTGGGCATTTCAGTAAAATCAACTTGGAGGTTGTGCATGGGAGTTACACCTCCTGACTGAACTCGGGGTGCCGTTATAAGGCCTTGCTTGGCATTATTTTTGGCACAAGTTAAACATTGACGTGCTACTGAAGCTGATATGGTTGTCATCAGAGGGATATAAAAATGTGGTCTGAGTGCTTTTTCCATAGCACTTTTTCCATAGTGGGTCGCTTCGTGGAAAGCTTTGACAAAAGATGGTCCTAACAGTTCAGGAATTACTATGCGTCCAGGGGGTTGACTGCCCTCTTCTGGTGGCAGCTCAATCCATCCATCTTTCAGTACTCCATCTTCTTTGTTACAGTAGTAATCTAATTCTTTGGTGGTATATCGTGGTGTCCATAAATTCAGAGGTACTGGAAACAATGCTGCTTGCATTGGCATAGCTTTGTGGGGTAATCTGTCCTGTCATAGCTGCTTGTCGTGCTGAAGCATCCGCAAATCTATTTCCTCGGGCAACTTCTCCTTTTCCTGCTTGATGTCCTCTGCAATGCATGACAGCTACACGTGTTGGGGCCCAAACTGCATCAAGTAACATCAATATCTCGGGACCATATTTGACTGACTTTCCTCCGGATGTGATGAGCCCTCGTTCTTTATAGAGAGCTCCATGGGCATGCAGAGTGGTGAAGGCATATTTGGAATCTGTATATACATTTAGCACAAGTTTTTCTCCTAACAGTAATGCTCTGGTGAGTGCTATCAATTCGGCTTTCTGGGCTGATGTGCCTGAGGCTAAAGCTGATGATTCAACTACTTCGTGTTGAGTGACGACTGCATATCCGGCACAGCGTCATCCATCGAGGATGAGACTGCTCCCATCAACATAATAAATCTGGTCAGGGTTGTCTATGGGCACATCTGTCAAGTCAGGTCGACTGGAGAACACAGTTTCCATGACTTCGATACAGTCATGTTCTGGGAGTTCTTCACTAATGGGTATCAAGGTAGCTGGGTTCAAGGCATGACTCACTTCAAGTTGTATCTGTGGGTTTTCACATAACATGCTCTGGTATTTCAACATTCGGGAATTTGTGAGCCAATAATTTGCTTTCTGTTCCATGAGGGCAAGGACTGCATGTGGCACAGTGACTCGTATGTTCTGTCCTAATGTGAGCTTGTCTGCTTCACTCACTAATAATGCTGTAGCTGCAACTGCTCTCAGGCATGGTGGCCATCCTTTGGCCACAGGGTCCAATTGTTTCGATAGGTATGCTACAGGTCGCTCCCAATTTCCCAATTTCTGAGTCAACATGCCTAAGGCATTTCCCTGCGCTTCATGTACAAACAAGTGAAAAGGCTTGTGGACATCTGGTAGTCCAAGTGCTGGTGATGACATCAATTCTTCCTTTAACTTCTTGAAGGCTGTATCCTGCTCAAGTCCCCACTCCAGTGGCGACTTCTCTTCTCCTTTTGTGGCTTCATACAGTGGTTTGGCAATTTGAGCGAAATTGGGTATCCAGATTCGGCAATATCCTGCCGCTCCCAGAAAGGCTCTGACTTGCTTTCTGGTTGTTGGGGTTGGAATTCTGCATACTGCTTCTTTTCTTTCTCTGCCTAATCTTCGGCTTCCTTGGGTTATACGAAAACCCAAGTATTTCACTTCTTTTTGGCATAGCTGTGCTTTGGCTCTGGAAACTTTGTATCCAGCTTCATCTAGTAACTGCAAGAGATCTTTGGTGGCTAATATACATTCACTTTCTGATATGGCAGCTATCAGCAGATCGTCCACGTATTGGAGAAGCACTCTCTTCCCCGGGGCCACTGGATAGCTTGAAAGGTCTTGATTCAGTGCAGCACTAAAGATGGTAGGCGAATTTTTGAATCCTTGGGGTAATCTTGTCCAGGTGAGTTGGCCCCCTCTTCCAGAGATGGGGTCCTGCCATTCAAATGCGAACAATATTTGACTTACAGGGGCTAATCTTATGCAAAAGAATGCATCTTTTAAATCCAATACAGTGAAATGGGTAGCTTCAGCAGGTATCAGTCCTAGAAGAGTGTAAGGATTGGGTACAACTGGATGTATAGTTTCAACTGCATCATTTACTCTCCTTAAATCTTGTACTGGGCGGTAATCATCCGTTCCAGGCTTCTTTACTGGCAAAAGTGGAGTGTTCCATGGGGATTGGCATACTTTTAGTAGGCCATACTCGAGCAATCTTTGTAGGTGGCGATGAATGCCTTCAATTGCAGCTCTTGGGAGAGGGTACTGCTTGACATGTACTGGTGTAGCACTGGGCTTGAGGGTTACAATCACTGGAGCTATATGCTTGGCTAGGCCTGGGGGACTGCCTTCTGCCCATACTCCAGGTGGTGCATGGATGTTCGTTAAAGTTTGTTCAAAATAGGTGTCTTGGATGGAGTCATCAATGTAATACCTCCATTCTTCTTCTCGGGGAACTGTCAGCAGCATTATTCCTGCTGGTTTGGCTTGGGAATTTACTGTCATTTGCATTTCTCCTTCTTCGGAGAAAGATATTTGTGCTTGGAGTTTGGCTAACATATCTCGTCCCAGTAGTGGCACTGGACATTCGGGCATATAAAGGAATTGATGAGTTATTTGCTGTCCTCCTAGACTGCATATACGATTTTGGAGAAAAGATTTTGTAGCTTTGACACCAGTTGCTCCTATAATGGTGACTGCTTTTGTAGAAAATGGGGCTATCTTTTTGTCTATTACTGAATGTTGTGCTCCAGTATCAACCATAAAGTCCATAACTTGGTCTCCTATTTGTATTCCGACCATAGGCTCCTGGAGACCTAAAGCAAACTTGGAGCCCGGTCTGTCCTAATCCACGTCATTTTCATCTTGGATCGTTGTGGCCAATGCTTGAATGGCTCCTCCTCCTCTTTCTCGCTGGAATTGTTCTCGATTGGCTCCTCCTCGGTTTCGGGGATAGCCTCGTCTTTCTTCTCGCCACTGATGACTGCTGTCGTCATCTTGCTGGGCGTCTCCGAGTTGCGGGCACGTATCTCTCCAATGTCCTTCTTCTCTACAGTAGGCGCATTGGTTCACGCCTAGCTTCTGGGTCCGGCCTCCGCCTTGACCCCGCCCTCTTCCTCTGCTCCGTCGATTAGGGACACCTCCTCTTTTCTGTTCAACTATGGCCGCAGCCAAAAAATCAGCTTTCTTCTTCATCTTTCTATCACATTCTCTCTGTCTTTCATTATCATGATTCACATACACTTTATGAGCGACTTCCAGTAACTGTGTTGCATTCATGCCCGCAAACCCTTCTAATTTCTGTAATTTACGTCTAATGTCTGGTTGAGACTGGTTTACAAAAGCAGAATTCACCATACATAAACTTCCTGGTGCCTCGGGATCATAGGGGGTATGCATTCTGTATGCTTCAGTTAGTCTTTCATAAAAATCTGCTGGGCTCTCGTCTACACCTTGGATAACTCCTGCAACTTTGGAAAGGTTCATAGCTTTTTGGCCCCCCCTTTTCAGGCCTTGTAAAAAGCCTTGGCGAAAACGGGCTAGGGCTGTGGTTCCTTCTTCTGTATTTGGATCCCAATGGGGGTCTTCATTCGGGAATTCTTTCTGAGCCGCTTCCCGATAGTCTATTCTGCTCAGTCCCTGTCCCGGAGCTACAGGGTTATCTGACATCCACTCAATAGCTGCTTTTCTAATTCGTGCTCGCTCTTCTGTCGTGAATAGGGTGGTCAGGAGCTGGCGGCAATCTGGCCAGGTGGGTTGGTGGGTTTCCATAATAGTAGTTACTAATTCTGTCAGCTCCTGGGGCTTGCTAGTATAGGAGGCATAATGCGACCTCCAATTTAACAAATCAGTTGTAGAGAAAGGGATATATACATAAGTTAAGGGTCCCGCTACCACCTCTTCATTATCGTTCTTTATGGGTACTCCCGGGACTTGCCGTAAAGGCAGCATTTTGGCGGTAGCTGTTTTGTGGGATCTAAGGGCTGTTTTCTTAACTATCTTTCCAGAGATCACTTTCGCTTTCTCAACAGGTTTCACTTTGGGTGTACATTTTGCTGGCCCGCTGGCACTGGCAATCACTTGTTCGCTATCTTCCTCGCTTTGGGCATTTTCATTTTCTTCCTCTTCTACCTCTGCTTCTGACTCGCTTTTTATAACATCCTCTTCTTCAGCTAATTCCTCTCTCTGCCCTCCAGGAGGGGGTTCAGGGGTTGGGTCCCGCTCCGGCCGTCTCTGGGGTTCTGGGGCAGGACGCTGGGCTACTCTTATCGGACCTGGGGTTTGAGGCTGTCTGGGAATTATCTCTGGGGAATCAGGATCTACCAGGATGGGCTTCTTCCTGGACTTCTTATCCTGCTCTTTCACTCTAGGCTGTTCCGTTTTCTGTCTAGAATCTGTTTTAGCTAACATTATTCTGCACTGTTCCTCATAACAGCGCTGCGCCCAGGGGGGCGGATCTTCACAAATACTTAACCAAGAATCTATATAGGGGTACTGATCGGGGTGTGCTATCCGCACTCTACGGTGTACTGACTGAATAATCTCTACATTAAACGTTCCCTCTCGGGGCCAGATGGGGTCTAGATCGGGCCACTCCCTAGTACACAAAATCTGCAAACGGGCTGCTGTCATTTTAATACCATAATCTCCAGAATATCCCTCTTTAAAATGTGCGATCATACATTCTAATGGAGTGTTTCTAGTAGACCCCGCCCCTCCCATTTCGATGTGTGCGCGCAACAACAGACAGAAGGGAAAAGGAGGGCGGACCGTGGGTAAGGGGTCCTCACGGCCCTGGAAACGTATAAGGAGAACAAATAACAAGACAAGACGACAATCGCTTCCCCCTTTTTTGCGACCTGAACGCGGTCGCCCGGTCAGGAAATGCGCTACTCAGGGGTCCGCCTTCACTTGGTCCGTGCTGCCAGACCTCTCATTCACACTTCGTTCACACAATCATGCTAGCAACGTATCCCAGAATGCATTCGTTTCTATCTATTCTGACTAGTCTTTTTCCCAATTACAAAAAGGATGAGGGTTTCACCCGGTGAATTCCCATGCGGGGTTACTCGGCCCTTCCTTGAGAGGTGATCATGCTCTCTTACCAATTCCCAATATCTCGAGATTACAAATTCCAAGTTCCAATGGCAGTACTGCTCTTTCTAGTTCTGTATAGACACCAAATCAAAACTATACTCACCGGATCCGGTCCTCAAACTTCCCAAGCAGGCGCATGAGTTGGACCTCGGACTCCCCTCACTCGGGTTCGAGGTGTTGGCTCCAGCCGGGCCCGGCACCCGCCGAGGTCCGACCAGCTCCCTCCGATGCAAGGGACCGGTGGCGCCAGGGAGCAGCCCTCGTCGGAAGGGCGCGATCCCGGCAGGACCAAGCCTATAGAGGCGGAAAGTCGTGGTATATTGCCCTATATACACTTTGATTCCACAACTTCCCGGCCAACGCACCAAGAATATGTAGCAGCAAAGCGCAGACAAACCAATGATACCAGGAGTCTGTTCAGAAGGTCCAAATCATTTATTTGTGCACAAGTCTCAAGCAAGTCAATTTCAAAATGGCTGAGCAAAGTTTTCTAGCATTACAACAACTTTTATAGACTTCTGTTCCATTCTAGGTATAGGAAAACATTTCATTGGTCCCGGTACTCTCCCGTACCTCCCGTACCCCTTCCATTGGTGCCGGTACTGATAAGATTATCCAATTATGTTCCTTCAGTGGGCATGGCACCTGCATACCCCCCTTCTAGTCCCAATTACAATGGTCAGTTCATCAACTTGTTACTTTCATACTCTCAAGGCCATAGAGCCAATTTGTGCATGCAGGGGAGCAGGGCTCTGCAACTCATCTGTCAGCACTCCCAATTATATTCCTTGCAGATGTACTTTTTCTTATCAGTAACTTTTAAACATACTTTTCTGTATTTTTCCATCTCTCAATTTTGCTTACCTAAGTTAGTTTAGTTCTCTTACAGAGTTCTATCCTACAATAGCAGCATATTGGGGGATGTGCAATTCCTATGTGCCTCTCCACAGGCTTCATTTACAGGTCAAGCTAGCTATGCTGGCCTGCTTATGTCAGACACCGTGGATCACAGGCCTGCACCTGCCACATTATCACCCGCCAGCAAAGGTGTAAAACATTCCATACCTGGAAAAGGAAGGCCCACTGTTTGGGCAAAACTACCAGAGAGCTGTCTTGGCAAAGCAAGTAGAGTAGACCAAGACCAGTGGTTCACAACGCAGCCCTCTGTGACCCCCCAGGCCGGTTAGGTTTGCAGGATATGCACAATGAATATACATGAGATAGATTGTATACAATGGAAGCAGTGCAAGCTGATTTATCTCATGCATTTTCACTGTGGCTACTCTGAAAGCCTGGGGGGGGGGGGGGGTCCAGAGGACTGGGCCTGCTGCATGTAAGGTGCTAACTGCAGCAACAAGCCTGGGCAGGTCTGCTTTCCTACTCTGCTCAGAAATGGCTTCCCATCCCAAGACCAGTTCTCACAGTCAGCAGCAGAAAGCAAACAGCTTAGCCTTGTTAGGAGTGGGATTTGAACCCAAACCTCCCATGGAAACTGCAACCTGAATGCAGTGCCTTAGACTGCTTGGCCATCCTGGCAACTGTAGGCACAGCTTGCCTCAAAAGAAAACGAAACATAAATGTCTGGTCACAAGCTGTGACTAAGCATTCATTTGCCAACCTCGACCTAGCCTGTCAGCTGCAGAAAACAAGGGTCCCTTCCCTTCCCTCCCATCCCATCCAGTAGAAACAACCCACTGACCAGTCCATGTGCAGGATCTTGATGACAGAGAGCTCATGAGTGGGTGAAAAGCAGCTTCCTCCGTGCTGAACTAGGCCCAGTCACCTACCGAACTCACCCTTCCCCCTGCAGGTTGCCAAGCTAGCAGCAGAACTACCAAAAGAGCAGGGACGGGAGGGCTGAGCGACATCATTATCCTGCTCCCTATCAATTGCCCATATATCATGGGGAAAAGGGGCCCTTTTTTTGTTAGCAAGCAAATGTTAATGCTTAACGTTAGAGGTTTGAGTTGCTGTGGCTGGTTGCAGAAGGGGATGCTTCGGTTGGAAACAAGAATGTGTACCGTGTTGCTGTTGTTTGACCCTCTAGGCTTAAGGGTCAAAGTGGAAACTAGGTGGCAGATAGTCTTGGAAGCCACTGCACTGCACAGGTACGACATCCCTCCCTACGCAACCCAGCACCCATATAGAGAGAAAGCGAAGGAAGCTCTGACCGTATGCATCTAATACTTCCCCTCAGCGCTGGTCTTGAAAAGAAAGTGCCATTGGCAGCGGTTTGCAGGAAAGCATACTGGCATGTTCTACCCCCTCAGGCTGTGCATGGTACCAGAGCCTCTGCCATCCTCTTCATCACCTCTGCTCTGTACTGTGATACCTCTCAAGTTTGGGAGTCATGAGCAGTCACGTCTTACAGCAGGGAAAAGCTAGGGTACACCTGCTCATGCCTCCAAAGACCCTAGGATGGCTTGACATCCAGCATATCAGTCAAAAGCTGACATGTACTGCACACCTGGAGCAATGACAATGAGATCTGCTCCAAGGCAACTGCTTGAACAGAGACTTGAATCCTGCACCCTCAGATTAAAGGTCTGATGCTTTACCAACTGAGCTATCCAAGCTCAAATGCTTTGTTTCCAAAATCTACACTTTTATGTAGAATCCAGGCTTTGTTTTTCTCTTTCCCACCTTCGAAGCACTCTCCAGACACTCATTGCTTACACCTATAGCAGCAAATACACTCATGGGCTGCTTATCCATTTCAGCCTAAATCGCGCTATTATTCACCCCCACAATTCATTAGTTTCCTGCACTCTCACTCACTTCTCTTCCTTCCTTTTTTATGCACATTTGATAGATTGCAATTCCACAGGTACAATTATTCTCCTTATGGTTTACAGTACTTAGGGCAAAATTGATAGTTGTATTAACACAGTACGACTAAATAAGTGTCAGTTGATCACATGGACAGACAGTCGACAATCTGTCTGCTAATAGGGTAGAAAACAATGGGGATGGGTTTGAGTAAAATAACAGTTTGTTTCCTAGGGTTGCCAACTGGCTCCAGATGCACCCAACATGCTTGATCCAGTCCTGGGTTTACCCCATTGCATGCAGGGACACATAGTCTTGCTTTTCTTATGGAGTACAATTGAAAAATCAGAACTACATGTCCCTGCATGCAGTAGGGTAAACATAGGACTGGATCAGGTGTGTCAGGCACATCTAGAGCCAGTTGGCAACCCTATTGTATCTAGAGACATTTGTATGTACTGCAGAAACAAAAGAAAAAGACGACATCTATAAATATTCCTCATATGCATGCTAGAACAGCCAGGTCTTTAGGTTCTTCAGAAATCTACTATACCGTATTTTCGCGCATATACCGCGCGCGTTATACACTTTTTTACTTACCGCGCAACCCTCCCACGCGGTATTTTCGAGGGCGCACTATACCAAAACTTTATTGCAAGTAGCTGATCCCAAAAAAGAGGCACCACAAGAATATCTTGGTACAAAAATATATTTAATTACTTTTCATCATCCGATTCCATAAAACCTTCGAAATCAATCCCCTCATCAACATCATCATTGAAATAATTTAAAACCGTCTGAAGATGCTCTTCCGTAACATATGCACTTTCATCGTCACTACTTTCGACGTTTTCATCATCATCTTCGTCATCACTGCGCACCCCATCCTCGTTCTTATAAACAATCCCTGCTTTTCTGAATCCATTTCTGATGGTTTCAGGGGATATTTTGTCCCAAGCAGAACACAACCAATTGCAGATTTCCATTAATGTAGCCCTCTTTAATCGTCCCGATGGAGTGAATTCATGGATTCCATGCTGCATCCAATTATCCCACTCTCGTCTGATGAACGTTTTGAACGGGTGATTAACAGCTATATCTAGCGGCTGCAGTTTGCAAGTAAGACCACCCGGTATCACTGCGATATGGGCACCTGCCGAATTAATATAATTTTGCACATTTGTTTCTTTATGGGCAGCCATGGAATCGAAGATCAACAAAGACCTTTTAGAAAAGAAACCTCCAGGCCTGGCCCGATAACATTTATCAATCCATATTTTCATGACCTCAGAGTCCATCCACCCCTTTTTGTTACAGTGGACAACAATACCTTGTGGAAATTTTTCGCGGGGCATGGTTACTCGCTTGAAAATAACCATTGGCTTCAATTTATGCCCATTAGCTATGCAACCCAGGACTACAGTGAAGCAAGCCCTCTCGTGTCCAGTTGTTGTTATTGCGACAGTTTTTGAACCCGAAGCAGCTACAGTCCTGGTTGGTGGAATGTCAAAAGACACAGGAACCTCATCCATGTTAATAACATCCGTTGCCGAAATGCCGAACTCAGAAATTTCTTTGCTGACAAATGTGCTGAAATCCGCCATCTTTTGTTCCCAGTCATCCGGAATCCTCTGGCCTACAGTTGTTCTTATTCGCATGGAAAGACCATTCCTCTTCATAAATTTGCAAATCCAGTTGAAACTAGCGTGGAAACTTGAAATTCCTCTTTCATTGGCCAGCAGTTTTGCTTTGAATTTAATTGCGATAGTTGAGACAGCTTGATTTTGCTCCCTTCTGCTCTTGCCACAACTTTCAGCTTGAAGTCCGCAATATAAGACTTGCGCTTAATTCCTGGCATGATGACTGGATTATAATAGAAGAGATCGCAAAGTTTTTATACACCTCAGTGCAATCGACACATGCGCGTTATACGTGATATGTGAGAAAATCAATGCGGGACAGGCAGAAAATTGCGCTTTATATGCGGGTGCGTGTTATATGCGGGTGCGCATTATATGCGTGAAAATACGGTAATTAGTTTCCCTCCTTATATCCAGAGGAAGAGAATTCCAAAGAGTTGGACTTGCACAAGCAAATGCTGAATTTCAGAGCCAAGGATTTTACACTTTCAGGCTAAAAGCATTTCTAGCAGGTGTGCCTGAGATGATCTAAGCAGTCTTTGAGGATGATAGGGAACCAAAATGAGGATATCTGGCTTAAGATGTGCAGTGGGCCTACATGAGTACTTTACATCAGCTTCTCCTATAGGGAACTTACAGGGAACTATAGGGAACTTATGGTGTTTAATGAGTAGAGGTGTAACTTGATCATGGAAATTTGCATTGTACAGTTTTTTATAGCTCTTTTTTAAAACTATAAATTCATTTTTATCACTTAATTTGATACTGAGGGACTCCTATTAACATTGAATTGCTGTGTCCAATCGTGTCAAAATTAAAACACTTTTCAGTCTACATATAGTTTTCCTATCAAGATATAGCCTGATTATTCATAAGATCTAAGGTTAAAGAAGGATGTGCTAACTAATGCGGAGATATGGTGGAAATTGGCAGATCTTTAGGAATTATGCTTACAGAAGTGATTTTAAGAGAGATCTGGATTATGTTTCCCTGAATAACCACAGTGTATATTGTATCATCAAAGGCTCCCTTCAAGAGCCAGATAACCAGAGGCAGGCAGGGAGGATCCCTCTAGTGCTCTAATGTGCCACCCGAGGACACCTCTTTCCTGGTGTTTGTCAGGGATATGGCACGGGCTCTTAGCCTGGCCACTCAGGCCAAGGAGGACCCGCGAGCTGAAGAACTAGATATTCTTTACTACGTGTCCCCGCTTAGGTAATCTCTCATGGTTCCGGTCCCTCCCATACTGTCTCGGCTGCTGCTCCACATGTGGGAAGCACCCGCATCAGTCCCCATCATGAGAAAGCGCCTTGATATGATGTACAAGGTACAGCGTGGCCCGGGGTTTAGAAAAAAAAAACAACTTCCCCACACCTCTATGGTGATGGAGTCGGCCATGAGGAAGCAGAAGAGCCTGAAATCACACTCTTCGGTCCCTCCGGGCCGAGAGTCGAGAGCCCTTGATGCCCTGGGCCACAAGGCCTATCCAGTTTCCATGCTATCTTGTCACATCCAAGCATACCACCTATACACGGGCATGTTCTTGCGCGACTTAGCCAAGGAGCTCAGAGGTTTCTCCGCAGGCCTCAAGGGCGAGCCCCTCAATGGATGGGAGGAGTGTTCAATGTAATTTCAGCTTGTTCAATGTAAACTGCTTTGATATCATGAAAGGCAGTATATAAGAAATGTTAAATAAATAAATAGACTCAGCACTCAGTCCATCACAGACTGCTCAAAATACCTCTCCTGAGCCGCCTACGATGGATTCAAGTCATTGGCTCGGGTGGTGGCCACAGGCATCAGGGCCCACCATCAGACATGGCTCCAATCATCAGATTTGGAGCAGTGGGTGCAGGAGAAGCTCCTAGATGTCCCCTGTCTCAGTAAACAGCTCTTCAGCAAGCTGATGGAGGATAAGGCCGCAGAGATAGAGACAGAGTTCATCACCAGAACCCGTCTCTCACACAAGACCTCCACTCTGCCCCAGAAAAAGCAACAGGCCAAGAAGCATTTCTTTCCGAGGAAGAGCCTTCAATATCGTGGCTACCCACCATACCCGGCTACCCCCATGCCGACCACTCTGGTGCAGGGTAAGTCCAGCCAAGGGCATCGCAAGCAGAAGGGGCCAAAGGCCCAAACTCCAGCTCTGGTACAACCTGCACAGGGGTTTTGATGCCAATGGCATAGCCCCTCACTCTCTGGCAATGCAGCAGCCAGTAGGGGGACACCTATCTTCTTTCGCCCCTTTGTGGGCTTCCATCACCTCGGACACCTGGGTTCTCCAGGTCATCCGAGACTGCTATCGCATTTGCTTTGACAAGCTTCCACCTCCCTTCTTCCCAGTGGAGCCTCCTCGACAACCTGCGCACCAGATTTTACTGCAGCGGGAACTACTCTCTTTCCTCGCCCAACGGGCAGTCAAGAAGGTCCCCCTGCATCTTCGAGGTCAGGGCTTAAATTCGCGGTACTTCCTCGTCCCGAAGAAGACGGGAGGTCTGCAGCCCATCCTTGACCTCCGAAAGCTGAACAAGTTCTTGGTGCGGGAGGAGTTCAAGATGTAATACTTTGGCGTTCTGCTGCCCTTCCTCTGGCACGGCGACTGGCTATGTTCCTTGGATCTAAAGGACGCTTATGGCCACATCTTAATCCATCCCCAGCACAGGCAGTACCTGCACTTCAGGATGCGGGGAGAGCACTTCCAGTACAGGGTGCTCCCCTTTGGCCTCGCGTCCGCCCCACGAGTCTTCATGAAGTCCCTCTCCGTGGTGGCTGCCCGTCTCAGGCATCAGGGCGTCCCAGTCTTTCCCTACCTTGACGAAGCCCGGCGAGCAATGTCGCACATGATCCTTTTGTTAGAAGGCTTGGGGTTCATGGTCAACTATCCAAAGTCTCACCTTGAGCCAGTGGAGAGATTCAAGTATGGGGGTGATGTGTGCGTGTTTATTAGTTCTGATGATTAGTCGTGCTGCTGTGATTTAGTGCCAGGTGTAAGGCATGGATTGAGCATTTGGGTAAACCATGTAGGATTAGATTGCAATAGTCGAGGTGCGATGTGCTCCAGTAAAGGTCGGACTTCAGGAAATACTTAAAAACACATCTGGTTACTGAGCACTTCAGTACCATACTACTCAAGTAATTGCACCGGCTATTGCAGCATAAAGACAATACATTGGAAGTGGTTGTGCTCCAGTAAAGGTCGGAAGTTTTGCAGGAACTTCATTTTGTAATATACATTTGTGGTTGTTTTGCTGATGTGGGATTGGAAAGTGAGTCTCTGATCAGGGTATATTCCTAAGTATTTTACCTCACTCTTTACTGGGATTGATCTGTTTCCTATTGGTAAGGTGTCGGGTGGGTTAAATGTGGTGTCTCTCATGATTATGAGGGCCTCTGATTTCTTGTAGTTGATTTCGAGATTGCGTTGTGATAGCCATTTGGTGGCTGCTGTCATGCAGGCTGAGATGGCAGAGTAATTCGGATTCTTTATGTCTAGGGTGGAGTATATCATTAAATCATCTGCGTATAGGTGGTAGTGGACGTTATGTTGCTGTGGTATCTTGCATAATGGCTGTATGTACAGGTTGAAGAGGAGAGCAGAGAGTGCAGAGCCTTGTGGAAGACCTTATTTTAGTGGGAAAGGTCTAGATGTATTGGATTTTATCTTCACTTGTGATCTTCTATCAGATAAGTATGAATGAAACCAAGCAAGTGGCATGTCACTTACTCCTACTTCACTTAGTCTACCCAGCAGTGTGGAGTGAATTATAGAATCAAAGGCAGATGTTATTTCTATGAAAATTAGGATGAAGCTTTTCCTGATGTCTTTGATTCCTTTGAGTACTGTGTTCAGAAGGGATGTTATTTATTTATTTATTTACATTCCCTTATATACCGCGCTATTCTGCATCAGTGCGGTTTACATTGAACAAACTGAAATTACATTGAACAGGGCTTTATAACTTGGAGATAACTATTTTATAGGGAACATGGGCTATGGAGGGTTAAGTGGCTTGCCCAAGACCCCAAGGAGCACCTGTGGGACTAGAAACCCCAGTCCTTCTGGCCCAAGGTTGCTGTCCTCTAGTGGGATTTGAACCCCTGACCTTCCGGCCTGAAGTACCTTGCCCCAACCACTAGGCCACTCCTCCACTCATAATAACGTTTCCATGCTGTGATGCTCTCGGAAACCATGTTGTTGTGGGTCGATTGGAAAGGACACATCAACGTGGTCTTGTAGTTGGCATTGGATCGTATTTTCAATTAATTTGTATAAGAGCAGTATGCTGGATATGGAGTGATACGAGGCAGGAGACTTTGAGCCCAAGGTGTTGCTCTTCAGTAGTGGTATTATGGAAGAGATTTTCAGTGGCGATGGCAGGATCCCTTGTGAGAGGGATAAGTTTATTATTTTGCAGAATGAAGGAGCTAATTCTTGAGCCATTGTTTTTATCGAAAGGGTTGGGCATGGATCTGGGGGGAAGTGGATGTGTTCAAGGATTTCAGGAGATTGGTGCAGAGGTCTTCGGAGACATAGTAAAAAGATGTCCATATGTTTGATTGGTTTGGATCAGTTGGAGAGGTGATAGGTTGACTTGTTGAGGCCTGTGGGCAAGAAAGCTTGTTCCGGAGATAGGATGCAAAGGTCTCTGGAGTTAAAGCATCTGTGTCTTGGCTTTGTGGGGTTCTTGATAAGTCCTTGACTATGGAGAAGAGCTCTCTAGGTTGGTTTAGAGATTTCATGATGATGTTAGTGTTGTGTTGCTTCTTGCAGTTAAGGATTAATTCATTGTACTCTTGCTATTTTGACATGTATTCTTGACGATCTAATGGTGCTTTGGTTCTCCTCCATCTTCTTTCAAATCTTCTCAAGGTGGTCTTTGCCTGTTTGATTTCCAGATAGTACCATGGGACTTTGTTTATCCATTTGGAGATTCTCAAGTTTGATGGTATTGAGGCAGCTAATGTAAAGGTGTTGATCCAGTTCTCTATCAGTGAGGGGAAGTCTGTTGAGGTAGTTTCCAGCTTGGGGATTGCTCGAACATAAGATAAGAACATAAGATATACCATACTGGGTCAGACCAAGTTCCATCAAGCCCAGTATCCTGTCCCATCTTTTTACTTTATATTGTCTTTTAGCTTTAAATTTTACTGTTCAAGATATAGTACAGTATAGATATAGTCAATACATTAAAAGAACTGTTGCAGTGCAACAATGTTTCCTGCATCTTATAATCCTACATAGATTTTGATACTCTGCATTGTCTCAATATGTACACTCAAGGGTGGCAGGCTCTGTCTAGGAAAAAGAAGGCAAAGACATTTTCCAAAAAAAAAAAAAGCTTGAATCTCTCTTTTTTTGTGCTTTGATATAGCAAGGCAAAGAAACCACAGTATGTCAGGTTCACTTTTCTTGCTTTAAAGTACTCCTTTGACCCAGACATAGCCCTATCACAGTAACACCAATGGCACTAGTGAAGCTGACATATTTTGTTTTATGCTTTGCAACCCTACCACAGCCACAGGCTTACCTTTCCTTTAGAATCCTAAAACCCACAGCAGCGCTCCTTCCTGCAGTGCATGCCTTCAAGTCATTGCTGACTCCTGGCGATCTAGCAGCTCTTGAGTTTTCTTGGCAGTGTGACCAGAAGTAGATTTCCAGACCTTTCTTCTGAGGCAATGGAAGGTTAAGTGACTCGCCCAAGGCCACAAGGATTGCTGGTGGAAATCGAACCCTGATCACTATGTCACTATGTCACCTAGTTTAAGCTTACTCTTTGAAAGCAATTACTTGTCGCTAATGTGAATAGCTGTAATATAATGTAAATATATCCCCTTACTGTTGATATACTGTTGGTAGTATTTTTTGAAATATTATCTAATTCTTCCCCAGTTCAAATGTTCCTACCTCTCCTACTATCTGCTGGTATCTACGAGTTACAATTAATAGTTGAATGTTCATTGTTCTAAATCTGTTCTATGTAAAATAATAGTACTCTATTATTAAAGTTTGTTACCTGTAAACCGCCACTGATCTCTGGAAGTGGCGGTATAGAAAAGATGTATAAATAAATAAATATGTCGGTCCTCTAACCATTGGGCTACTCTTCCACTCTGGTATTCCTTACTAACCCTCTGAAAATCAGAGTCAAAATGCTCAGCTGAGAAGGCGACAGTGTGGCAGCTTTCCCGGCCCTCTTAGGCCTTTTTTTTTGTCTCTTTGTCGACACAGGAATGTTGGCATGGTTGGGGACTGACCGGGCCACCGCCATTGTGTTGTGATGCTGAGCCCACCTTGCTCCTGGTTCTTTACCTCAGCAGAAAGCTCCCTATTGCTGCTCCTTTTTCTCCAACAGAAAGGAGGACAGAGAAGCAAAACCTTCAGCTACAGACAGTAAAGTGTATCTGTCTCTAACTATCTCCACACAAACCTCTATATTTAACTAAATTATGGTAACATTCATTTTACTTAAATAAGGCTTCGGTTGATCTAAAGAAAATGGAACAGTATATCACAATCATATTCAACCTATCAATCTACAAAATGTGTATGAATAATAAAGCCAATTCTTTACATGGTGGAGAGGGGGAATAATATTAAAGTACAAGGCTGCAACCTAATTGGGACAAAACTGGAAGAGATCCCAGATCAAAACAGAGCCGCACAGTAGAGAGATACAAACAAACATAGTCCTTTTATAGCAAAGTGCTCTATTTCTAAAATAGCTCTGCTTTTTAAAATTTAATATAACCCCTCCACAAAAGAAATGCTCACCCATTTTCATCACACCTCAAGTAACCTTGTAGCCCCCCCTCCCTATTAAATATGGTTTATGGGATGCCCAATGTCATCTCTTCCACCGTCTTTCCTTGTTTTTAAAACATCACAACTCCTCTGAGGACTTCTGTGCATTAGAAATTGTAGGATTCAGCCATTGCTTCAATATGTATTGTTGTATGAATGTAAGCTTTACAGGGAGACATCAGGAGTTTTATTTATTTATTTAACATTTTTTATATACCGTCTTTCTACGAATCAAAACGGTGTACATAGAACAATAAAAAGCAGTGTATTTCAACTGTTTACAAGGAACAATAACAAGGTACAGAATAAAAAACATGAAGAACTAAATTATATTATACAACTAATTACAGTGAACAATGATCAACTATTTACATATTTACATATGTGTGTGCAAAGCTACGGAGGGGAGTATTGTAAAGTTAGAAAGAACAAGGGCAGGGAGGTAAAAAATAAGGGGTTTAGGTCTTAGGGTGGGAGAGAAAAATGATCAAGGAAGAGATGGGTCTTTAACTTCTTCCGGAAATCAGTGTGGCTCACGCAGTTGCACAGCTCATGTGGAAGGGAGTTCCAAAGAGATGGAGCATAGAGGGAAAAGGTCCTGTTACATGTGGATTGTTTACAGTGTTTTTTAGTTGTAGGTATAGTCAGTAGGTTTTTAGTGATAGAACGGTGATTTCTAGTGTTGTTGGAGAAGGTAAGGAGAGGGGAGAGGCATGGAGCTGACTCCTTGGAAATAATTTTGTGTATTAGAAACATAGAAACATGATGACAGAAAAAGACCACATGGCCTATCTAGTCTGTCCTTCCATAACAACAACTACAACAGTCCACTTTTTACCTTTAGAGATCCTCTGTGTTGGTCCCATGTTTTTTTTTAATTCAGTTACTGTCCTCATCTCTACCATCTCCACTGGGAGACTATTCCATGGATCCACTACTCTTTCTGTAAAGAAATATTTCCGCATATCACTCCTGAATCTATCTCCCTTCACCCTCATCCCATGTCCCCTCGTAGCAGAACTTGCTTTCAATTGAAAGAGGCTCTCTCCCTGAACATTTATGCCACGGAGGTATTTAAACATCTCAATCATATCACCTCTATCCCGCCTTTCCTCTAAGGTGTACATATTAAGATCCTTAAGTCTGCCCTCATATTCTTTATAATGAAGCCCATTAATCATTTTAGTAGCAACCCTCTGCACTAACTCCACCCTGTTCACATCCTTTTGAAGGTGCGGTCTCCAGAATTGCACACCATACTCCAAATGAGGTCGCACCAAAGACTTGTACAGAGGCATTATCACCTCCTTTTTTCTGCTAGCCATTCCTCTCCGTATGCACCCAAGCATCCTTCTAGCTTTTGCCGTCGCCTTTTCTACCTGTTTAGCTACTTTAAGATCATCAGACACAACCACGCCTAGGTCCCGCTCTTCTTTAGTGGACAAAACTACTTCACCTCCTATACTGTATTGCTCCCTTGGATTGCTGCAACCCAAATGCATGACGTTACATTTTTTAACATCAAATCCCAGCTTCCAAATTCTAGACCATTCTTCAAGCTTAGCTAGATCCCTCATCATGTTATCTCCACCTTCCTGGGTGTCTACTCTATTGCAGATTTTTGTATCATCTGCAAAGAGGCAAATCTTACCCGACAGCCCTTCCGCTATATCACTAACAAAGATGTTAAAAAGAATCGGACCAAGGAAAGATCCCTGGGGCACACCACTAGTAACATCCTTCTCCTCAGAGTGAGCTCCATTTACTTGTACTCTTTGTCGCCTCCCACCCAACCAATTTCTAACCCAAGCAGTAACTTTAGGGTCCATCCCTAGGGTTCTCAGTTTGTTTATAAGTCGCCTGTGAGGAACAGTGTCAAAGGCTTTACTGAAATCTAAATACACCACATCTAGAGCTCTCCCTCGGTCCAACTCCCTGGTCACCCAGTCAAAGAAATCAATCAGATTTGTCTGACAAGACCTGCCTCTGGTGAATCCATGCTGCCTCGGATCCTGTAATCCGCTGGACTCCAGAAACCTCACTATTTTCTCTTTCAGCAGCGTTTCCAATAATTTACTCACCACCGAAGTTAAACTAACCGGCCTGTAGTTTTCAACCACATCCTTACTTCCACTTTTGTGTAAAGGCACCACATGAGCCTCTCTCCAGTCCTTTGGCACCACTCCCGACTCCAACGAGGCATTGAAAAGGTCATTCAGTAGAGTAAGAACCTTGAATTTCACTCGGTGATGAATTGGGAGCCAGTGGAGATCATAGAGGATTGGTGTAATATGAGCTCGTCTAGGATTGTTTGTTATGAGACGCGCTAAGGTATTCTGGGCTAGTTGGTGAGGTTGAATAGAGTTCTTGGGGAGGCCCTGATAGATCAGATTACAATAGTCAAGTGAGGGGGTTGTAAGGGCCTGACAGACAGTGCAAAAGGAGTCGGGCTTAGGAGAGGTTTGAGGTTCCTGAGAGTACGTAGTTTAGCGTATACTGTGTTAGTGGTTTTCTTTATTTGATCAGAGAAAGATCTGATCGAGTATGATTCCAAGATATTTCACCTGGTTTTTTATGGAGAGAGTGAGATCATCAAAGGTGAGGGTTGTGGGGGGGATGTATGAGGGGTTAGAGAAAACGTGGAGTGCCTCAGTTTTGGATTGGTTGATTATTAGATTGTGTTGAGAGAGCCAAGATTTGAGGCTGGTTAGACATTGATTTAGCTTATAGAAATTAGGGTTAGAGAGGTTAAATGGGGTGAAACACATCATGTCGTCTGCATAAATTTGGTACTGGATGCCATAATTTTGGAAGATCGTGCATACAGGTTGGAGAAAGATATTAAAGAGTAATGCAGAAAAACTGGATCCTTGAGGTACGCCTTGTTTTAGTGTAAAAGGGAGGGAAGTATCACTTCCAATACGGACCTGTTGGGTTCTGTCGTCTAGGTAGGAGTGGAACCATTTTAGGGTTGTGCCTCTCAGTCCTATATCATGAAGTCTGTATAGGAGTTGATGGTGGGGGAGGGAGTCAAAAGCAGCGGATAAGTCAAGGAAAATAAGTAGACATCCTTGGGTGGAGTTCTGGGTGTGTGCATACAGGGAATCTAGTAAGGAAGTGAGGAGGGTTTCAACTCCGTGGTTTTTTTGAAAACTTTATTTACTAACTGACAAATACAGAATTAAACTTTCTTGGGTGAAGATGCCGATTGATAATTCCGGGTTTGCGCTAAAGCCCATGAGCAAGACGACCCTTTGATTTGATGTCACTTTCTCGCTCCCTCTCTCTGTTAAGACCTTTTTTTGCTTTTTCCAAGGGATTTTGTTTTAATACTTAAATATCTTTCTTTCACTTAACACTTGCAATTCAAATAGTTTTAGAAAGTATTGCTAATTTAAGAAGGCATGATGTGATCTCCTTTTCCTCCTCCCTCCCCTAAAAGAATGGTGCTGGTTTAGCAAAAGGAAGAAGCCTATGGGCTGTTAGTTTCCTTCCTGACTCCACCAAATTGATAGTGTTTTAATAGTACTGTAGATCGGGCTGCAAGATATTACCTTTTTCATTTCAGCCTTGATAAACATAGGGAAAGAAATATGTCTGCATTCCATCATTGCTGTTTTTGTTTGGTACATTATTCTTTCACAGGTTATAGAAATAGCACATAAAACCTTTGGGGATAGGGAGCAGGGCTGCCTGACCACTAGGAAAACTAGATGGTCCACAGGGACTGCAGATTCGGGAAGGGGAGTGTGGTAGCAGAGAGCAGCTACAATTGAAACAAAGCAATGGGTCTGGCAGCCACACAAACTTGGAGTCATCCGTGTGTATTTTTACCTTCAGGAAGGATAAGCAATATGCAAATAGTCCATTTACCCCGTAAGCGACTTTTTGAAATCTCCCTCATTGTGTGTATATTTTATAAAATAAAGTTGAATATTTAAAAGTGTGATGTCCAAATATGCATTTTTATAGGATTTTTCTGGGAGGGATGGTATTGAGATTATTAGAATGGAGATTAATAATCAAAATCTTGGGGGGTGATAGGAGTCTAAATACTCTTGCGCCTAGCACCCTTCTACTGGACCTGGCTATGATGTCATCAGCATGGGATCTGCAGAGGTTAGACTGTACCACTACTGCCTGTCCCTGTCTATGAGGCACCCTGGGCAAACCTCATTCCTGGCACCTCTCTGCACCTGCTCCCACACTCATTGACGCCCCTTTCCAGGACCAGCAGCAGCAATGGTTTTAAACAGCACCACAGCGCTTGCTTAAACCTCTGGTTTCTTTCGAGACAGTTTCTCCAATAGGAGAGTTTTGCACATACCATGATAATCTTGAACCTAAGCCAAGGTATGAGGAGCACTGTGCTGCTGTTTCTGTTTCTGCTTCTGCCATTATGATGCAGACTTCCCATATAAAACAATTGCTGCCACTGCTGGTCCCAGAGAAAGGCAGAAGTGGCCAACCTCGCACCACTGGTATTCTCAGCAGCTGCCTAGTTCACCTAATGGTAGCTCCAGCCCTGGGGCTAGATTTCTCTGGCAGCCTGTCAAGTAGCTGAAACAGGATTGGCTCGTGTACTGGCTGTTGGTGCCTGCTCCTTGACTTTCTCCTCCTCCCAGGTTCGCTGTGGTGGTCTGAGCACTCACACTTGCACATGGTGAAAGCGAAGTTCCTGAATGTGCAAATGTACCGAGCATGAGTGATTGGTTAGTTGATGCCAGGGTGACCCAAGAATTACGATTTTCATTGATTTTAACCCGTTTTGGACCACCGTATGTTTTAGGTACATAAGGTTTCCATACTTACTACTCAACTGTTTACTAATTAATGGTTATAAATTCAATGGAACTACGTTTAGCTATTATCGTTATGTCAAAAAACGTTATATACAGATTTTTTATCTGAGATCTAGTTAGTTTAATAGGTATTCGAAGTTTGCTGATTTTGACGGTACTGGCGGCTCAACATAAAAAGATCACCAAAAATAGTAAGTAGCTTATAATGCTGTAATAGCTACTATTTTGCAAATAAAAGTATTTGTAGACTTTAAAAAATAGGTTTAGATAACTGTAAGTTACTTAGTGTCAGAGTTATTGGTGCGTATATCGGCCTTGTATGTTTTTCATACGCTGGGCTAATATGTTGTCAAAACTAATTGCTGTCAAGCATTCTGTTCTAGGTGTTTCAATGGTGCAATATCGACGCACTGCATCAGAAGTGTTTTCACGTGTATCATATTCCGCTGTCAGAATGGACTGTTGACAAACTATATTATATCATAATAAAGTGTTTTAAATGAAAACTGCAGTTTCAATAGTATCATACAGTATGTTTAATAAGTCAATGGATATTGGAACTGAATCCTATCTTTTCTGAAGATGGACAATATACTATATTGGACCAGTGTATGAAAAACATACACTACATGAAACTTCTATTTTCTGCAAAGTTTTATTATTTTTTATTATTGCCAGTATTTCATAGTTGTTTGTGTGTAACAAATCTAATAAATCATCCAGAACAGAGAAAGAATATGCGAACTGTCCAAAATGGGTTAACATTCATATGAAAACTAATGCACATGCCCAGTATATTTATTTATTTATTTATTTAGCAAACACTTATATACCGCTACTTCCAGCGATCAGAAGCAGTTTGATTATAATTTTGGGATATGTCACAAAATCAAGACAGAAAATTTGGGGCATAGATAGAGAGAACAGGGGTAATACACAGCACACATAGTAGGGTCTACACATAGACCTTAAGGAACTATCGTACATTTAAAAGCGATTATCCTTCATCTATTTACATTTTTACATACAGCAGTTCACTTCATTTTATCTTATTGGATTTACATCTGGTCATAGTGACAATTGAATAGATGAGTTTTTAATTTTTTCCTGAAATCGAGTAAGTCTTTAATTGCTCTTAGCTCGTGTGGTAGGTGGTTCCATAAAGTGGGGGCAGAGAAGGAGAACGCTCTGCGGCTAGTACTGATTTTTACATGTCTGATGCTGTTTGGAACTATTAGTGTGTCTGAGCTGATGGTTCTCCTGCTTCTGGTGGTAGGTTGCATGGAGATCAGGGTGGAGAGGAATGAGGGGGCCAGGTTGTGAATTAGCTTGAATGTCGTTACCAATGTTTTGTATTGAATCCTGGCAGCGACTGGGAGCCAGTGCAGTTCCATCAATACAGGTGTGATATGTTCAGTGACGCTTGTTCTCATTATGATCCTTGCTGCTACGTGTTGTGCCAGTTGTAATATGTTGGTCGTTTTCTTTGGTAGACCCTGTAAGATGGAGTTGCAGTAGTCGAGGTGAGGCATGATGAGCGCTTGAGCAACTGAACGGAAGTCACATGGATCTAGTACATTCCGTAGGGGTCGTAGTAGTCTAAGCTTGTGAAAGATGGCTTTGTTGGTGTTGCTGAGGTGTTTTTCCATTTTCAGTTTTCTGTCGATTGTGACTCCTAGATATCCTAGTATATGTTGTGTGTGTGATCATGAGTCTTCATGGTATGCTCATCAGAACTTCAAGAGACTACACACTCAGCTAAGGCTTTCAAACTTTATCATTACATGTTTTTTGATGACCTATATGCAACAGGTAAACTTTTTTTAGGAATCTTCAGCCTGCCTACGTTCCTTGCATAGCTTTTAAATCAGATATCTGATTGTGCCCTCAGTTCATAGAAGGCCTACTGGCCAGGGATACTTTTAAGCTTGCGTGTGTGAAAAATGTTTTTGTCGGAAAATCAGCCATGAGCTTGAAACAGCCTCTTGAAGCTACCCTTCCATTTTACTCAATAAAAATTTTTTAATTGAGCCCACTACGGAGCCACATAATATAGGTAAAATACACCAAGAAATAGTGCCACCTACATATATAACCAAAGGCAAATAATTGAATCAAAAAAAGCCCATAGAAGAAACAAAAAAGCAGACACTTATCTGTGTTAAAATTCGTTTGAATCTTCTGCAACAGCAAAGGGTATAGAGAACTTCTTAATACCGTTCTTCTCATAAATGTTTCTCATAAATGTTGTAGCACCATGACTAAATCTATTGCAGTTATAAAACAGACACAGCACTGCGTTTCGGGCAAAGAACAAATTAATGCCCTGTCTCAACACTTGAAAAACTGTGATAAAGTGAAGTCAAACTCCTCCAACTTCACAGGACGCCAGCGCATGCTCATTGGCAATCTGAACCTACACTGTCAAAGGTCTAGTTTAAATGACCCAAACCAACCAATCGCAAATGGCCATGCGATAGTAACATGTTCAATGAAGCTGTTGCAACAAATGAAAAGAAAAATCAGAGAACACTGATCCAATCTAAATCTTTATTTAGCCCCAACGGTTCCACTGTTGACAAAGTGAATATTGTCGCGCCCCCTACTGTCCAGGCGGCTGCCTAGAGGAGGGGACGTGCCTTAATATAGTCCAGAGCCGGAGCTTCTGGGTATTGTAGTTGTGGGTTCAAATAATATTGAGGCCCGAGAGTTTAAGGCAAACACAGGAATATTTATTTTTGCTTTCCACCTTCCAAAAAGAGCCTTTAAAAGCTCAACGCATGGTACACAAATTAATATAGGATTATTTCTCCCAAAACCATTTTTTCTACAAAAGAAAAGACTTTTACATACAGCACCACACAGTAACTGTTTCTGTCAGGTTAAAACGTTTGTAGTTACTTTTCTTACAACTTCCAGCATTCAGAAGAAAGCTTTAATTGCTTCCTTCAGCATTAAAGACATGTAGCTATTTTATTTTAAAGTTCCAGCCTTCAGCATAAGGTTTTAGCTGCTTCACTCAGCATAAAGCACGTATAGCTGTCTCCTTCTTTTAAAGGCAAACAGGATTCTTGAGCAATATTGACTTAAACGACGTCCAGCCTGTTTTCTTTTCTGCTTTACCAGACAGTAAGATTCTAGGCATTTCCCCTTTCAGTTAAGACCATTACAAAGTCTTATGACATAAAGAACAGTCCATTATAGAAGACTCAGACTCCTGGTCAGATTCATAACATTCAGTTTGCATTTATTCAGCATCAGTGCTTTCTGTATCCTGCTTTAATTCTCCCTGTACAAACTCAGGTTTAACCTCTTCTAGCAGCTCTTTGCACACAGGCTTTTCAGCAGGCACGTGAAGCCTCTTCTCTCTCATTAAGTGGCACAGTGCCTCTAACTGACTTAAATTACTTTTAGTCACAGATTTACTCACGTTCCCTTTTGGAGCTGGCAAATTTCCTATAGCTTCCTGGATTACTGCCAAAGTACCTTGCTCCTCGTCAGAACTTCTCTCAGCTATAAGTCTCCTCCCTCCAGAGCCCAAAGCAGTTTCTCTGCAGCACTGGCTCCTCTCTGGATTATGGCTTCTACCACTGAGAGCTCCACTGCATTCCTCAGCGTTCTCTGTGGTTAAACTTTTCCTGTGACTCGGTCTCACAGCTTCCTTCCCTCTGGAACCCTCTCTAGTGTTGTCCTTGGAAATACTCTTCTCTTCAGCTGCCCTGAAGGTCTTCCTTCCTTCAGACTTCCTCGAGTTTCTGCTTCCTTCTATTTCCCTGGTGGTTCTATTTCCTTCTATTCCTCTGCGTTTATATGAGTTTGCCTGAACTAGGGTCCCGTGCTCCTCTCCCAGGTGGCTCTCATTAATTTTACTACTTGCTTCAGAGCTTGGGCGCGGCTTGTAACCAAGAGCTACATGTGCTTTTTTCTGTTTAGCTTCAGCATGAGAGCTACAGCCTTCCTGCCTGTCTCTCTCCCTAAAGGTAAATGGGTGTTTTTCTCCTATTTCCATAGGCTCAGAAACACTTTTGCCATCACAATATCCAACGCTGTTCCAATGTTTGGAGAAATCTTTCACGATCACCACCTTGCGGGTTTTCAGGCACCCAATCGAGCACTCTCCAAAACAAATCCTCAAAAGTATGACCGAAGTCCAAATAATGTTGAACAATCGAGGCAGACAGTGTTGCAGTTCTGATCCGTGATGCATATTCCCCCAAACGAACTTTGATGGGTCGAATAGTCCTGCCAATGTACAAAAGACGGCAAGGACAAATTAAAACATATACCACAAAAGACATGGAGCAAGTTGTCAACCATCTGGCTTTATGAATAAGGTCCTTATTTAGCACCCGCCATTCTATGCCTGTGATAGAACGCGAGCAGTAATTACAAGAGGTACAACAAACATGACCCAATGCAGAGGCTCCTGTGGGGACAAATCTGTCCAAGGGGTATGAAGTGACACCCACAAAATCCCGAAGATTAGGGCCTCTGGAATGTGCCATCTGCAATCTCCTTTGAAAACATGGGTGCAGCTGTAAAATATGCCAATGTCGGGCCAAAATCTTCCGGATGTGGTTCGTGTGTGTCGTATACAGCATCACTCCCACAAACGTGTCAGATGAAACCCCCAAACCCAGTTGTGTTAGACTCATAGAGGTCGAAGGGAACAACCATTCCCAATGGATGTATTTAGCCCTCAAAAAAGCTTGCTTGATGACTCTCATGGGATAGCCTCTCTGGGCTAACCGGAGCGATAATTCATGTGCATGTTTTAAAAAATCCGTACAATCAGAACAAAACCGTTGATTCAAAGAAACTGTCCAAATGGGAGACCCTTCTTTAAAGACATAGGATAAAAACTAGAAAAGGTCAATAAAGTATTTCGTTGAACCGGCTTTCAAAATAGTGTTGTTTGAAGAGTGTTGTGTCTTTTAAACACTAAAACATCCAGAAATTCTAATTGATCAAAGTGATGATGCATAGTGAAGGTAAGATTAGGTCTTAATGAATTCAACCATTGCAGAAACAAATGTAAACGAGCTTCAGTACTCTTCCACAAAAAAAGATATCATCAAGAAAATGGACCCACAAGGCTATGTCTTGAAACCATAAAGAGGGATAAATTAAAGATGACTCAAACTCAGAAATATATAACGTAGCTACAGAAGGAGCTACTGTAGCCCCCATAGCTATCCCTCCAATTTGATGAAAATACTGTTGTTCAAATTGAAAATAATTCCTGGTGAGAACTAAATTAAGCAGTTGCTGAAAAATGACCGAGGAATCCATTCTGTTAATGGTATATGCAAACGAGATATTGCTGCTAATGCTTGATCTTGATCAATATTAGAATACATGGCCGTGACATCCAAAGAAACCAACCACCAAGACTCCAATGGTTCAGTCACTTGTTGAAGTTTAGTAAGAAAATGAGTAGTATCTTTCAAAAATGATGGCACCGATTGAGAGCAAGGCTGTAAGAACCGGTCACAAAACTTAGAAAGCGGTTCCAAAATTGAACCGCGACATGACACAATAGGTCTCCCCAGGGGTAATGCCATGGATTTATGTATCTTAGGAACTGTATATATGATGGGAATTATAGGATGTTTAATAACCAAAAATCTGAATTCACGTTTTGTCTTCCAATTATTGGATAACGCCTGCTGCATGATAAGAAGAATCTCAGACTGCAACGCACTGAAGGGATTTTGAGACAATTGAACATAATATTTTGTATCCCCCAGCTGATCCAAAAGATGAGACCAATATTGGGAGTACGACTGAACCACAGTAGCACCCCCCTTGTCGGCTCTGCCTATTACCAAGTCACAATTATCCCGTAGTTCTTTAACAGCTTGCCACTGATTTTTAGTCAAATTATGGAAGCGAGTTTTTAAATTAGATCTTTCCAATACTGCTAAATCCTGAAGGACTAATTTTTGGTAAGTTTGAATGAAAGGATCAGTATGATCATGAGGAATCCATGTGAACGGAGCTCGAACCACAGAGGTATCAATACCCATATCATGCGTAGAACAAAATTGGGTCACCAATAATTTTCTAAAAAAATTGGTGCAAAGCTATCTGCATTTGAAAAGAATCATAATGGGACACCGGTACAAAAGAAAGTCCCAAATCTTTGGGATTTTGTGGGTGTCACTTCATACCCCTTGGACAGATTGGTCCCCACAGGAGCCTCTGCATTGGGTCATGTTGCTTGTACCTCTTGTAATTACTGCTCGCGTTCTATCACAGGCATAGAATGGCGGGTGCTAAATAAGGACCTTATTCATAAAGCCAGATGGTTGACAACTTGCTCCATGTCTTTTGTGGTATATGTTTTAATTTGTCCTTGCTGTCTTTTGTACATTGACAGGACTATTCGACCCATCAAAGTTTGTTTGGGGGAACATGCATCACGGATCAGAACTGCAACACTGTCTGCCCCGATTGTTCAACAATGTTTGGACTTCGGTCATACTTTTGAGGATTTGTTTTGGAGAGTGCTCGATTGGGTGCCTGAAAACCCACGAGGTGGTGATCGTGAAAGATTTCTCCAAACATTGGAACAGCGTTGGATATTCACTTGGTCAACGGTGGAACCGTTGGGGCTAAATAAAGATTTAGATTGGATTAGTGTTCTCTGATTTTTCTTTTCATTTGTTGCAACAGCTTCATTGAACATGTTACTATTGCATGGCCATTTGCGATTGGTTGGTTTGAGTCATTTAAACTAGACCTTTGACAGTGTAGGTTCAGATTGCCAATGAGCATGTCCTGTGAAGTTGGAGGAGTTTGACTTCACTTTATTGCAGTTTTTCAAGTGTTGAGACAGGGCATTAATTTGTTCTTTGCCCAAAACGCAGTGCTGTGTCTGTTTTATAACTGCAATAGATTTAGTCATGGTGCTATAACATTTATGAGAAACATTTATGAGAAGAACGGTATTAAGGAGTTCTCTATACCCTTTGCTGTCACAGAAGATTCAAACGAATTTTAACACAGATAAGTGTCTGGTTTTTTGTTTCTTCTATGGGCTTTTTTGATACAATTATTTGCCTTTGGTTATATATGTAGGTGGCACTATTTCTTGGTGTATTTTACCTATATTATGTGGCTCTGTAGTGGAGTCTAATGCTTGAGTATGATCCTCAACTGTCTGAGCTACAGTACCTGAATCACTCAAAAACGTTTCTGAAAAAGTCCCTGGATGGTGTCCCATAAAGACTCTAATGTCACAGCCATAGATCTAACAACCTCCCAAACTTTCGTCCTGGAAGCAAGCTCACCCAAGTCGTACACAATGTCATGGACTGTTCTTGAAGAATTCGGGCACATCCTCACTGCCCCATCCACACAGGGAGTGGACTCCACTGCCAGGGATCCTCCTGGAAGGAAAATGCCCTCACTCTCACTGGAGCACGGCGACTCCAAATCTCCAACTGCCCCCATGTTTCCATGGTTGGGAGGCACTGTATGCACTATGGGGCTTAGTGATGCCCCGTCACTGCTGCCTGCTGGTTGCCCATCGGGTAGATCAATGGAAGGCTGGACAGTTGAAGCACAGGAAATGCCAAAACACTCAAGAGTATACTGACAGATGGGAGCAGAAGTGGACCCTCCAGGAGCAAGTCCCTTTCCTCTTGCCCATCGCAACAACAGCCAAGAAGTCCACAAACAATGCCAGCACTAGTAGTGAGTTCAGGCATCCCATGCCAAGCTCCTCCAAAGCTCCATCTTGGATCTCTAACCAAGGATTTTATAGCTACTGAGGCTTCCAAGCTCCGCTCGATGGCCAGTATGCGCTGGTCTATCGAGGTTGCCGATGCTTGGGTATCAGTAATGGGTAGTTGTGCTACCGTGCCAGAGCATGGCACCAGGAGTTCTCCAGAGGTCGAGTTCTTGGGAGCATCCTGGGCCCCCTCAATGGTCTTGGAGGACAGGCCCTCCCTCCAGAGCTGTTTAACAGGCTGATCTACCTCCAAGGCAACACCTGAGGAGTCTCGATGTTTTGAATGAGATCTTCCTCTGGACGTACCATCAGATTTTGATGCAGCCTTTTGTTTGGACTTTAAAGATACCTGAGATCCATGGGAGGATGATGAGGCTCTCGATGAAGTGGACACCATCGATACTGCGGTCCAATGCGAAGAGTGCTCCAAATTTAGAAGCTCTGTTCTGTAGGCCTCTCCATGTCATTTTTTGACAGATGGAACAGTCTTCTGGCTGGTGGTCTGGGCTGAGGCATTTTAAGCACCAGTCATGTATGCCAGCCACCAAAATGGTACTGGCACAATTAGAACATTTCTTGAAACCACTAGCTGGTTTCTCCATGCCTTCAGAATGCGAAGGCTATGGTAGGCTGTAAGGCCTAACAAGG
Source organism: Ichthyophis bannanicus (assembly GCA_033557465.1). Classification (NCBI taxonomy): domain Eukaryota; kingdom Metazoa; phylum Chordata; class Amphibia; order Gymnophiona; family Ichthyophiidae; genus Ichthyophis; species Ichthyophis bannanicus. The sequence goes on along the minus strand of CM066051.1, from coordinate 18,456,720 downwards.
GTGTCAATACCCAAGTGTTCTTCGTAATTTCTTTAAAAAAAAAACAACTGAAAGAGAAAGAAAAGGAGGAACCAGCAATGTCATCAACAGTGCTGGTGTCGACAGGAAGGCAGAGGCACTATCCACAAAAATGTTTTTCTGCAGTAACAGGATTTGCTTCCTGCTGTGAAGAGAGGGAGTTGAGAAGGCAGTCACGCAGGCACAGTGGAGTGCTCCCAAAAGCTTTCCTGTTGGATGCTGGGGAGCATTCCTGCCCAGGCTGCATTGTTACCTGTCACCCATATGTGAAGACTACATTCCTACTTGTTCCTGGAGATACATGTGATTAGTGAAGCCCATCAGAATTATTTTATCACTCTGGTCTACATCTCAAGAACTAGTAAGAACCAGTTTCAGCTCTTCTGCTGTGAGATTATAAGAAAATATAAATATTCATTCCAATATATTAGCGTGAGCTGCTCGTCATCTTCAAAATCTGCTCCCCACCTCTGCAGACACAAGATTTCAACAAGAAAACAGAATTCTTCCATCTCAGAACACCCAGAGAAAGAAACACAGTACTCTGACCTGCACTATTCACAGTAAGGTAACAGTGATTCAGCTCAATTAATCATTTACAATTTCACAATTTCTCTGATTATTGCATATTTCCCTTGCAAAATATCCCAGAAGAAAATATATATATTTATATCATTGAGTGCTGCAATTCTTGAATAAGTGTGTAACTTCCCTCAATAAAACTGCTCTGCAACTTTAAGAGAGCCTAGTCCTTCATTTTATTTTGTTCACATTATATTGCAGTGCAGGCTTTAAATGAAAGCTAGTGAATATTCCCCCAGGGCTGTTCAAAGGGCTGTGCGAGAGGAGCAGCTGCACAGTGCGCCAGCACAGAAGAGGGCACTGGCATCATCACTGGGCTTCCAGGACGCTCAAAAAGAGTGAATTAGTGAATGGAGCTCAGTGGAGAGGGCACAAGATTTCTTAGGGGCATGTTTACTAAGCATTCCTAACGTGCGGGGCCGCGGTAGTGTGCCTGTGCCATATAAGGAGTGGGCGGTTCAGGCCGAAAAAGGAAAAAAAAAGACCGTATGTGTGCGCGTCGCGTTAATGTGCGGGGCCCACATTAGCGCGTGGGAAGGCTAAGTGGGGTGCAGCTGGGCACATATAGGAACAGAGCCGTAGCACAATGGTGAAGGCAATAACCAATGGTGCAGGGGCCACGGGTTCAATCCCCCAGTGTGTGCAGCCCAAAAAGACTGGCTGAGGCACCACCTTGAATGTGGAAATGTGTGTCAGGAGGCAAAATAATTTTAAGGCGGCGCACTGTTCATTTTGGGGCGGCATAAGGTGGCACACTGTTCATTGTGGGGTGGCATAAGGCGGCGCACTGTTCATATTGGGGCGGCATAAGGCGGCACACTGTTCATTGTGGGGCGGCATAAGGCGGCGCACTGTTCATTGTGGGCAGCAGGATGCGGCGCGCTGATGGCCACAAGGCGGCGCGCTGATGCTAAAGCAAAGGAACACAGCCACAGCACAATGGTTAAGACACTGACCAATGGTGCAGGGACCAGGGGTTCAATCCCTCACAATGCCCATTGAAAAAGGCTAGCTGAGGCAGTATATTTTATGTTGTGGAGTGCTTTAGGAGGCTTTTTAATTCTATTTTGTGATAACTACTAGCAAACGCACTCTCACAGCATGTTAACATAAGGCGGACCATAAGGCACATGTTACAGTGCACCGTCCGCCAAGGCACCCTAGAATGTCCCCTATAGGGCAGCATGTATGTTGCGACACAGGATAATGTATAGTGCACCCTATATGGATGCCAACCATAAAGTGCCCTATAGGGCGCCCAATAAAGCACCCTCAGAGGCACCTTATGGGTACAGTACGCTGAGGGTGTTATTGCAGGCATCAACATATGTACAGTAAATGTAAAAAATGCTTTGGAAAACCCTATCACAGAATCCCACTGTGGGTATGAACCCATGACCTCTGGCTGCACAGGCAGTGGCATAACCATTGGGCTACACCTCTATAGCTGTAAGCAAGCTCCTGCCTGGCTGCAGATAGCCTGCACGTCACATCACAGACAGTCTGCTGGTGTAAACAGGATAGTGTTAGGCCACCCGTACCCATGATGCACTGCACATGCAAATCAGCTGTCCACAGACGCACACAAGATGGGAACTGCACCCCTAAAGCTACCCGGCCTGGTAGGGGGAGGTGTCCTTGTGCACCCACACAGCACCTCGGCCTGGTAGGGTGCCCTGAGTGGGTGGACAAACGGCAAAGAGTAGCTAAACACCATCACATTGTGCGGTTACTATGCCCACCCTGAGTGTGTGATGATGCGCCCAGGACCAGGTGCACAACACCTCGCATGGCTGAATGCGGCCATGTCAGAGCTCCAAAGCAGCAATAACCTGTGAAATAGGTAGGTGCTGCATAAACATCTTGGAGATCGCTCTCTGCCACAGTTAGTGGAACACCCCCCCCCCCGGTGGACAAACCAGGGTCTCCCACCAACAGATTCCCATACTATATTTCCCCCCCCCCCCCCCACAGGGCAGTCCAAGCAGCTCCACACCCATCCATAACACAATATCAGACAGACATTAGGCCTGGATATTCATAGATGCACCCCACCACTATCTGATATTCACCTGCAGCAAGCCATCAGCCACTGCACCCTGCAAGGCACTCCATCAAGACACATACCATCTGTGCTCAGTCTGCTGGTTGGTCCTGATGGAAATGCATGCACCCACAACTGGGGTGGCAGCACACACAAGCAGATAAGTCAGTGAAAAGGCCCCAACAGGAAACCCATATATATCACATGAGAGAAACACAATACAGCACTATGGGTGTGCCTAGCCATGCTGCCATCACTGCACACTCAGGGTGAGAGTGATCCCCCAGCAGCACATACAGAGGTCCCCCTGTCTGTGTAGGTGGTGGCCGGGCACTACCATGTCCCTGCCAGTGCCCTATGCCCTGTGCAGCTGCATCCTGGTCAGCCCACCCTGTCTGAGATATACCCATGGTCCCTTGCTACTCATTATGCACATTAGCAGGCCAATACTGGCAACAGTGCTGGCAGTGTGGGCTGTGGAAGGGGCTTGCAGCCAGCACCCACTGTATAGACAGACACACACTTCCACACCTATGCCAGCATGGTGCTACTATTGAGGAGGTAATTAGCCTTGGCCACCAAACCTGTCCTAGGCACGGCAAGGCATGGATATGGTACGCAGTACTGCTGGGGGTCACTCCCCAGGGTGGCAAACACCGTCAGAGGCCAGTCCTGGAGCATGACCCGCAAACACCTTACAGATTGTTCTGATGGGGTCAACTAGCAGTATGTGCGTAACGTATGGATATCTATCTGCCAGTACACCTAGCAAACGTCTCAGAGCTGTGTACCGTATACCTCAGGTGTAGGGTGACATTGCTAAGGTATGCAGGTGCTAGTATTTGGAGATGCACGCAGGGTCCACTGTTCTGCCTCTCCAGGAGACATTGGCCAATGGGGCCTGTGGGTGTGGGTGTGGGTGTGTCTGCCCCTGTTGGCTGCTGCTTTACGGCAGAGATTCCCAACCCCAGTCTAGGTCTGCATCACACTGTTCGTGTTTTCCTGCTGTCTCTCATGAATATGCATGAGCTACATCTACATGCCATGGGGGTGGTGCATAGATATACAGCACAGGCATTTGTATGAGTGGCAGCATGGAACCTGACTGGTGTGTGGCACACCAGGAATGCATTTGGGAGAGTCTGCTCTAGGTACTGCCCCTGTTCATGGTGTCTGTGCTCAGTGGGGTAAAAGATAGACGTATTACCATTGCATATGTCCTCGACACGAAAGGTGTGTCCTTACTATCACTGTGTAGGTCTGGGAAAAATATGTGGCTAGGGTTGGCAGAAGCCCCAGCTGGGCTTTGAACCTGTGACCTTCTGTTCTTGCATGCACTGTCTGTGTGCACTGCACCACCGTGTAGCCACAGATTGGCTGGTTTCCCTGGAACGTCCATGACTGTGGATCCGGCAGGGCCTGTCTGTTGCAGTGGACTGTGCCAGCCTGCACATGGCTAGGCCTCTGTCTTCTGTGGCTAGCAGCCACTGCCCTCTGCACCACATGTACTCGTCCGCCAACATGCTGGCATGAGCTGCTCTCAGAAACAGCAGATGACCAGATTGCAATGTGGCAGTACGGGACTGCATTTGGGGGATTTGGCTGTAGGTAATGCCCATTGTTGTTGTGTTTTTGCAGTGTTGTGTAAAATATGGGTGTTTTCCCCATGCTTATGTTCCCTGCAATACAGGGGTGTCTGCGCTATCTTTGTTTAGTGGTGGGTAAAATATAGGGGCTGGGCTGGCATGTGCCCCAGCTGGGATTTGAGCCTCTGACCCTCTGGTTCTAGAGGTACTGGCTCTGTCCGCTGCACCACACTATGGCCACAGAGACAATGCAGCCCCTGGAGGTAGTAAACCTGGCAGGATGGAGTCGCAAACCCTGCTCTACGCATTTTTACTGTAGGCACATGCACTCTGTCTGGTGACAAACGTGCACATAAACCCCGGAAATGACCACAGACACTGGGGGACAATATATCACCACGCTGGGCAACAGTGATATTAATGGGCAACCATAGCAAACACTCCCAGGAAAGCTCCAAAAAGGACATTTGTTTTGGATGAGTCTCCGCTCCGTAGACCCTTCCAATATTCATTTCTTCTTTCCGGAGCTTTCCTGGGTGTGTTTTCTATATTTGCCCATTACTATAACTGTTCCCCAGCTGCATTACTATTTGTGATATTTTTGTTGTGGTCACTTTCTATTTTTATTTTCACTTTTGTGCTGTGCACATGTATCACACTGCTCACGTTTTGCAGGTTTCCCCGATTTTGCTGTACATTGCTGACGGAAATGGTTTCTCTTCCCTTTAAATGCCCTCTACCGCGAGTGTTTCACTCGCGGTAGTTTTGCTTTGGGATTCGGCCCCGATAATGTGCGGGGAGCCTCTCCCCTCCCCTTCCCCGCCCATTAAACCCGTCTCTCCGCCCCTCAGGAACCTTCCTCCGCCCTCCGTTAGCCGTTCCACGCCTCTATCGGACATTTGCGGGCCCGTACTTGTGCGGGGCCCGTTATTGTGCCGCGCACCTGTGCGGGGGTGACACGCACGATTGCGGGGCGTTTAAGCGCTCTTAAGTACCGCTTTTAGTGCGCTATTTTGCAGCGCGCAAATTAGCGGTTTTTAGTAAACATGCCCCTTAATCACATAGGACGTATTTCTAGCCTGCTACAGTTCTATATTCCCCAGTGCATATTAACTTCCCTCTCAGTACAAAGAAACTGATCCGCTCTTGATTCTGTCCCTTTGCATGCATGGAGATGTAGGGAAACTCAGGACTGTAGACTCTACATACAGGAGGTAATTTTATAAAGGCGTTAACATGCAGAGACTGCAAGCATTAATGGCGTCTTATAAACTCCCAGGCACTTTAGGAAGTCCACACTTTGCCATGGTATATACTTTGCCAGTAGATATAGCACTTTGACATGGTGCATACTTTGCCTGTAGGTGTAACCATCTTGAGTGGAGAATGTACATTGTCATAAAATACCTTCATTTACAGCTGCTATAGAGCAGGTGCAACTGTCCATGCTTTAACTTAAGGCAAGATCTCTGCTACTTATGTTACTTGTCTTTATAAAATATGGACATTTTGATTATCTATCTTTACCTAGGTGTCTCATTAGAAAATTACTCTGTGTGTCTGGAGGTGTCACAGGATCTTAGGTTGCTATAAGCTGAGTCATGTCTGATGAACTTCTGTCTTTCTGCGTTCTTTTTAATGCCAATCCTCTGCCCTTTTCCTTATGTTCTCCATCTTTCTGCCTAGAATGTACCACATTATATAATCTCGTTGCCTTTGCTTTCCCTGTGCCCATGGTTCTGGCTAACATTTGCCCAATTTTTCAATCTTTCTAAGATGTGTATGTGAGTGTGTGTGTGTGTGTCTGTGTGTGTGTTCTTGTATATGATTCTTATGACTGTGGTTATGTTTTATGGGTAGATTGCTTTTCAGTTAAATGTTCCCTCACATTCATATCAGGCTTGAGCAGAATAGTGTAACACTTGGGAATAAAGATACAACCCAACAGCCCTGCACTGGAAGCCAGTATAGCAAATATCTCCACAGCTACCATGTATTTGCCTTTTGTGCTCAGGTAGGCTGGGATGAAGGAGACCCAAACACTGCAGAACACCAGCATGCTGAAAGTGATCAACTGGGCCTCATTAAAACGGTCTGGTAAATGCCTTGCCAGGAAAGCAATGATGAAGCTTACAACAGCCAGCAAGCCCATATATCCAATCACGCTATAAAATGCAACAGTGGAGCCTTCATTACAGACTAGTATCATCTTTCCAGGCTCAGTCTGTATATCATAGTCTGGGAATGGAGGAGAGATGAGTAACCATGCAGTAGAGATCATAACTTCACTCAGGGAGCAGAGAAGGACCAGGAAGCTGAGTACTCTTGACCCAACCCACTTCCTTAACATGCTCCCAGGCTTTGTGGCTTTGAAGGCAATGACAACTGTAATGGTTTTTGCCAGTATGGCAGAAACAGCGACTGAGAAAATGATCCCAAAAGCAGTTTGCCGGAGCAGACAGGTCAGCTTCTCTGGACGCCCAACGAATATCAAGGAGCAGAGGAAGGAGAGCATGAGGGAGAGGAGGAGGACGTAACTGAGATCCCGGTTGTTGGCTTTCACTACAGCTGTCTCACGGTGTTTAAGAAATATTCCCAGTACTCCAGCAGTGATTACACACAAACCAATGGCCATGGAAGCTAAAACCACACCCAAGGGATCCTCATAGGAAAGGAATTCAATGGATCTCGGGATGCAGCCATCTTGCCTATCGTTGGGCCACTGATCATCAGGACACCTTAGGCAGTTTTCCATATCTAAAAAATAATGATATTTTTGTCAGTATTTGAATAAGAACATGAACTTGCAGTATGCTGACATTTTTAATGTCGACAAAGCGAAAAAGAAAAAAAATCCAAAGTAGGATACAAAAAAACACAAAAAACATGAGTCGGAAAAAAGGAAGAAAAAGTAAATACCAATTAGAACTAGATACTATATATATAATAGAAGAAAAAAAGACCTCGGCCACCTCTACATCCAATGTAAATGGAGAGGTTGAGCCAGCTGAAGGGCAAACCAAACCGGAACGTCAGCCAAATGGTGCCACAATAATCAGTGGTCAGGAAAAAATCTCTATAATGGGGTGCCAAAACAAAACATTAAATGATATTCTAAATATTCAAAAAAGGAACCCCTGAACAGCTCAAATTGGTAATTGCAATCATATATCACCAGCAGCAATAAATCACCAGCCCAAGACCGCAGCATGAGAAAAATCCCGAAAGCAGCAGCAAAAAGAAGAAAAAATGCTTAAGAAACTTAGCTTAGAATCTACAAGCTCAGCACAGCAGCATAATGAAGGTCATGCAGTCTGCAACATTCAAGGCAACAATCAGGAGCCCCGTCACCGGGTGTTTTACCAGAAGGCTTCTTCAGGGAGCTCAGAAATCAACGATGCTGCTGTTGCCAAATTATATGAAAAAAGGAAAAGAAGAAAAACTCTCACATGTTAAACTGAGAAGCGACTCAAAATAAACAAACAAAAAAAGAACAGAAAAGGAGGAAAAAGCCAGCACACTCACCCGAAACAATAAGGAAAACAGAAGGAGCGATACAACACCCACTGCTAGAGCTACCGGCACAGGAAGCAAAAAATCGCCAAAGCATGTGCATTAAAAAAAGGCTTCCCCAATGACGTCAAGGGGTACTCCCGAAACTCCCGACAGGCACAAGATTCAAGAACAACTTTAAGCCCACGACGGGAGCTGACAAAAAGCAAGCAGCGGGAATGCATGGTATAAGAGGACACCCCAAATCAAAAACCAAAAGAATCCCCCACGCTCCAATGAACAGGCAACGTGTAGCCATACAAAAAAAACAATCAGGAACCAACGTGCATGACCAGGCAAAGAAAAAGAAAAAAAAATGTAAGAAAAATGCAAGAAAAATAATGTAATATTTAAATCAAACATTCATATTTTGATACTTTCAATAAAGAGGAACAACAGTATTATCATTTGTATTATTGCTGTTATTACATTCTACACTTGGGTCAACCTAATTGGCACCCTTGCATTTTAGGTATGTTGTGTACAATATCATGAGAAATAATTTGAAATATTCCAACTATATGTCATCATAATATTTTAGTAGTGTGTTCAGAGGTATACAACAAAAAAAAAGATATCTGTACAATTTTTAGTTCTAATTTCTGAGAAATAAAACATGATCTGGACAGGATTAATGGCACCCTTCACTAATATTTGGTTGCACAACCCTTGGCAATGATGACAGCCTCCAAACATTTCTTATAGCCATCTTTAAGTTTTGTGCATTTGTCTGCTGGTAGTTTCTCCCACTCTTCAATGTGATTTGTTTCAGCTCATGAATGTTTCCAGGTTTCCTTTTACCAATGGCAGATTTCAGCTCTTTCTTGACTGGATTTTATTTATATTCTCTTATATACCATGCTATTCTACATCAGTGTGGTTTACATTGAACAAACTGAAATTACATTGAACAGGGCATTATAACTTGGAGATAACTATTTTACAGGGAACATGGGCTATGGAGGGTTAAGTGACTTGCCCAAGACCACAAGGAGCACCTGTGGGACTAGAAACCCCAGTCCTTCCAGCTCAAGATTGCTGTCCTCTAGTGGGATTTGAACCCCTGACCTTCTGGCCTGAAGTACCTTACCCCAACCACTAGGCCACTCCTCCACTCCTTGATTGAGATTGGATTGAGATCGGATTGCTGGCCAGTTTGAAATAGTCCATTTTATTTCCTTTTTAGCCATTCTTTTGTATTTTTGGATGTATGTTTTGGGTCATTGTCCTGCTGGAGGACCCATGATCTTCGACCGAGACCTAGGTTTCTGACACTAGGTGGCACATTTCACTCCAAAATACCTTGGTAGTCCTCTGACTTCATGATTCCTTTAATATGTTCCAAGCCTCAAGTTCCTGAGGCAGCTAAACAGTCCCACAACATTATGGAACCTCCACCCTATTTAACTGTAGTAAAGGTGTTTTATTTTTTCTTATAAGCTTTATTTCTTCACCTGTAAATGTATCACTGGTCTGTATTGCTAAAAAGCTCATTTGGTTTCATCTGTCCACAGAATCTTTTCCCAGAAAGATTGTGTTTTCTCAAGGTGGATTTGATTGCCTTTACCTAGGTGCCTCAGGTGTGCCTTTTTATGTCGGTCTTTAAGCCATAGTGTCCTCCTGGCCTTTTCCCGTGAATTCCTTCTTTGTTTAGTGTAAGGCATATAGTACAGGTTGAAAGGTCATGCATTTGGGCTTCAGCAATCCAAGGGAGCGATATAGTATAGGGGGTAAAGTACTTTTATCCACAAGAGAAGAACGGGACTTAGGCATGATTGTGTCTGATGATCCTAAAGTAGCTAAACAGGTAGAAAAGGCGACGGCAAAAGCTAGAAGGATGCTTGGATGCATAGAGAGAGAAATGGCCAGCAGAAGAAAGGAGGTGATAGTACCTTTATATAGGTCTTTGGTGTGACCTCACTTGGCGCATGGTGTGCAATTCTGGAGACTGTACCTTTAATGTATTTATTTTCAAACAAATGTACAACCACATATACAAGAAAAGAAAACACCAATTATATCCAAAGAAGCATCAAAAAGAAACAGAAAAAAAGCAAAACTAATTGAAATCATCCATCTAGCCCCATCATGGAGAGTGAACCAAACTAAAACATAAATTCCACCAAAGTAAGGAAATCCAAGCAAAAAAGCTATATTAAGGAAGACAACAATTAAACAACCTAAACCACATCCACTATCCATGGTTGTCTTCCAAGAACGTCCCCAAATGGGATGGGTCCAGGAAGACATAAACCTGACCCTGCAGAGTAATCACGCATTTACACGGAAACCGCAGGAAAAAGGTTGCTCCAAGAATGACTACCTGCAGTTTTAAGGTCAAAAACAACTTACGGCATGCCTGAGTAGAACACATTGCATCTGAAAAAAACATTTAATTTTTGCCCATTAAAGGGAACATCTTTTATATTTAAAATACAACTTCAATATCTTAAGCTTTACTGCTTCAACGGTGAAAGTTACCAACAAGGTGTTCTGTTTGGCAATAGTGTTTATAGAGTCTTCCAAAAACAGTGTCAAGTTCAGACTATCAGAAGGAAGAAGAGTATCAAACTTTCTCTCCTCCTCTGCAGAAGCCTGAACTTTAGATGAAATATAATAAACATGAGGAATCTCTATAGGGTCATGCAATTGTAAAACTTCAGAAATAATTTATCAAACAAAATTTCCAGCGACAACAACTACGTCACAGGAAAATTCAGAAATCTAAGGTTACATGCCCAAGAGGCGTCTTTCAGTGTCTCTAAGCAGGTTTGTACCAATAAAGAGTCTTTGATGGAAGTCACTTGCGCAATACTAACAGACTGTAACTGGGCTTCCATCCTGGACAAAGAATTATGCATTGCAATACAACTACTGTAGCATCCAGCTCTGTAACTTTATCTACCATGGCCCAACTATATTCACTAGGGTTATGACTTTTTTGTAACCCTATGTTCCTGTGTCATAATTCAATGAACAATTACTCAAAAGTAATGAAAATGGTATCAGTTTGATTTAGTTTTTGAAAAAGGTCACCCCCAAAACGAAAATTTGATTTTAAGATATATGTGTGTAATGCCGTATATAACTGAATATTTTAAAACATTATTTTTTAGAGGTATTCTGATATAATGTGATAGTGCTTGTGCAGTTTTGGTTTTGCTATACTTTGTTTGGTTATGGACTGTTCTGCTGATTTTTCAGACTCTTCATATTCATTCGCAGTTTCTGATTCAACAGTTGGGATTGTTGTTGTTGCTATTGTTGACGTAGGCTCCAAGGTCATTTTCCTTCTTTGATGGATGGATAGTTTTGAAACTCCAAGCCTTCCCAGTTGCATATCCAACCTGGCCCTTGCTTTCGATCTGAAGGTGATATAACCTTTGGTCCTCGCTGTATAATCATTCACCATTTTCTTTTGTGATGTCAAAAACTTCATTCAAAGGATCATATTTTCTTTGTTTTACACATTCATCGTAGGTGTGCAGGATTTGGTCCAGTTTAGCTTGTACGACTTGAATTGATAAAGTTGGAAAATTAAATTTCTTTTGCCATAAACTTGTTACTTCTGTCGTGATTTCCTTTACACGTTCTTTCCTTCCTTTTATTGATGCTCCAAGGAACAGATAGTGACCAACAATTTGGATTTTGAGTGGTATTCTGCTTTTGGTTTCCAGTGATTCTTCTTCCAGTGGAACAGTTCTTCTTTTTCTATGTGTTTCTTTAAATCACATGAAATTCTTGGTCCAAATCTTGTTTTTTTCAATTGTAGAAGCACTTTTCTTATGAGACATTGTGAATAAATATAATCTCAGAGATCTAAATATGATACAGAAAATCAATTAGCATGCTCAATCATAAAGCTTATAGAAAGTTTCATAAAGTTCCAGAAATTTTTAGCAAATGTTCATCGATTCATGACACAGGAATTCAATAATTTTGCAAAAAGTAAAAAAGTAATAACCCTAATATTCACATAAAGAAACAACAGTGGTGGATAATTTAGTATCAATAATCAAAATTGAAGCCCATAAATCCTTAAGAGTTATTTCTTCCTCAGGTGAAGGCATAGGTAAAAGTGAAGACTCTGGTAGAGCCACCGGTTTAGGAATAAGTACCTGGTGACTAACCCCAAATACAGACGAAGACAAAGGCACAGGATGCGGAGGACCCTGGATCTAAATGATGCTCCTTCTGGGGAAGGTGATGCAGTCTGCTGAGGCACCAAATGCTTATCGAGGGGGCCAATTACTCCACCAGATGGTGCAGAAGCAGCAGATAACGTCGCCCCCTCCCCTTTGATCTTACGCTTCCCCATTCCAAGCTCTGACCATATTCTTCAACACTTCGGAGGCACCAAAGGTGCGTGTCCCACCCATTTAGTCACCACCTTTGGCGTGCGACCCGTGGCCAAAAGGCCGCTGAGAATTTGTAGAGCAGACAGGTAAGACCTCTGTCAGGAGTAGCCATCCAGGAATATGCCGGCAATTAAAAACAGCTACAGCAAGAGCAGGTAGGAGAGCCAATATGAGAGCAGATCACACGACTCTTTTCCTCCACTCGACGAGCAGTCCAGCTCAGTTCCCAAGACTGCACCTTCAGAGGATGGTTATTAAAATGGTTAGTGGCCTTTGTTATAAAGCATTTGAGGACAGACTTAAGGATCTTAATATGTATACTTTAGAGGAAAAGTAGGATAGGGGTGATATGACTGAGACGTTTAAATACCTCCATGGCATAAATGCACAGAGAAGAGCCTCTTTCAATTGAGAGCAAGCTCTGCTATGAGAGGACATAGGATGAGGGTGAAAGGGGATAGACTCAGGAGTAATATGCGGAAATATTTCTTTATGGAAAGAATGGTAGCTGTATGGGATAGTCTCCCAGTGGAGGTCGTAGAGACAAGGACAGTATCTGAATTTTAAAAAAAAGCATTGGACAGAGGATCTCTAAAGGGAAAAAGGGGACAGTTGTAGTGGTTGATATGGAAGGGCAGACTAGATAGGCCATGTGGTCTTTTTCTGCTGTCATGTTTCTATGTTTTCTAAAACACCACTCCATATTACTCCAGGTCAGTTTAAGCTCTTTAGATGTTGTACATGGTGTTTCTCCAACAGTTCGCACTAACATTCAAAGACTTCTTGAATTAATTTTCCTCTTCCTACCATGTCCTGGGAGGTTCTTGACAGTTTGATGAGCAGAAAACTTCTTAACAACATCGCAAACTGTAGACACAGGAATCCCAAGGTCTTTGGAGATGGCCTTGTGCCCCTTTGAAGTTTGATGCTGGTGATAATAACTTTTCTGACTGTCTCGGGAAACTTCCCTTGTCTTCACCATTGTGAAAATGGGAGTGAATGTGGCCATTTTAAATATTAGAACTACTCATTGGTTGATTCAAGTCATGTAAGCACTGACAATTGATCACAGGTGTGTCTAATTTTACTGCAATAGGAACATGGTTCTTCTGTTCAAACTGATTTGAATTGTTTATAAGAATGCCAATAATCATACCCTGGTAATATCCCAGTTTTTATATCATTTCCTGCTGTTTCCTTTTTAAATTCATCTTGTTTAATTTGATTCTTTTATGTGGCAAATATAATCCAAAGACATTTCACTGGCCACTTTTGTTTGGAGATATTGGACATTAGTTGAACTGCAAGGCTGCCAATCATGTTGAGTAGAACTGTAGATACTGTAGAATTGAGGTGGTCCAGAGAAGATCTACAGAAAGGATTGGTGTGTGCATCAGAAGCCCTATGAGCTGCATCTTAGAAACTGAAGCATGTATACCATGGTGGAGAAGTGAGACGGGGCGATACAAAAGAGATACGGGAGGTATGATAGTGCCCTTCAAACCTGTTTCAAGGGAAAAGATATCCTAGAACAAAGGCCAAAGATATGAGACTCTGGTGATTGGGTAGACTAAGGACAAATTTCAGTAAGGACACCAGACATCCTCTCTCTGATTTCAAAGTTGTGTCCCCGACTCCCGCCTGTTTGGCAGCCTCCTTCTCCCTGATTTCAGCCATGGGGGCCAAGAGGGTAGAAAAAACACTTTATTTTCAATCTAGTGATTGGAATATGTCACTTTTTAGAATTTATATCTTTAGGGCTCGATAGTCAATGCCGGCGAATGGAGCTTTTAAAGCAGCTAGTCAGCAGCACAGAACGTAAAATCCAGAAATTCAATGCTGGGCCATATCTGGGCTCCGGCATTGAATATCTGGGTTGCCTGGACTGTGGCAAAGCTAATCGGGTACCGGTGATATGCAGGCGCTGCTCGGTTAGCTTCTACGGTGAAGATTAAGCCGGGTTTCCTGCGCCTGATATTCACTGTACATCGCTAACTGGATAGTGGCTCAATATCACTGCTGCCTGGTTAACAAAGAGTGCCATCCTGGAAAACTCCCGGCACGCCCAACACAACCCGTTAGCTTTGGGGCATGTAGTGGCAGCACCCATGGATATCACGCAGTGACATTTACACAACTGCAGGTTTGCAAACTGAGTAAATGTCTTGGAGTATTGGGCCCATTATTTTTATATTTTGCACAGTACAGGGGAAATGCTTCACGGTTTCTCTTCTCTCTCGATTTGTCTGCTCTGAAGTGATACAGTTGCTGTCATGGGATAGATGGGATGGGACGTGGGACAAGGTAATGACTCCTCTTCCCTCTTCCATGCCTTGTTGCTCAAGCCTGGACCTAAGATGTCCCTTCCTTCGCCCCTCCCCTTCAGATAACAAGTATCCCATATTTGCCTGCCAAAAATGTGTAACCTTCAATGTCAGGAAAATGTTTCCAAAGCAAGAGTGATAGGATGACTTTCCGGTGGTGTGTGGCGGCAGCTAGAGAGGGTGACAGAGCTTAAAAGACATGGAATTAGCATGAGGATCCTTAGGGCTTGATATTCACAGGGATGAACAGGGTTAGCAGACTTGCTGGCTGTGTTAATCCCCTTGTTTGGGATATTCAGTGGCACTAACAGAATTAGTGCCGCTGAATATCTACGGGGGCCATCACTGCACACCCCAATGCTGACCAATTAGCATCATAGTGTTCTGGAGGTAGCGCTGGGCAATAAACGATGATAACTAGGCAGCAGCAATATCGTGCTGCTTCCCGGATATCAAAGCAGTGAAAGTCAGGCACAGGAAAGGCTGACCTAACTTCCACCTCCTCTTCCCTGCAGTCTGCCTGGAACACAAAAGCTCTGCTGGTCTGGCTCCAGGGTTTGAAAAAAGTGGTAGAACTGTGTTCTAAGCCATTGCCCCAGAAATTAAGCCTTGCCTAAATGACAGACTAGTCTAACCAAACTCCCAGACTCCTTACCCCAAGTTCCTAAGGCAATTCTTCTCCCCAAATCCTAATTATAGGGTACCATCCAATTTCCTTCTCCCCATCCATACAGAAGGGGCATAGAAATATTAAACACCACCAGGGACTAAACTGAACCTTGAGGAACTGTAGGGTCAATGGCACAAACTACACAGGCCACTGTCCAGGTGAGCACTACAAAATGGAAATCAGCTATACAAAATGGAGTTTGTTCCTGCTTGGCTGCACTGACAGCCTGCACGAACACAAGCTGAATCTCAGAACCTGAGATAAGGGTGTCATTGTCTTGATCTGGAAACCCTACTGGCGTTTGCTCCTCGGGGCCTAGTACTAGCCCACTGTAAAGTGCATGGGACTAGCAGCCCTGATTGGACTATGACTTTTTCATGTGACTGCCCCATGCCTTGGAGACATTCTCTGATTGGCTGATTCAAGCTCTCGGATACCTATCCTGGACCAATTGTTCTGGAGCCATACCTGTGATCAGCCGGCTACCTGGCAACTAAGGAAAAGGCATTTCTAAGGACCGCAAAATAGAATCAGGGGGTCTTTGTTCCTGAATGCACTGGGGCTTTCGGTCCTTTGCCATTTGGTCCTTTGGGTCTTTCTTTCTAACTGAGGCTGACAAGAAGATGCAAGACCCTCCCTGTAATCTATCTCTTTCTCTCTGATTGTAACTTTCTCTGCATGCAGGTCTTTCTCTCACCGAGACTGTAAGAGGAAAACTCTTGCTGGTTGTCTGGTTGTCTCCTCCGTTATCTCCCCCTGAGCTGACCAATGCTGCCTGACGCCCGTAAACTGCAAGGCATCCAACAGAGGTACTGTATAAGAAACATCATCTTAGTAGTGGGAGTTAGCTAGTACCACTTATTGACATGACTAGTGGTAATTTGGTGTGAGGATGATTGTACTTTCTAAGTTCAATTATATAATTCCACTGGCTTTTTATATATCTCTGTAATGCCTGATTCCCCTCTTGACTAGAATATAATAAATACTGTAGATTCAAAGCAAAATTTGGTAAGAATTACTCACATATATAGTAGATGTGGTTATGAACTTGTCCAGAGCAGCCATAATCCATAGTGCATAATTGTTTCTTAGTTCCTTGTTCCTCCCCCTAGGCCTCCATACATGCAAACTTTCATCCTCCAGCATAACCTACCGTTACCATCCTTGTAAAAATGCTAACAGTTTAATCCCTCTGGCATGTTGAACAATCTGGGCACGGTATGCGAAGGATTTATGTGCCTAACTTTGAAAGTTATTTATTTAACTAGACTTATATGCCGTTTTTCTACAAGTCAAAGCGGTATACATTCAGATACTATTTATATATATTTCCTTTGTCCCCAAAGGGCTCACAATCTGTTTTTGTACCTGAGCCAATGGATGGTTAAGTGGTTTGCCCAAGGCCACAAGGAGCACCTGTGGGACTAGAAACCCCAATTCTTCCACTCCAAGATTGCTGTCCTCTAATGGGATATGAACCCCTGGCCCTCTGGTCTGAAGTAATTTATGCTCCTTTACTGACCTCTTTGAAAATTTATTATGACTGAGTTCCTAAATTTATACTCCAAATTTCACTAATCTTTTGGATTCAGGAGCATAAAAAGTGGGTGGCAACAGGGACAGATTTAGGGTGGGGAGAAATGCTTGGGGCCAATATTCAAAGAGATTAACACAGCAGACCTACTAACCATGTTGATGCCCCTAATTGGGATATTCAGTACCATAGGTCAATTTTAACAGGTAATGAAAAAGGCATCAGTACTCCATACCACCATGTACCACTTCAAAAAAGCCCTGGTCCTATGGATGGCATTGATGGGTTTAATTAGGGAAATATCTGTGTCCAGAATGAAATTGGACCAGGAATGCATTAGAACAGCAGAAGATGGAATAGAGTCTGAGACTGGAGAGAGAAATGGTGGCGTTGGAAGCAGGATTGCAAAACTGTTGCTTTGAAGTGAAAATAGATGGCAAGAGTATCAGCAGAAGGCTCTTCCTAATGTTCAGGAAGGGTGGGATGGGTTGAAGACATCTTAGAGACTATAGAAAACACAGTTTTTGGGCAATGCAAGGCTTTATTCAATTGAGCAGAAAAATAATCCTCCTTCATAGAGGTCACACACTTGGGATAGAAAGCATGGGCTTTTTTGAAGGCTGAAAGGAGTGGGGGGGGGGACATCTTGAATTTGTGCCATTGTCTCTCAGCTCATCTGGTTTGATGTTTAAGCATGCATAAGTCCTAATGAAACCAAAGATGATTCCTACTTGGTTGCTGGCAAGAAGATCTAGCACACTGGACAGTTTAGATTGCCAGAGATCAGCCTTGGTGCTTAATGGAAGATCGTAAAAGTTGGTGGTAGGCCTGGGAGAAGGTACAGAAATGGGAATGAATAGCTTGAAGAGAATAAAGACATGGTCTGACCAAGGCATGTGTGTGAAGACAAGGCTAGCAGACTGAATTAAGGACTTGCTGGTATATTCACCTGTTGCATTGGAGAACTCGCCCTCTGCACAAAGGACACAGTAATAGCAGCATCTTGATCTTCCTTCATGGGGAGCTTTCCTGTATCCTGGTGAACAGCTCTTACTGCACACAGAAGTGGGAATCTGAGGAACAACAACAAAGGCAATCTGTGAGTGTTCCCAGGAGACGGGCTGCACTTCCTATGTCTATGTGAAATAAGACAAATGGTATCTCCAGGAACAAGCAGGAATGAGTTTTCATATATGGGTACATCGGTACCGATGGAGTCTGCGCGGGAACGCTCCCCAGCGTCCAATTAGAATGCTTTTGAGAGCATCCCACCATGCCTGCATGCTGCCTTCCCGCCTTTCCCAACTGCCTCTCCTCAGTTTTCGTTTTTCCGCTGAGCCGGCAGGACGTACTCCTGTCACTGCAGAAAATTCTTCCTTTATATTTGTTTTTTCTTGTGGTCGCGTCTGCCTTCCCTCGACGCACCGGTACCGCCGGTGTTTTCTTTTTCTTTCTCCTAAAAAATTTTTTCTTTGGTAGGGAATTTTTTTCCCTGTTTAGTGCCTGACGGTTTTCGGCCTAAAAGGCCTCTCCACTTTCCTTCATGGAAACGCCAGCCACTATCCGTAAAACATGTTTCAACTGTGGCAGTACCAAGTTAGTTTTAGACACCCGTAACTGGTGCCTTCCATGTTTGGGTCCTGACCACTATCCGCTGGAGTGTCCCTCCTGCAGTGGTTTTTCCAGAAGAAGTCTTCAGCATCGAGCTCAGCTCGATACGCGGTTCCTGTCAGACCTGAGGGTACCAGCTACAACTTCTTTTTCACAGGATCAGGTAACCCAACAAAAGTCTGTAAAGACTAGCCAGTCCTCGGGTGGTAGATCTCATGTTCAACATCGAGATGGCTCTGGCCTTGCCCCCGAGGACATTTTGGCTTTAAAACCCCAGCGGGAGTCTTCGGCCTCCAAAGCATTAACGGGGTTTAAGGTTGTTCTCGGGGTTTTTACCTCTGCGAACATACCTGAGCCATGCTCGGTGGTGGTATCCGCTTGGAGCGGTGCCAGTACCCCAGCATCAGCAATGGTGTTGGATGAAACACTCCACACCGATGAACGCAGTCTAGCGCTCTCGGTATCTTCGGTGCCGCTAGAGCCACTACAGACCGATCTTCCAGCATCGGTATCGATCCCGGTACCGATTCTGGCATCCATGTCGGTACCCTCCAGGTCTGTTTCGGTGGATTCGCTGCTTTCGATACCGAGTCTAGAATCGATCTCTAGCCTGGACGATTGGGTACTGACTCGTCTCGGTATTGACCTCGGACGGTGCCGAAGACATTGTTCCAGAGATCAAAGTCTACCGCTCTCGGTACCTTTGGTACCGTTAGAGTCGCCCCAGACTGATCTTCCGGTGTCGGTACCAGCTGCGATACCACTGCCGGTACCATTTTCTACGTTCGCATCGGTACCGGTGCCTTCCATGCTTACTTCCACAAGCTCGCTTCCTTCGGTACCGAGTTTGGAGTCCATCCCTGGCATGGATAGTTTTCCACCAATTCGTCGCGGTACCGGCCTCGAGCGGTACCGCCGACTATCCTTTCAGGACAACTCGATGCTCCACCTTTTTGGGTCTGTTACTCCAATGGATCAATCCATTAGTGCCAAGACTAGATCTTCAACAGATCTAACCTTTGCTCCTCATGATAGAGGATCCCCTTCTGGGGAAATTTATTTTCAAGCATTCCTGCTTGATATGGCAAGGTTACTTGCCATTTCTATACCTGATCAAGATCCTTTCACCAGGGGATTCAGAATTTCTGCATATCCCTGAGAATCCAAAGGAGGTCATCATGCTTCCTTTGCATCAAACCTTACAGGATCTTTTACTTAGAATGTGGGAAACTCCTTTAAAGGTATCCCCACCTTCAAGAGCCACTGACTCTCTGTACAAGGTGCCCCCTTCTCCAGGTTTTCAAAAGACTCAGCTTCCACATCATTCTCTTGTTGTGGAATCAGCAATGAGGCGTGTAAAATGTGCTAAAAGTCACTCTTCTTATCCGCCAGGTCGTGAGTCTAGAACTTTAGATGCCTTTGGATGTAAAAGCTTCCAGGCATCCATGTTTTCAACAAGAATTCTCTCATATATTTTCTATATGGGACTATCTCTTGAAGAGGTCACAAACAGTTTGCTGTTTTTGACTCCTTTTCTTCAAGATCACAAAAGAGCAGACTACTCTTTACTGATTAGTCATGTTCAAAATATCTCTAGGTTTCTTACTCGGGCTACCCTGGACTGTTTTGAGTCTGTTAGCAGAACTTCTGCTATAGCCCTAGGGGCATGACGCATGGCCTGGCTCCAAGCATCTGACTTGGATAAATGGGTACAAGAAAGGCTGGGAAATACTCCTTGTACTGGGGAGAATCTCTTTAACACAGAGACTTTATGGCAAGTTGCTCAGTTAACCACTGGCACTGTTGCTTTCAAAGGATTGTCTACACCTTCCTTTATCCCAGCTGGTAGGAAATCTTCTACCAAACTTTATTCCCCCAAGGGGAAAAAGTTTTATCCTTTCTCTACCCATCATACAGCTGTTTCCAAACAAGGGAAACATCAAACCAGGCTAAAGAAACCACAACCTCAACTGCTTCAGCAAACCCAGCAGCCGCAGGGTTGCTGATAGACTCTTCACTGAATCCTTCTTCCTGTTTTGAGGTTTAGAACCTGTAGTTTGCTTCTTTTCATTACAAGCATCTATATCGGTTCCATCCTAAATTTTACATTAAAGAGACATTCCTGACTTTTAGCTCATAGAGCTTCTTAGCATGATGATGCTTTACAGGTAGTAAAGTTACTCCTCTTCCTTCTAAGTAGATAGAGGAGTAACAACTATCAATAAGGTCGTCTATGCCTTTACCTTTGACAGTTTCTCCTGTATCAGCATGTCTCATACTATTCTTTTCAGAGATTTACTCCATCGTAAGTCTTTTTCAACTCTGTCCCTCTTACTAAGACATTTTTGATCTGTAAGAGTGATACCACTTAACTGAAGGCTTATCCCTAAGCCCCTGAGTTTCTTTTCAGAGTTGTCTCCCCCTTGCATTCTTGTTTTTCTGGCAGCTTCTCAGACAATGATGGAGTTTTACCACTCCTACTTATGTCTGTAGGTCTTTTCCAATCTTGGGACCTAAGATTTGTTCTGCTGCCCTAACAATAGTTAGAATGCAGGGGCTCTTAGTAGTTAGACCACTGACTTGCTGACCAAGCAACCAGGGCTTGATCTCCAATATCAATCTTTCTGGCCTTAGTACTAAGTCCCAGACAGACTAAGAACCTTTTCTGGCTTTCTTGTTGCAGACACATCAGCATACCTTCTATCCTTAGCCTTCCCCAATCCTTGGGCTTTGGCGGAGTAGTTCAGGTTACATACTGGCTCTTAAACAGCCAGTTTTTTCTTCTAACCAACCTGCAACATGCTCTCTGCATCTCTACAGAGCAGCTCTGCACTATGGGCCCTTGCTAAAGAGCAATTAATTCCAGATGGTTAGGAAGGGCTTTACTGGGTTCTTCCCTACCCTTACCATTTCCATTAAAGTCTCCTTCTTCAATAAAGGACACAGGCCTTTAATTAAGTTAAGACCTAAAGAATTATCCAATCCCCTGGGTTGGTTCACATCCCCAGTGGACCCCTTCACCAGGGATGGTTTTCTTTTAGTAACAGCCAGTCCTTGTCTTGTATTTCCTTCCACCCTCAATTCTTCATGGGGTAATTCATATTGAGCGCAAGAATGCATCATACTCATTTTGCCCTTTTAGAAGGGTAAAAATGGTATCTCATTTCATTGCATCTTCTTCTCCAGCTGCCATGCTGGAGTTATGGAAGGATCCAGACTTACTGTCAGCGGATTAAAAACATCCTCCATTCCTGGTTATTCAAGGGCTAGAGTTCTTAGAACACTCTAGACTTCTCCTTGTCAGTGAGAGCACTCCCCCACCCACAACCAAGGACAATGGATTCTCTAAACAACTCCTCAAGCAGGTACGTATTTCCCTTCTTGTTATTAGATGAATCTTTCTCTCTCCACATATCCCTATGTGGGGACATGGGTATATATATATGTATACATTTATAGACATATGCATGTCTGTACCCATATATATCTATATATTCATATAAATAGATATATCTGTATTTACCTATCTATCTATATATATTGCAATATATGATAGTAGGTGGATATGTATCTATATATTTTTTTCCATCTGTCTGCCTAGGTTCATATATATATATATATATATCCTATACGGCCCCGACAGATAGTCACTATCCCTTTCAATGCTGTTCCAGCATGTTTAGGGTTCTACATAAACAACCACTTCCCTGTGGTAGTTAAAGGGTTTTCCACCATGACCTTCAGTTTAGGTACATCTGAAGCCCTCCATGTACCATCTTTTTTCCTAAGTGACTTCAATTAGGAAGGACATTCTGAATCTTCAGAAAATAGGAGGCTACAATGCCTCATAATTCTGTCCTTCTTTGTTATCAGATATAGGGATCTTCAAAGCCCCTCTTCTCCTATAAGAACTATGTCTCTTTAAGGTCAAAAGAGCTTCAGGCTTATCTAATAGGGACTTCCGCGTTTTCCCGCAAAGGTCCTGCCTCATTGAACTACCCCACTTCCCCCTGGGACTTTTTCTTGCCCTAAGGGTTCAGACCTCAACCTGTCTTTTGCACAGTTTATTTACCTCTGCTCTACATTGAGGTACTCCTTGAGAATATTCTACTGGTTCATATTAGCAGATCCATATGAACCTCCATAAACCTTTTTCAATACCACCAGGTGAGGTCCATATGGGTATATTGCAGTTCAATATTTACTACTGGATATTATCCTCACAGGGTCTCCTATCTAGGCGTCCTGTTTGGTCCAGCTGTCCATAGCACATCTTTTTCTTCCAACTCCTACCCTCCATCCCCAGGATGCCTGAGGTTCTGTCGAATAGCATGGCCTTTTTCAGATTCGCAGCATGCTGGGGCTCCTCTAGGCATCTTAGCTTGGGAGTCCCCATATGTGAAGACTCATTCCTGCTTGTTCCTGGAGATAGCACAGTTACTTACCTGTAACAGGTGATCTCTGGGAACAGCAGGAATAAGTCTTCACAACCCACCCACCTCCCCTAGGAGTTGTATTTCTCTATCTCTATCTTTCCCCTCTCTCTCTCTTTGTCTCAGCTTTAAAACTTAACTGAGGAGAGGCAGTTGGGAAAGGCGGGAAGGCAGCACACAGACGTGGTGGGATGCTCCCAAAAGCGTTCTAATTGGACGCTGGGGCGCGTTCCCGCACAGACCCATATGTGAAGACTTATTCCTGCTGTTCCCAGAGATCACCTGTTACAGGTAAGTAACTGTGCTTTCTCCATTGCCCCCCTCCTCCCTTCAGCAATTTCTTATAAATTCTACTTTTTATTTATCTGTGTATGGGCATGGGACAACTGAGAGTTATTTGGGGATCTGTAGCTGGAGAATATGGACAAGGCAACCAAAAAAGTGGATTTCATTAGCGGCTGATTTATGTGATTTAGCTATCCAGTTTGCGCTGAATATTGCCGCTAATTGGATAGCTGCCAGGACCGCGTTGGTTTTAACCAGGTGTCTTTCCTGCAGTCTGTGGGGATATGCAGTGGTGCTATCCGGATAGTGCTGCTGAATATTGAGACTGCCGTGGTTTTGCCAGTTAGCAGCTCCTGCTAACCAGCTGAACCCTTCTTAACACCCCTCACCCTCGCTTCTTAGACTGCATTGCTTTGATATGGAATATACCTATTCTTAATGCTATGTTGGTCTGTCTGTCTGTTAGTCACTCATCAGTATGCATGCATCTATTTTGTTGTGCATGAATGATGGCCCAACAGCATGGCTTAGTCTAAAGTGATCCCACTATCCACTGTCAGAAGAGGCAGAAGAGACAGACCAGAGGAAGTCTGCAAAGGTGAGAGGGGAGGATGAGAAGAGATGGAAGATAAATATCAATGGAATACAGGAGGGAAGGAAAATAAGGAATGGGGAACAGAGGGGGAATGGGATGAGATGGAGAGGGACGAGAAAGAAAGGAAAGGTGCTGACTTACATTCCCTGGCACTTATCCCTTACATTCAGACATCCCCACACTTACTCTACTCCCTGTACTCACACTAACTTACATCTCCCTGCACTCAACCCCTGTATTCATACACACCCTTACTCCCAGACCCCTCATACTCACACCCCCTAGCTCTTGCACCTTGTACTCACATAACCCCTACACTCGTTCCTCTGGACTCATACACCCCTACCGTTCATCACCTGTATGCATACACTCCCACACTTTATCACTCTGCCCTACACTCACACATCCCAATACTCACATGCTTTGCACTCAACCCCTGTATTCATACACACCCTTACTCCCAGACCCCTCATACTCACACCCCCTAGCTCTTGCACCTTGTACTCACATAACCCCTACACTCGTTCCTCTGGACTCATACACCCCTACCGTTCATCACCTGTATGCCTACACTCCCACACTTTATCACTCTGCCCTACACTCACACATCCCAATACTCACATGCTTTGCACTCAACCCCTGTATTCATACACACCCTTACTCCCAGACCCCTCATACTCACACCCCCTAGCTCTTGCACCTTGTACTCACATAACCCCTACACTCGTTCCTCTGGACTCATACACCCCTACCGTTCATCACCTGTATGCCTACACTCCCACACTTTATCACTCTGCCCTACACTCACACATCCCAATACTCACATGCTTTGCACTCAACCCCTGTATTCATACACACCCTTACTCCCAGACCCCTCATACTCACACCCCCTAGCTCTTGCACCTTGTACTCACATAACCCCTACACTCGTTCCTCTGGACTCATACACCCCTACCGTTCATCACCTGTATGCCTACACTCCCACACTTTATCACTCTGCCCTACACTCACACATCCCAATACTCACATGCTTTGCACTCAACCCCTGTATTCATACACACCCTTACTCCCAGACCCCTCATACTCACACCCCCTAGCTCTTGCACCTTGTACTCACATAACCCCTACACTCGTTCCTCTGGACTCATACACCCCTACCGTTCATCACCTGTATGCCTACACTCCCACACTTTATCACTCTGCCCTACACTCACACATCCCAATACTCACATGCTTTGCACTCAACCCCTGTATTCATACACACCCTTACTCCCAGACCCCTCATACTCACACCCCCTAGCTCTTGCACCTTGTACTCACATAACCCCTACACTCGTTCCTCTGGACTCATACACCCCTACCGTTCATCACCTGTATGCCTACACTCCCACACTTTATCACTCTGCCCTACACTCACACATCCCAATACTCACATGCTTTGCACTCAACCCCTGTATTCATACACACCCTTACTCCCAGACCCCTCATACTCACCACCCCTAGCTCTTGCACCTTGTACTCACATAACCCCTACACTCGTTCCTCTGGACTCATACACCCCTACCGTTCATCACCTGTATGCCTACACTCCCACACTTTATCACTCTGCCCTACACTCACACATCCCAATACTCACATGCTTTGCACTCAACCCCTGTATTCATACACACCCTTACTCCCAGACCCCTCATACTCACACCCCCTAGCTCTTGCACCTTGTACTCACATAACCCCTACACTCGTTCCTCTGGACTCATACACCCCTACCGTTCATCACCTGTATGCCTACACTCCCACACTTTATCACTCTGCCCTACACTCACACATCCCAATACTCACATGCTTTGCACTCAACCCCTGTATTCATACACACCCTTACTCCCAGACCCCTCATACTCACACCCCCTAGCTCTTGCACCTTGTACTCACATAACCCCTACACTCGTTCCTCTGGACTCATACACCCCTACCGTTCATCACCTGTATGCATACACTCCCACACTTTATCACTCTGCCCTACACTCACACATCCCAATACTCACATGCTTTGCACTCAACCCCTGTATTCATACACACCCTTACTCCCAGACCCCTCATACTCACACCCCCTAGCTCTTGCACCTTGTACTCACATAACCCCTACACTCGTTCCTCTGGACTCATACACCCCTACCGTTCATCACCTGTATGCCTACACTCCCACACTTTATCACTCTGCCCTACACTCACACATCCCAATACTCACATGCTTTGCACTCAACCCCTGTATTCATACACACCCTTACTCCCAGACCCCTCATACTCACACCCCCTAGCTCTTGCACCTTGTACTCACATAACCCCTACACTCGTTCCTCTGGACTCATACACCCCTACCGTTCATCACCTGTATGCCTACACTCCCACACTTTATCACTCTGCCCTACACTCACACATCCCAATACTCACATGCTTTGCACTCAACCCCTGTATTCATACACACCCTTACTCCCAGACCCCTCATACTCACACCCCCTAGCTCTTGCACCTTGTACTCACATAACCCCTACACTCGTTCCTCTGGACTCATACACCCCTACCGTTCATCACCTGTATGCATACACTCCCACACTTTATCACTCTGCCCTACACTCACACATCCCAATACTCACATGCTTTGCACTCAACCCCTGTATTCATACACACCCTTAATCCCAGACCCCTCATACTCACACCCCCTAGCTCTTGCACCTTGTACTCACATAACCCCTACACTCGTTCCTCTGGACTCATACACCCCTACCGTTCATCACCTGTATGCCTACACTCCCACACTTTATCACTCTGCCCTACACTCACACATCCCAATACTCACATGCTTTGCACTCAACCCCTGTATTCATACACACCCTTACTCCCAGACCCCTCATACTCACACCCCCTAGCTCTTGCACCTTGTACTCACATAACCCCTACACTCGTTCCTCTGGACTCATACACCCCTACCGTTCATCACCTGTATGCATACACTCCCACACTTTATCACTCTGCCCTACACTCACACATCCCAATACTCACATGCTTTGCACTCAACCCCTGTATTCATACACACCCTTAATCCCAGACCCCTCATACTCACACCCCCTAGCTCTTGCACCTTGTACTCACATAACCCCTACACTCGTTCCTCTGGACTCATACACCCCTACCGTTCATCACCTGTATGCATACACTCCCACACTTTATCACTCTGCCCTACACTCACACATCCCAATACTCACATGCTTTGCACTCAACCCCTGTATTCATACACACCCTTAATCCCAGACCCCTCATACTCACACCCCCTAGCTCTTGCACCTTGTACTCACATAACCCCTACACTCGTTCCTCTGGACTCATACACCCCTACCGTTCATCACCTGTATGCATACACTCCCACACTTTATCACTCTGCCCTACACTCACACATCCCAATACTCACATGCTTTGCACTCAACCCCTGTATTCATACACACCCTTAATCCCAGACCCCTCATACTCACACCCCCTAGCTCTTGCACCTTGTACTCACATAACCCCTACACTCGTTCCTCTGGACTCATACACCCCTACCGTTCATCACCTGTATGCATACACTCCCACACTTTATCACTCTGCCCTACACTCACACATCCCAATACTCACATGCTTTGCACTCAACCCCTGTATTCATACACACCCTTACTCCCAGACCCCTCATACTCACACCCCCTAGCTCTTGCACCTTGTACTCACATAACCCCTACACTCGTTCCTCTGGACTCATACACCCCTACCGTTCATCACCTGTATGCATACACTCCCACACTTTATCACTCTGCCCTACACTCACACATCCCAATACTCACATGCTTTGCACTCAACCCCTGTATTCATACACACCCTTACTCCCAGACCCCTCATACTCACACCCCCTAGCTCTTGCACCTTGTACTCACATAACCCCTACACTCGTTCCTCTGGACTCATACACCCCTACTGTTCATCACCTGTATGCCTACACTCCCACACTTTATCACTCTGCCCTACACTCACACATCCCAATACTCACATGCTTTGCACTCAACCCCTGCACTCACATTCTAGTGCATTTATTCACATCCCCATATTCCACACCCCCAAGCATTCACACTATCCTACCACATACATACATACTTTTCCACCATTCGTTCTAGCCATGGCCCACCCAATTAGTCACTTCATACAATACCCACTTATTCACTCAACCACACACAGCTCCCCATTCATGCACTTAGTATAAGATGCTGAAACATACATTTTTTTATTTTTTTTTTTGCCATAGAATATCTGTCTCAGGAGCCTGGTTGCTGAGGGACTGGCAAAAGATACTTAGCGGTCCTCGCATGTCCTGATAAATTTTGCTGCCAGTGGTCCATATCTAAAGGTAGTTTCTTGTATATTTCCAGAGCTTGACTAACGTGGACTCCAAACATGGCCTCCTGATGGCACCACTGAGATACGACTGAGACTGCCATCAGGATCTGTGCATTCTGCTACTACACTCCATCCTTACTTCTGGTCAACCCAGAAAACAAATGTCTGGCCCAGAAGTCAATGTTTAATGCTTTTGATTAAACTCTGATCTCTTGTATGGTAATATTCACACTACCATTGAGCAAGTGGTCTAATCACATTCTCAGCTTCTTAATAATCAAGATGCCCTGTGATTCACTCTCATTACTAATAAGATACTGACCCTGAGAGTTAGAAGGATAGTGAAACTCATCCTCACCTGTGTAAAGCTGGGTTGCCACCAGATGGTGCTCTCATTGATGAGGAGCTGTTGACCTGAAGGGGCAGAAGGATTAAAGCGACCCACTAGAGTATTGGTGAGGGTCCCATTTTTGTAGTAAATCCAGTTCAGAATGTCATATTGAGTTGGAGTTCCCCCCTTTTCATCAAAGTAAACCTCATTTGCAGTAGAAGTTTTATAATGAATATTCTTGAAGAAATTATTCAGCTGAGAAAAAGGAAAATATTGTGAAATTGTGTGAGAAGCTGTTGAAATCCTTCACCTGAAAATATGAGAAAATATGAGAGAGTCAGTTGGACCATTAGATGATAGAGGGGTAAAAGAGGCACTTAAAGGGAACAAGGCCATAGCAAAGAGACTAAATGAATTCTTTGCTTTGATCTTTACTGAAGATGTAGGGAAGATACCTATGACTGAAATGGTATTTAAAGGTGATGCATCAGAAGAATTGAAAGAAATATTGATAAACCAGGAAGATATATTACAACAATTTGATAAAGCATAGTTACTCACCTATAACAGGTGATCTCCAGGAATAGGAGGAATTTAGTTTTCAGATGATGGAGACTGTGTGGGAACGCTCCCCAGCGTCCAATAGGAAAACATTTGGCAGCATCCCACTGTGCCTGCTTAGCTGCCTTCCCACTTTCCCAACTCTCCCTCCTCAGTTGAGTTTGTAGCTGAGAGAAAAAAGGAGAGGAAAAAGAAAATCTACAACTCCTATGAGAGGAGGATGGGTTGTGAAGATTACATTCCTGCTGTTTCCGGAGATCATATGTTACAGGTGAGTAACTACGCTATCTCCAGGAACAAGCAGGAATGCAGTCTTCACATATGGGACTCCCTAGCTCGAAGATACCAGAGAAATGACCTCAGGAACAGGTGGTGATTTGCCTCAGGGTAGGCTTCGAGAGATCATGAATCCTTTATGGATATCTGTTATTGTTAAGAACATAAGAACATAAGACATGCCATACTGGGTCAGACCGAGGTCCATCAAGCCCAGTATCCTGTTTCCAACAGTGGCCAATCTAGGTAATGCGTACCTAGCAATATCCCCAAAAGACACAGGTTCCTCAATGCTTGTACTGGGTCAAGCATTGATATCCTGGGTCCCTTTTTAATAGTGGTTTATGGACCTTTCCTCCAGGAACTTGTCCAAACCTTTTTTAAACCCAGCTATACTAACAGCCCTTACTACATCCTCCGGTAACAGATTCCAGAGTTTGGTTACACGTTGAGTGAAAAAATATTTTCTCTTATTTGTCTTAAATAGTTTACCCTGTAGCTTCATTACATGTCCCCTAGTCTTCCTATATTCTGATAGTGTAAACAATTGATCCACGTTTATCCGTTCCACTCCATTCATTAATTTATAGACCTCTATCATATCTCCCCTCAGCCGTCTCTTTTCCAGGTTAAAGAGCCCTAACCTTTTTAGCCTCTCTTCATAGGAGTAGCCTTCCATCCCCTTCACCAATTTGGTAGCTCTTCTCTGTACTTTTTCTAATAACGCTATGTCTTTTTTGAGATACGGTGACCAGAATTGCACACAATATTCAAGGTGCGGTCGTACCATGGAGCGATACAGAGGCATTATAATATCCTTTGTTTTATTTTCCATCCCTTTCCTTATGATACCTAGCATTCTATTTGCTTTCTTGGCTGCTGCTGCACACTGGGCGGAGGGTTTTAACATGTTATCCACGATGACTCCTAAATCTTTTTCCTGGGTAGTGGTTTCTAATGTGGAGCCTTGCATCGTGTAACTTTAGTGTGGGTTGTTCTTTCCTAGGTGCATAACTTTGCACTTGTCCACATTAAATTTCATCTGCCACTTGGATGCCCAGTCTTCCAATTTATCCAGATCCTCCTGCAGTTTTCCACAATCCTCTTGGGTTTTAACAGCTTTAAACAGTTTTGTGTCATCTGCAAATTTGATAACCTCACTAGTTATTCCCTTTTCCAGGTCATTTATGAATATGTCAAAAAGTAGCGGACCCAGTACAGATCCCTGGGGTACTCCACTATTCACCTTTTTCCATTGGGAATATTGGCCATTTAGCCCTACCCTCTGCTTTCTATCTTTTAACCAGTTCCCGATCCACAATAGTACACTGCCTCCTATCCCATGACTTATTAGCTTCGCCAAAAGTCTCTGATGGGGGACCTTGTCAAAAGCTTTCTGAAAGTCCAGATACACTATATCAACCGACTCACCAAGTTCCGGGACAGAGGGTAGGAGTTGCCCTTAAGTCTGAAAGAGGTGCTGGGGAACAGCCTAACAAAATATGGCATCCCAGCAGGAGTCCTTGTCCAGACAGTAATGAGCAGGTAAGGTATGGATTGAAGATCAAGTTGCTGCCTTGCAGATCTCATCAATGGCTACAGAGTGCAGATTTGCCATTGAGGTAGCCATGGCACGGACATTATGAGCAGTGAGATGACCTTCAAGTGATAGTCCTGCTTTATCATAAGCAAATGAGATGAAATCTGCTACCTGTATCCATTTAGAGAGAGTATGCTTAAATATTGTCAACCCCAGGTGACTAGGGTCAAAAGAAATGAACAACTGCAAAACTCTACGGTGCTCTTGAGTCCTTTGGAGATAAAACGCTAAGGCACGTTTGCAGTCAAGAGTATGGAAGGTTGCCTCTGCTATAGATGAATGTGGTCTAGGAAAAAAACACAGGAAGGTAAACTGACTGATTCATATGAAAAGGAGACACCACCTTTGGTATAAAATGAGTGTGAGTCCTAAGGACGACCTTGTCATGGGTGGAACTGGGTATAAGGTGGGTCCACCACCAAAGCCTGAAGCTCACTAATGCATCTAGCTGAAATGAGGGCAATGAGGAAGGTGACCGTCCATGTTAAGAACTTTAATGAGGTCATAGCCAAGGTTTCAAAGGGCGGCTTGAGAAGCTGTGCTAGAATGACATTAAGATCCCATGCCACCAGTGGTGGTCTAATGGGAGGCTTGTTCAGCAAAAGACCTCTCATAAAGCATGCTACAAGCGGTTGTGAGGAGATGGGTTGCCCATCCAAGGGATGATGAGAGGCGGCAATTGCACTGAGGTGAACTTTCACCAAGTTGGTCTTGAGACCAGATGAGAACAGGTGGAGGAGATACTGGAGGAGCGCCTCCACTGGAGCTCAGAAGGGACTGAGATCCTTCTAGGAACACCATGTAGAGAATGTATGCCACTTGAAAGCATATGAATGTCTGGTGGATGGCTTCCTGGAGGCTAACAGGATCTCCTTTTAACTTCTGAGTAAAGTTAAGATCTTGTAATGCTATACTTTCAGCAGTCAAGCCATGAGATGGAGAGACTGCGGATTGTGATGGAGCAGTGTCCTGTCCTCCTGGGAGAGGAGATCAGGAGCTGATCCAAAATGTGGGGAATGGGGGGGAAAGACATTCAGGAGACCCTGATCCCAATGGAGGTGAAAAGCATCCACCTGCTTATTGTTGTACATGGGAGTCCTGGTGCAGAAGTGTGGGAGCTTGGCATTCTGTGGAATGGCAAACAGATCTATTTCTGGAATCCACCAGGTCTGAAAGATGAAGAATGTTGTATTTAGATGGAGGACCATTTTCGTGGGGAAGAAGGATCTGACTCAATTTGTCTGCCAAGACATTTTGCTCCCCTAGTAGATACACTGCTTGGAGGTGTATCTGATGAGCTATGGAAAAGGACCAGAGCTTCCCTGCAGAGGGGCCTAGAGCCTGCTCACCCGGTAGGTCACATAGAACATGGCTACTTGATTGTTGTCTAGACCAGGACTCTGTGGGATCGTAGATGATCCTGAAATACCCTGAGGATGTTGGAGATAACACAAAGCTCTAGTAGATTTTTCTAGAGTTGTGACTCCTGTACTGTTTAGAGGCCCTGAGTGGAGAGAGTGCCCAAATGGCCCCCCACCCCTGTTTGGATGCATCCATCGTCAAGGTCCATTGATGTGGAGGCATCTGAAAAAGTGATCCGACGAGAAGATTTTCTGGGGAACACCACCATTGAAGGGATGTGGCT
The DNA here is from genome assembly GCA_033557465.1 of Ichthyophis bannanicus. Taxonomy (NCBI): domain Eukaryota; kingdom Metazoa; phylum Chordata; class Amphibia; order Gymnophiona; family Ichthyophiidae; genus Ichthyophis; species Ichthyophis bannanicus. Next base: position 18,424,296 of record CM066051.1, on the reverse strand, counting down.
AGAGGGGCAATGACTCAGATCCTGTCCCTGAGACAGCCTGAGCCTGCTTCCACTGGGAGGCCAGTGCCCATTGGACTGTGCGCATATGCAGATGGGTATATGGAACTGCTTGCACTGTTGAGGCCATATGACCTAGAAGCTGCAGCATTTCTCAGGCAGTCAGGTCGTCCCTGAGATGCCAGTTGAATGAGACAAGAACAGCAGGGCTGGGGTAGAAATGCCCTTGATTGCTGAGTGTATAGAAGAGCTCCTATGAATTCTAATGTATGAGTAGGAGTGAGATGAGATTTTGGAAGATTTATTTCAAAGCCCAAATGTTGTAGTACCTGCATTGTATGAAAAAGAGACAGGCAGACCTCCTGGAAGGTGCCTGCCTTTATGAGCCAGTCGTCTAAGTAAGGGAAGACAAATATCCCTACAGATCTTAGATATGTGGCCATGACCACCATTCACTTTGTGAAGACTCTTGGGGCAGAGGCGAGTCCGAAAGGAAGGACTTGGTATTGAAAGTGCCTTCCCTGTAATAAAAAAATGTATATATTTTCTGTGTTCTGGATGAATGAGAATATGTGTGTACCCTTCTTTCAGATTCAGAGAACAAAAGAAGGGAAAGATGGGATTCTTCTTTACCTTTGTTTGAAGCTCATTTTGACGCTTATTTTGACCTTCCTCCCTCCGGGGGACTAGTAGTGCTGCACTGAGGATAAGGCACCCAAGAATAGCACCATGCCGTTTAGGTCACAATGGTTTGCGGAACCCAGCAGGGAGCAGTCTTGGACATGTGAATTTGCTGTGGCTATACGAGTGAGGCCGTGTCAGTGGAGCAGGGCATGCAGGCAGATACAAGTCAAGTTTCCCCCTTGTCTGAGGAATCCAGGGGGACCGCAGAAATGGAGGTGGGGGTAGCAGGGCTCGCATCTCCACTGCTGGAGCCAATGGCCTGGTCTCAACCCCCCTGACCCTCCACTTCTTGGGACCTGGAGGAAGGAGGAGGCTGGGTTCTCACTGGAGTTCATCCGCTGCTGCACAAGGTATTCTGCCTGCACCAGCAGGGGACACAGGGTGCGGCTCTGAAGCAAGAACGCACTCCGAAATGGGACAGCGCTGAAGTCAAAGAGGACGAGACCCATGGATAACTGCAGAGAACAGTCTCCATGTTCCAAGGGCCAGGATGAAGTGGATTTGGACTTGGAAATGGAAGGTGAGGACAAGGAACTAGAAGAGGGTGACATTCTGGAGCAGGAGGAATAGGCACTGATTGTTTGGGTGTTCTGTCTAGAGGAGTTGCCTGTGCTGATCATAGAGTCCTTAAAAACCTTTAATATTTATTTATTTAGACAGTTTTGTATACCACCTTATCCTTCAAGGAAAATGGTCACAACACAATTGGGGGATACATTTAACATGAGGGGATATGAGACACATGCACTAATACTTACAGGGAACATGGGCAATGGAGAGTTAAGTGGCTTGCCCAAGACCAGTCGTTTCGGCCCAAGGTTGCTGTCCTCTAGTGCCGGGGTCTCAAACACGCGGCCCGTGGGCCGCGAGAGAGCTTTTTGCGGCCTGTGACAGAGGGAAACAAAAAAAAACAAACCCTGGCTTCTGCTGCCGCCGTGGCAGCGGCAGAATCAACTGTCAATTTAAAAAAAAAAAAAAACTGGCTTCTTCTGCTGCCGCTGCAGCCGTGGCAGCAGCAGAATCAGCTGTCCCGCGGCCACTTCCCCTCTGTCTGGAAGAGCCCTGAGTCTGCTCCATCAGCGGCGGGCTTTTCAAGCTGCGAAGAGAGTATTTCCCTCTCGCGCGGCTTGAAAAGTGAATAGGTTTAAGCCGCGCGAGAGGGAAATATTCTCTTCGTGGCTTGAAAAGCCTGCCGCTGATGGAGCAGACTCAGGGCTCTTCTGGGCAGAGGGGAAGGGGCCGCGGGACAGCTGATTCAGCTGCTGCCATGGCTGCAGCAGCAGAAGCCCTTTTTTTTAAAATTGACAGTTGATTCTGCCGCTACCACGGTGGCAGCGGCAGCAGCAGAAGCCAGGATTTTTTATTTTATTTTATTTACTTGGGCTGAGGGGGGGGGTTAGGACTGGAATTGGGCTGATGGGGGGGTTAGGACTGGAAATGGGCTGATGGGGGTTAGGAAGGACTGGAGGTGGGCTGATGGGGGGAGTTAGGACTGGTAATGAGCTACAGAGGGGCTAAGACTGAAATGGGGTAATGGGGGGTTAGGACTGGAAGAGGGCTAATGGCAGCGGGGAGGGAGTTAGGACTGGTAATGGGCTATGGTGGGGGCTAGGACTGGAAATGGGCAGATGGGGGTTAGGGCTGGAGGTGGGCTGATTGGTGGGTTAGGACTGGTAATGGGCTATTGTGGGGCTAAGAATGAAAATGGGGTGATGGGAGGGTTAGGACTGGAAGTGGGCTGTTGGGGGGCTTAGGACTGGTAATGGGCTATGGGGGCACTAGAAATGGTAATGGACTGGGGGGGGGTTGCTAGGACTGGAAATGGGCTTAGTGGGGGGGAGCTAGGATAGTAAATGGGCTGATGGTGGGGCTAGGATAGGACTGGAAATGGGCTGATGCGGGGACTAGAAGGGAGCGGATGCTGGGTGGGGCTGGAACTAGAAGGGAGCTGATGTTGGGGGAGGATTAGAATGGGATGGGGCTGGGAGAGTGAAATGGAGAGGGAAAAATATTTTGTGTGGGAGGGAAGACAAATCTACAATTGGCCGGGTATTGGGAGAGTAAGTGGTGATTGAGGATGGAGGGGTAAAATTTGAGTGGATGAAATAGGAATGAGGAAGGAGCAAAAGGAGAAAGATTAGTATGTTAAAGCAGATGTAGAGAGAGAATGGAAAAAAAACTAGAAGAGAGAAGAAAGGACAAATGGACAGCAGACGATGGAGAGTTAGCAGAAGACATGAAGAAACCAGAAGAAAGTGGCTGGAACAATTGCAACTGAAAAAAATGCACAAAAGGTAGAAAAATATCTATTTTGAATTTATTAACTGGAATATGTCAGCTCTGGGAAATGTGCATCATTAACGTCTGTGCTTTGTATGGTAACATTATGCAAATATTTATGCAAATCAGGCCCTGTGTCTTATGTGGCCTGTGGGTTACTTTACAAGTCCTCATTTGGCCCTCAAAGCAATTTGAGTTTGAGACCCTTGCTTTAGTGGGATTTGAACCACTGATCTTCCAGCCTGTGGTACTTTTCCCCAACCACTAGGCCACTCTTTGACCCAACCACAGGCACCTGGGCAGAAGAAGACGCACTGGAGGACCCTCTGCTTCAAGTGGTGCAGAAGATGCAAAAGGTCTTCCCAGTCCATCGGGTGACCAAGCAGATGATCCAGAACGAGTGGGATTTACCGGAAGCCGGGCTCAAGCAGGAGCAGACTATGTCCTGTTTGTACATGTTGCCAAAACAGGAAAGGGAGTTGCTCTGGTCCATGAGAGTGGTTGCTGCTTTCTTTTTTTGTGTAATAAATTTTATTGAGCAGTTTCAAAAAGTATACAGGCAAACTCATCAAACCAAATCTGAAAAGCAAAGATCATATCCTGTAGATACAAACATTCAAACATAGATATATATAGATCAATCTTCATGCTGATACATAGATACCCCACAATTTCCCAAAACATGTCCAACAGGATGACAAGAACAGGGGATAACAAGAAGAAAGCAAGAAATACTATACAAGTATGCATCCCTAAGTGAGAACATTGCAGAAAGCCGTAACCCTGCAGAGCATGGCATAAGAAAATGTCACAAACATAAAACATCACTAACACACCTTACCCAGCCATGAAGTTATCCAACTGTAAAATCTTGGAGGTAACAGAGGCATGTGTAATAAACCTTCTAGCGAGAATGTCTTAGTGTGATAGGCTAATATAAATACAAAGAACCCCCCTCAGTAAGGTCAAGCCCCCCAACAACTGCCATCCCTTCTATCTATGAGTCAAACAAGGGGAATGTTAGACCCTCAAGGGGACTAAGTCTCAACAAACACTGCTCATACTTTCCCCTCACCCCCTCTTCCCCCTCCATACCCTCCCCACCCAACCCTCCCCTACCTCAGGCCTCAGGAGGACTGTGCCCTTGGCGTGGCCGTCCTCTCCACTGCTACTGAACCCAGTGGAACGCTAACTACCCGGGACTCTTGACAGTGTTTAGGAAGTTAGTGCCTTATGCTATGCCTGCCACACCATGGTCACCGCAGCCTATTGGTGCCGTGCGACCGGTGGCAATCGTTGTTGCCTGTTATGCATTTGTGTTAGTACTCTGTTTGGCACATTTCTGTATTGCATTACTGTTTGCACTGTTTACTCTGTTTGCATTGTTTTCACCGGAATAATGGTAGTGAATAAACAATCTGTTGTTCCACAACTTATTATCCCAGGTCTCCGTATGTATCAGTACTCTGGCCTCCTCCCCTCAGCGTACCTATGCAGCTAGGGAGACACCAGGTGTGGCTGACGTAATCCTGCTAGTCCATGGAGAAAACGGGGTTACTTGCCTGTAACAGGAGTTCTCCGTGGACAGCAGGATAAGACAGCCACACAATCCCACCCACCTCCCCTGGAGGAGGCCATACCTACGTGGCCGCTCCCTAGCCGGTGGGACTAGCTTGGAACACACTGGCTGGGCTAGGGGGCGGAGCGGTAAGGTGGGCTACCGGGGCATGCTCAGAAAGGCTCATCTTTCTGAGCTCTGGAGAGCACTTCCGTATCTATGGCGCCGCCCAGAGGACTTCACCACTAGGTGTGGCTGACGCAATCCTGCTAGTCCATGGAGAAAGATCTAACACCTGATGAGGTCAACGACTTCAAAGAATTAACTGTGAATGGGTAGCTGGAACAAAGATAATGAACTCTGACAGAGTTTTGCCCAACAGCACAAACAAAAAATCCCCCTTTGCAGTATAGAAAAAAGACTTAGCTTTTAAAAATGAACAACAAAACCCCTTTAAGACTTAGCTTAATGCCAGTACCTGAAAGGCCCTGTAGGCAGTCCTGTATAAAGTACAGGACTGCCTAGCTGCTTAACAAGCTAATCAAGGACCACTAACAACTGATGAGGTCAGTAGCTTCAAAGAGTTAGCTGTGAATGAGTAGCTGGAACAAAGACAATGAACTCTAACAGCTTTGCCCAACACCACAAATAAAAACAAATCCTCTTTGCAGTATAGGAAAGACTTAACTTTTGCAAATGAACACCAAAACCCCTTTAAGAACTTTCAGGCATAGTATTGCCTTGCTGGCAATGAAGTCCATCACAAGTATAATTTTCTCCCAGTTGTTGGGAGTTCTTACGTGTGCACTAGGTACAATGAACTCTCTGCTTTCAGGGACTGAGCCTAATCTCTGGAGGCTAGTGTATTAGATTTGGAGAAGCTAATACAGACTGAGGTATATAGATAAGACCAACAGGGACATAGTAGTGAAGTCCCACCTACAGTCTGGCAGCTTGTCTGTTGTCATGGAGGAGTGAGGTCAAGTGAAAAGACAGCATCACTGTGATGTGGCAGGAAGTGATTCTTTAGCTAGGACCTGTCCTCCAGGTGATCTAAAACTCTCTCACACCGAGGTGGTTCCTTCAGGGCCATGTGCCCATGAGGGATGAGTTAGGATGGCCCTGATATTTGGTGATTCAGTCATTAGGCATGTAGATAGCTGGGTGACTGGTGGACATGAGGAAGCCAGATTTAGGCTTTTAGGTAGGAAGATAACTTCCATCGTAGCATTCTCTGAAATGCTTCCTGTTCCATGCACAGGACCGAAAAGGCAGGCAGAGCTCCAGAGTCTCAATGCGTGGATGACATAATGGCGCAAGGGAGAGGATTTTAGATTTCTTAGGAACAGGGCTACATTCTGAGGAAGGGGGGGGTGGGACTTTTCCAAAAAGATGGGCTCCACCTTAACAAGGGTGGAACCAGACTGCTGGCAATAACTTTTAAAAAGGAGATAGAGCAGCTTTAAAATAGATTACTACAACTGGTCCACCACACAGCTGCACGTATTCTCACCCATGCTTCAACCACATCACCCCCATCTTGATTCACCTACACTGGCTTCCCCTTGCTTACCGTATACAGTTCAAAATCCTTATATATGTGCACAAAACCATCCATACCGGTATTCCCCTCTACCTTGCCAATCTAATACATCTTCACTAGTCTCACCGCTCCCTTAGATCAGTCCATCTGAACCGCATGACCCCCCCCATCACAGGCCCACCTTGAGTCCACCCGCTCCTCAGCATTTTTCTTCCTGGGCCCGCGACTCTGGAACTCGTTCCCCGTCGCCCTCCGTCTAGAACCCTCCTACAAGACTTTTAAGGCTAGGCTGAAGACCCACCTTTTTTGCATCGCTTTTAACCTCCCTCCTCCTCCTGCTCCCCTTTCTCCCCCACCCCGTTGAACTAGAATGTTCGTCATTTTGTGTTTTGTCTGCTTCGTTGCTTTATCTGTTGCTTTACTCTCTCTCTCCACCCTATCCTGTCTCTTCATTATTTTTGGCGTTCCTTTTCCTTTTCAGCAGCCTATATATTTGTTGTTGTACACCGCTCTGGTGCCACTGGTAAAGAGCAGTATATTAAATGTGACAATAAAGATAAAGATAAAGATTACAGGTGAAATATGACATCATCAAAGAGCACATGGTTCAGATTGATATATCCTTGAAGTCAGGGCATCTTGATAGAGAGATTACAATAAAGGTAAAAGTAACCCAGTTGCCTTCAAGTAAAGGGCAGACAGAGCTGAAAGATTCCAAATTATCCCTATCAACTGATAACCAGATTGATTATATGAACAAAATGCAACCTTTGAAATGCCTGTATTCAAATGCTTGAAGCCTAAAACATAAGATAGGAGAGTTAGAATACATAGCACTAAATGAAAGGTTAGATATGTAATTGGCATCTCAGAGACCTGGTAGAAGGAGGACATCATGATAACTGGGTACAAACTACAGAATATTGCAATGATAAATAGATCAAATTGGTGGAGGGGTTGTGTTTTGTTAGAGAGGGCATTGAGTCAAATGAGATAGGTTTTGCAAGAAGCAAAATACTATAAAATATCTATGGATAAAAATTCCATGTAAAAAGGGGAAGGCAATGGCAGTGGGGGTGTACTACTGTCTTCTTTGCCAAAAAGAACAGATAGAGGATGAAATGCTAAAAGAAATCAAGGAAGCTAACAAAAGTTACAAGACAGTAATGATGGGTTATTTCAATTATCCCAGAATCGACTGGGTCAATGTCACAGCAGCGCATACCAGGGAGATAAAGTTTCTAGGTGAAATACATCATTGCTTCCTGCAGCAGCTGATAATGAAGAGATGAAGCTATTTTACACCTAGTTTCTTAGTGGATCACAGAATCTGGTGCAAGACATAATGGTGTTGGGGGCTACTTGGCAATGGTGATCACAGCATGATTGCCTTTGATTTAATAAGTAGAGGGAGGGCAAGAAGGAAATGCACAGCACTAGCTTTTAACTTTTAAAAGGGAGAATATGATAAAATGAGGGAAGTAGTTAAGAAAAAACTAACAGGAGCAGCTATAAAGGTTAAAGTTTTACATCAAGCATGGGTGGTGTTTAAGAATGTTATCTTGGAAGCCCAGATCAGATGTATTCCATGCTTTATGAAAGGTGGTAGGAAGGCCAAAAAACTGCTACCATGGTTTAAAGGCAAGGTCAGAGAGACTGTTGTAGCCAAAAAAGCATCTTTCATGAAATGGAAAAAGAAGCCAAAAGAGGAAAAGGAAAACAACATGAAAACTGGCAAGTTAAATGCAAGGCATTGATAAGGCAGGCAAAGAGAATTTGAAAAGAAGCTCGCCATAGAAGCAAAAATACATAATAAAATTTTTTCAAGCATATTCGTAGCAAAAAAACTGTGAGAGAGTCAGTTGGACCATTAGATGATAGAGGGGTAAAAAGCCATAGTGGAGAGATTGAATGAATTCTTTGTTTCAGTCTTTACTGAAGATTATGAACGGAAGTTACCCATGCTTGAAATTTTATTTATTTATTTATTTACATTCTCTTATATACCGCACTATTCGGCATCAGCGCGGTTCACATAGAACAAAAAGTCTCAGTACAATAACATGCATGAGTTTACAGATAACAAGGGAAGGAACTTGGATAACAGGGGAAACTATTTACAGTCTATTTACAGATATAATACTACAGCATGGCTACAAGTTATTAGGAACAGGTGCTAATAATTGTTCAATAAACAAAGCGGTGTTTAAAGGTGAAGTATTGGAAAAATTGATCAAATCTCGATAAACCGGTAAGATGTATTACAACTATTTGATAAACTAAAGAGTACTAAATCACCTTGACTGGATGGTATACATCCCAGGGTGCCGAAAGAACTGAAATATGAGACTGCAGATCTACTATTAGTAATCTGTGAACTATCATTAAAATAATCTGTAGTACTTGAAGACTGGAGAATGACCAATGTAACACCAATTTTTAAAAATGGTTCCAGGGGTGATCCTGGAAACTACAGACCAGTGAGCCTGACTTCAGTAACTGGAAAAATGATAGAAACCATTATAAATAATAAAAATTACAGACCATGTAGTCATGGTTTAATGGGAGAAACTCAACATGGATTTAGCCAAGGAAAGTCTTGTCGTACTAATGTATGGATTTTTTTGAAAGTGTGAATAACAGGTAGATAAAGGTGAGCTGGATGATATTGTGTATCTGGATTTTCTGAAACGTTTGACAAGGTCCCTCATGAGAGACTCTTGGCAAAATTTAAAAGTCATGGGATAGGAGGCAGTGCAATACTGTGGATCAGAAACTGGTTAAAAGATAGAAGGCAGAGAGTAGGGTTAAATGGCCAATTTTCTCAATGGAGAAGGTGAAGAGTGGAGTACTCCGGAGATCCTTGCTGGGCTTGCTGCTTTATAACATATTTATAAATGACTTGGAATTGGGAATAACAAGTGAGGTGATGAAATTTGCAGATGACACAAAATTATTCAAAGTTGTTAAAACAGAAGAGGATTGTTAAAAATTGCAGGAATACTTTGATAAATGGAAGACTGGACATCCAATTGCGGCTGAAATTTAATGTGGAGAAGTGCAAAGTTATGCATTTAGAGGCCCATTCTGAATAGGGCATGTCCAAGCTATCCAGATGTCCAAAATCTGGAGAATCCGGATTTGGCCCCAATTCTGCACCCACGAGAGCTTAGACGTTCCCGCAGGAGCAGAATCAGGGTACTTGAACGGATCAGACGGGCCCTGATTCTGTGGGGCCAGATGTGCAGTGCCATCCCCGCCTAACCCTCCCCATGTTCATGCCGGAGTCCCGGTGCTGTGACTTCCCATCGCCATGGCACCAGGATGCCATGCAAGAGCCCCACTATCCCGCAAAAATTTAGATCTCCTTTTCCAAACTGTCCGACCTCCAGAGAGGCCTGCCAAGCCTGGGATCACCTGGTCAGGGTGTGTCCTTCATGGCAGGCTACCAGTGTCACGGGGACTTATTCCACCTCCGAGGTGGAATAAGTTCCCCAGCCGTCTCGCCCATGCCGGACATACAGGGCCGTGACCTGGATAGGCCCTGTATGTCGAGTTTCGTAGGCCTGCTTCCTTCCTGCCCACTCTCTGCCTGTCTCCACCCCCGCCCGCCCCAATCCAGAGCTCCCTGCACATCAGCACTGTACGTGCAGGGAGTTTTGGGTGAGAATAGGCCGAAAGCGATTAGCGGGGGATGTTCTGGATGTTGGGAAGAACAACCCAAACTACGGTTACATGATGCAAGGTTCCACATTAGAAACCACTATCCAGGAAAAGGATTTAGGCGTCGTCATGGATAATATGTTGAATCCTTTTGCAGAGTGTGCAGTGGCGGCCAAGAAAGCAATTAGAGTGCTAGGAATCATAAGGAAAGGAATGGAGAACAAAACTAAGGATATCAGCTTTATTCTCAACTGCTTTATTGTATATAAGTTGTTTGTAATTTGCCCGATTCTATTCATGACGTAGATCTCCTTTGTACATCTGGGCTAAACTGGACATACAAAGGAGATTGCGATTCTGAAACCACGGAGCACGTCAAGCCCCTAGTGAACTGTGCATGCAGGCTGGGACTGCGATTCAGTCACGACCTGCACATACAGCACTAGCCCGGCTAACTCAGCTAGGGCTTTTAAATAGCACTGCGGCTGCATTTAAAAGCCGTGATGCCAACCGCTGCCCCAAAAAGTTAATTCCACGCAGCCCGACCCCCGATCCGGCATCCTGAGGGCAGGTTCGGGCTGCAGGGATTAACTTTGTCCCCCCCCCAGCCCCTTCCGCATCCCAGGTCAAAAAAAAAAAACGTCCAGGGAGGTTATTCCACCCCGGGGGTGGAATAATCTCCCGGCCATTTAGACGGCCCTGGATGTACAGGTTCAGCGACCGCCCACTGCCCGCCCACTCTCTGCCCCCGGACCGCCTCTTCCCCGCCCCCGACTAACTTCCCTGCTCAACCGGCGGGGAAATTATTCGGGAGCCTGCAGCCACCTGAATAGCGGAGA